>SKCR01024823.1:0-540717 GCA_019454045.1 Zanthoxylum bungeanum
GTTTAGAATCGGTACCGATTGAAAATGGATTGGTTCTGATTTTAAAATGGAAGAATCGAATTTAAACAGTTCGATTCTGGTTCTGTCCAAACCAGACCGAAATGTGTTTTAGGAGCCGAATTTAGAATTAATTTCTGAACCAAATTAAAACCTAATTTCATAACCAGATTTAAAACTCAATTTAAACCTAATTTCACAACCTAAATTAAAATCCAATTTAAACCTAATTTCATAACCAGTTTTAAATTTCCAATTTAAATCCAATTTCATAACCCAAATTAAAACCCAATTTCATAACTCAATTTAAACTCAGACACTTCCTACAAGAATATTATGTATTCAATCAAAAATATTATATTTATTTTATTTATGTATGGACAATTGTCAAGAATATTATGTAATATTCAAGTGTGAAAAATATTTATATTTTCAAAATTTGACAATAATAAATAAATAGGGTAAATCAGAACCGGACCGAAACCAATTTTTTTCAGGTAGGTTCCAATTCCACGCGAAACCAAATTGGAACCGATTAATAAGGTACCCTATTTAATTGGCTAGGTTCTGGTTTCACTTAGTTAGGAATCGATTTTTTCCAAGTAGGTTCTGGTTCCACGGTGAATCAAAATCGAAACCGAAACCTGTTTTACTCACCCCCAGACTTCAGTGACGACAATTGTTGCCATCATATGGGTGAGAGTAGGGAATCATACGGTGTTAGTCTCTAAGACATGCCACAAGATCCTAAACATGATTTTATGTGTGAAATAACAAGAAAAGTGGCGGAATCACTTACATTGTTAAAAAGAGGAATTTCGAAATTTCCTATTGGATGAAGCTCCAAGCTTGTTGTTATGTTGTTAATTCCTTAGGTGAGTTTCCCTATCACCTCATTTGACTCCTCCAAGTGCTAGTTTTGATGAAATTTTGAAGCAAAATTTCACTCCAATGGAGAGAAGAATTCGGCAATGTAGTGAGGAAGATATAGTGTTTCAAAACTTGGTGGTTGTGTGTTACCAAAAGCATTTAATAAATTAAGCCAACTACTTCCATCAAGTTTTGATCTTTGATGTAAGTCATGTGGTCTTACCACATTTTAAATTCAAAATTTGAGTTGACTTCTACAACACACAACTTGACTTGGTCCCACCAAAGTCAAAGATATTTTGTGTTCCCAAAACACAAAAAGATACACGCAAAGTCACGGGTAATTTTCTCGGGTTCGTTTAATTCTGATTAAACGAATTTGTCGTCACGCCATAATTAATTCCAATTTAATTAAATAATTATGCCTCGCAAAATTATTACGATAGTCGTTTTCGAATTAATTCTAAATTAATTTGTTCGCCCGAATTAAAATACAATTTTAATTTCGTATTGAAATCTGATTTCAATTAATATATACGATATATTATTTTAGTCACAAAAAAATAAATTAAATAGAAAAATCCAATTTAACTATTAAATTTATTTTATCGATTAATTCTAAATTAATCGCGTTCTCTCTTCTATACGAAGTTAATCCCAGATTAATTTTTACCGTAATTAATCCCATATTAATTTTCTCTCTCATAATTAATCCCAGATTAATTCTATCGGAGTCAAATGTCATTGGTGAATCTTTGGGAAGCGACCCAAGAGATTCCTAGATATGTTGACAGTAAATATGGTTATCGGATTATCCGAACACGTGCGTACCCCGTACGATGTTCTCACCGATTTACAAGACATGGTTGGCTTCTAGCAAAGCACCGTGTATACCCAATTCTCAAGAAATATTTGCCGAGGAATATCATCTGTATCAGGCGTAGTAATACTAATATTATGTAATACGTAATACGATCCAGTATCGGATGTCACATGTTAGGCTTATAGCTGGCTCTGTGTCTGCCCCGTACGAAGCATATATCGGATCCTGAGTAACTAATCTCTGTAATCGGGAAGTCATGACCTAGTCGTACTTTCCCGATAGCTGCAGCTTTAAGAGTACTAGTTCTGTATCATGTGTGACCATCATCTTCATATGATTGAAGTGATACTCTCATCTTGACATCACATCCAATACACTACGATTCTCAGTAAACCCAATACATGCGTACACAGAACCTGTTAAAGCTCCAGACGACCAATACTAAAGTAAACTGATTGTCGCAAGTAATAGCGACGTAAGTCTCAAGTTAAAGATCACATACATCTACCCTGATTCGGATTCCCATAGACACATAGTCATACTACCAATGGGATTCCGAGTGGGTCTATCCAGAGCGAATTGTTCCCGGTCCAACGGCTAACAGAACATCTTATTACACTTGCATAAGCATTCAATACCTAAATATATGAGAACTAAGCCGTTAAGCTTTCATAACGCGCACAAATGTAATACTGGTCTATTCCGCATTATTAATATCAAGTCTCGATAATACTTCGACTAGGGATATTTAATGATTAAACCGTTCGTGGATTAATACTGTCTCATATCTTATTAATCTGATTTAACCAAATGGACTTTTATCATTAATATATATCCAAGTAATCTAATTACAATAATGATAAAATAGCAATTTCCTTTTGTCACATATATAATTTGTACAAAAACACAATGTTCTTTACAAATAGTGATGATATTGGTCATAATTGTCCAACATACGGTACACAGGCAAGTTCTCATGCCCCGCCCCTAATACTAGCTCTCTCCGATCAGAAGGATAAAAAGCCATTTCAAGAGTTTTTTGAGGGGCTATAACAAAATAGAACCTAGGAGTGACTTACTCATACTCATACATCAACAGAGAATTATATGTGCGGTTGGCGATTAGGTATAGGCCGAACCGCAACCAAACCATAAACTAACGGTTCGGTTACAATTTTGACCAAAATCGAACCGCAATCGAATCTTAAACCGTTCAAACTGTATGGTTCAGTTCGGTTTAAGATTTAGAGTCGTTTTTTTAATAAATTAAATTAATTTATTATAATAAAAAATTAAAAATTTACTAAAGAGTAAACAAATTAATTTAAATTGTTATAAAAATAATAAAAAATTAAAGATTTACTAAAGAGTATACTAAAAGCATACATTGATAATTTATTTATTGTTTTGAAAAAAAAATAGTTTGCACTTAAATAAACTGCCTACGTATCCTCTTGGGGCGTAGATGAATCAAAATTCACGTAATTCTATTACATTTTATTTTTAATAATTTACTCAATTGACATTTTATTCATCGTCATCCGGGGAATGCGGTTTGGTTATTGAGCTTTCAGTTCCATTTGTGTCTGTGTTATCACACAAATCTTCAAAAGTTTCCGACTGATTTTCTTATTCAATACGTTTGAGCTTCTAACGTCTCTGGTTTCAACTTTGATCTTCTGTCAACAAGAATATTGCCGCTCATATTAAATGTTTGTTCTACATATACAGTTGAGACCGGTGCTGCTAATACCTCCCTTGCAATCACGACCATGACTGGAAACAATCATTGATGTTTTTGCCACCAATCCTCGATTTCTTACTTCGCTGCATTAACCAACTTCTACCAGCATGAAACTTAGATTGTTCAATTGGTGCATTTATAGATTGTGTAGAATCAACTATTTGAATATCATATCTACAAACATAATCATTGTATAAATCAAGTAAAGTTCTCATAATATTATCAATAATTGAATAAACAATCACAATTCTTTCACTTAATAAAACATAATAATTTTGTAAATATTTTCCAAATCTTCTATTTTAAACATTGGATCAATAAGAAAAGCAACAAGATAAAGTAATGGTTTGTCTCTGTAATAATTAAGTCATTTTGTCCTCATTGATGCAACACAGTTTTTAATTGTATTTGAAGGATTGTCAAAAATATTGTTAGAATCATCAAATCTGTTGTTAGAATTATCAAAAATATTGTTAGGATCATTAAAAACACTATCAAATTCGTTGTTATTATTAGATTCAACTAATACTCCAACAATGTCAAGACTTGTAATAAGTGCAATATGAGAGTTTAATTACTTTTTAATATGTGCAATACGATAGTTTAAAGATTTCAAACCATCTCATACACATAAATTCAAAATATGACATACACATCGAACATGTAACAATTTACCTTCCAAATTTGGTTGGCAAATAACTTTAAGTTCATTAATTGATGCAGTATTAGCCGGTGCATTATCAAATCAAATAGTTAAAAAAATTTGCACTAAACCGTATTGTTGTAAAATATTAATAATCATTACATAAATATTATGTGCAGTATGTGCATCATCAAAAGGCCGAAATGTAATAATTTTTTTTTTAAAAATAAACGATGAATTATAAATCCAATGACATGTAACACCTATCTATGAATATGACTGTAAATGGTCGCTCCATATGTCACAACAAATTGAAATACGACCTTTAAGTTTAAAAAATATTTTCCTTAAATTATTTTGACATTTTGCATACAATTCCATCATTTTTTTACATGTCATCCTAATAAGTTTACATGCAGTATGATTCAAATTTTTCATGTATTAAATCATAAAATACGTTTTTTCACCAAAAGTAAAAGCGAAATGTTCTGTGACAATAAATTTAGTTATATTATCTTTCCATTGAGATTCATTATATTTAAATAATTTAGTTGAAGAAAAAGAACCTGGACCGGAATTAGAAAACCTTGTTATCTGTGTTTGTATTGTATCAATCACAAACTAAGCTTTATGTGTACTCCTCATATGACTGTCATAGTTAGGGATGACAACGGGACGGGTATAAGACGGGGATGTCAATACCCGCACCCGTATCCGCATGATATATAATATCCCCGGTCCCGATCTCGATCCGTCACTCGTGCGGGTACTGGTCAGGGATTCCTCGTATATAAAAGATATACCTGTCTCCATCCCCTATCCCCTTTTATTTATTAATTATTTTTTATCTTTATGTTTTTTTATAAAAAAAAATCAATTAAAAAGTTGTTGGAACAAATAGATATAAAATAAAAATACTAAATTAACAACTGTAGGTTTAAATTTACTTCAGTACTTAAATAAAGAAGAAATACATATATTATCGAATAAATATTTGTAGGACACAGAAACCGACGACGCTGTTCTAGGCTCGCGGCCTAGTTGGAAGCACAGAATAGCTCGCGGTGGAACTAAACCGGAGAAATAACATGGAGTTGCCACCCGGTGTGACCCGGTAAAATGTGATTTAAAGCCGCACTCACCCCTCGTAAGGGAAGACCTCAAACCGTTGGGTTCGGAATGGTCCCTTACTTATGTCACTTGTGATGATATGATTTGTGCAATAAACTAACCGAATCTACTCAACGTATATGCTTAAGGGTAACTTAGGTCTAGTTTGTATTCATCAAAATAACTCATAATCTAAGTTTGCATGCTTGAAAGTAAGTCTTTAAACGGGAAACACACAATGAGCACATTAAACCAAAATAAACAAATAGCGATTTAAACACAAACATAAACTAATCAAAATATCATGCATAAAAATAACGTAATCATGCTTTGAAAATAAATAATAAACTAGACTATATCATGCTTTAATAATAAATAACGTACTAGCAACCTAATCATGCTCAAATACATGGTTGGATGAGACGAAATATGTGTCTCTTAAGTGGTACGTGGCGTTGTATCCCGAGTACAAACAGCACTACCGTCCATTCGGATTCGGCTACGGAATTTACGTCCGGGTTTCCATCCTATATACCACAAAAGGGAACACATATTCCGCTCATCCAACAATCACATCATGCCTCAAACGACTCTCATGCGATAATATTTCTAAAATAAATAAAATAAACGAAAGATAATAAATAAAAGGGTGCCCTCGGGTCTAACCTCTTTTGTCGTCTCACGAAAGGGCGTTACACGTCCGTTGGAAGGGTGAATGATCCGCAACTCTTTCGGTTCACTAACTCAACGTCTTTCCTCGTTGTTTTGTTGTTCGGGCTGCTGTTTTTACTTTGTTTCGCTACTGTTTTTAGGCCACTGTTTTGGTTGTTTCAGGGGACTGTTTTGGGCGTTTTGGAGGGGTATTGGCTGCGGTTGTTTGGACTGGTTTTTATGCAGTTTTTAGTGCAGTTTTAGGGTGTTTTCTGGACTATTTTATGGGTCAAATTGGCGTGAAAAACTGGGCAGTGCAGTGGGCTAATATGCGGCAGTGAGGGAGACAGTGCAGTGAGCTGTTTTGGGCATGTAGTGGAGGGCAATGCGGGGGCTGTTTGGGCGTGACTTTGAGGGGGTTTTTTGGGGCTGTTTCAAGGTCTGTTTAGGCGTGTATTCGGGGCTGTGAAGAGGGCTAGATGCGGCAGTTTGGGCAGTGTGTTTGGTGGCTTGTGTGAAGGCTTTGTGGGCTTGTTGTGGTGCGGTTGTGAGGGGCTTTTGGCTTGTAGTGGTGCGTGAGTGGGGCATGCGTGTTGAATGAAGAGAGGCAACGTGAGGTTGAGGTTGAAGCGGCAATGTGTGGCTTATTGGCGTGAGTGGAAGGGTTGAAGCGTGAACTAGCTGAATGGGTAATGGCAGGCTGTGACGTGAATTGGCTTAGTGGTAATGGCATGAGGTGTTATTGATGTGAATGGGTTACGTTGAGGGGTTTATGTACGCAATTGGTTTATTGAAGCGGCAATGTAAGGGTGAGGTGAAGTATGTGTGTGTTTATGATGTGTGAATGTGCCGAGCGGGGAGAGAATGGCAGGTTTAGGGTTATTATTTTGTGTGAGTCTGCCAGGGTTAGTGAATGGTTCTTTTTATAGGCAATGGAGAGGTGACTTTCCTTATTGGAATAGGAAAGAATCTCATATTGATGGTGACATCTCTCTAATTGGTATCTCATAAGGAAAAGATCTCCTAATTTAGGATTATGATTTGCTTTGATTAGGAAAGGGATCTATGAGATTTTTTTTAATTAGGAAGGGATTCGACTTGATTTTAGTATGTGTTAAATGTCCATATCCCTAATCTAGAGAGTGATGGGCGTGACTTAGGCTCCATGGGCATGGGCTTTGGTTCTTTGGGTAGGCTTGAGTGTTTTAGGTTTGGTTTATGGTTTGGTAAGTGGTTTATGGGGGTTTTGGGCCGAGGATAAGCTTTGAAACAAAGATCCAACAAGCAACCGAAGCTAAACAACTGGATTAAATCCAAAAAAATTCCATTTTCCAATTTTACCCTTCCAACGTCCGTTTCCCGCGACTTTCACAACTAAAGAGGTAGTGTCTCCATACGAGACTCATCATCGGGGCTTATATGCAAAAATGCAGTGCCTACAGTCGCCCCCACTTTGATGGGACTTGTGCAGTGTGTGACAATGACAATCCTATCAAAGTACGTGCAATACATTTTTACTTACCTGGCTCGTCAGCTGCCACTTGACTGGCCATGCTGATGTGAGTTGATTTGATTGTGCTAAACCTCATACCTAGGGCGTCGCGGTTGCGTCTCCGTACCTAGAGTGCCGCAATGATGTTGTTGTTGTCTGAATGCTAACCTCGTACATATGGTGTCGCAGTAGTCCACAATAGTCCACATGCTGTACCTGGCGTGCTAACCTCGTACCTAGGGTGTCGCTGTGGTCTGAATGCCGTACCTGACATGCTAACCCCGTACCTAGGGTGTCGCAGTTTTCTGAATGTTAACCCTGTACCTAGGGTGTCACAGTTACGTCTCCGTACCTAGAGTGCCGCAATCGTCTGAATGCTAACCCCGTACCTAGGGTGTCGCAGTAGTCTGAATGCTAACCCCGTACCTAGGGTGTCGCAGTAGTTTGAATGCTAATCTCGTACCTAGGGTGTCACAGTAGTCCACAATAGTCCACATGTCGTACCTGGCGTGCTAACCCCGTACCTAGGGTGTCGCTGTGGTTTGAATGTCGTACCTGGCGTGTTAACCCCGTACCTAGGGTGTCGCAGTTTCCTGAATGCTAACCCTGTACCTAGGGTGTCGCAGTTACGTCTCTGTACCTAGAGTGCCGCAATTGTCTGAATGCTAACCCCGTACCTAGGGTGTCGCAGTAGTCTGAATGCTAATCTTGTACCTAGGGTGTCGCAGTAGTCTGAATGCTAACCCCGTACCTAGGGTGTCACAGTAGTCCACAATAGTCCACATGCCGTACCTGGCGTGCTAACCTCGTACCTAGGGTGTCGCTGTGGTCTGAATGCCGTACATGGCGTGCTAACCTTGTACCTAGGGTGTCACAGTTTTCTGAATGCTAACCTCATACCTATGGTGTCGCAGTAGTCCACAATAGTCCACATGCCGTACCTGGCGTGCTAACCCCGTACCTAGGGTGTCGCTGTGGTCTGAATGTCGTACCTGGCGTGCTAACCCCGTACCTAGGGTGTCGCAGTTTTCTGAATGCTAACCCCGTACCTAGGGTGTCGCAATTGTTTGAATGCTAACCTTGTACCTAGGGTGTCGCAGTAGTCCATAATAGTCCACATGTCGTACCTGGCGTGCTAAACCTCGTACCTAGGGTGTCGCAGTTGCGTCTCCATACCCAGAGTGTCGCAGTGATGATGTTGTTGTGCCGCACCTGGCAGAACTGATGATGTATCTCTATATCCGGAGTGTCGTACCTGACAGAACTGATGTTGTATCTCCATACCCGGAGTACCGTACCTGGCAGAATTGATGTTGTATCTCCATACCTGGAGTGCCGTACCTGGCAGAACTGATGCTGTATCTCCATACCCGGAGTGTCGTACCTGGCAGAATTGATGCTGTATCTCCAACTCGGAGTGCCGTACCTGGCAGAACTGATGTTGTATCTCCATACCCGGAGTGCCGTACCTGGCAAAACTGATGCTGTATCTCCATACCTGGAGTGCCGTACCTGGCAAAATTGATGTTGTATCTCCATACCCGGAGTGTCGTACCTGGCAAAACTGATGCTGATAATGATGTGGGCCTCGCCCTTAAAGTGCCATACCCGGCAAGACTGGTTCTGATGATGATGTAGTGGGCCCTCGACCCTGGGACGAATCCTGAAACTGCAACAGATGTGTGGGCCATCGACCCTGGGACGCATTTTAATACCGCTGACAATGTGGGCCTCGCCCTCAAACTAATGATGTAGTGGGTCCTCGACCCTGGGACGCATCCCAGAACTACAACTGATGATGCAGTGGGCCCTCGACCCTGTGATGCATCCCGGAAGTGCAACTGACCACGGGGGCACCTCGACCCTGGGATGCATCCCAATACCGCTGACAATGTGAGCCTCGCCCTCAAACTGATGTGGGCCTCGCCCTCAACTGATGCGGACGTGGGCCTCGCCCTCAACTAATACTGACGTGGGCCTCGCCCTTGACTGATACTGATGTGGGCCTCGCCCCCAGACTGATACTGATGTGGGCCTCGCCCCCAGCCTGATACTGATATGGGCCTTGCCCCAATACTTATACTGATATGGGCCTCGCCCCCCATGACTTATCCCCAAAACTGATGCTGATAATGATGCGATTGTTCATTTTCGAACTGTGCTGTATGAGATTGATCATTCCCGAACCGTTACTGTGAGGTGGTCCATTCCCGAACCGTTACTGTGAGGTGGTCCATTGTTGAACCGTGCTCCATTCTCATAGTGTCATTCCCGACTTGTTCATTCCCGAACTGTGTTCCATTCTCGGAGTGCCGTTTTCGGCTTGTTCATTTTCGAACTCTGCTCCATTCTCGGATTACCATTCTCGGCTTGTTCATTCTCGAACTCTTCTCCATTCTCGGATTACCATTATCGGCTTGTTCATTCTCGAACTACGATTCATTCTCGGATTACCATTTTTGGCTTGTTCATTCTTGAACTCTGCTCCATTCTCGGATGGCCATTCTCTGCTTGTTCATTCTCGAACTCTGCTCCATTCTCAGCATGTCGTTCGAGAATTCATTCTCGAACTTTGCTCCATTCTCGGATTACCATTCTCGGCCAAACTGATACTGATGCTGATGTGAGCCTCGGCCCCTCGGGACTCATCCCCAGAACTGAAACTGATATGGGCCTCAACCCTGGGATTCATTCCTGGATTCACTCCAAAACTCTGACGATATAGGCCTCGACCCTGGGACCCATTCCCGGATTCATTCCTAAACTCTGACGACATGGGCCGACCCTGGGACCCATTCCCGGATTCATTCCAAAACTCTGACGACATGGGCCTCGACCCTGGGATTTATTCCCGGATTCATTCCAAAACTTTGTTGACATGGGCCTCGACCCTGGGATTCATTCCAAAACTGATAATGTGGGTCTCGACCCTGGGACTCATCCCCAAAACTGAAACTGATATGGGCCTCAACCATGTGACTCATCCCCAAAACTGTTGCTGATATGGGCCTCAACCCTGAGACTCATCCCCGAAACTAACGCTGATTCATTTCTGAAACTAACTGTACTGTTGCTGCTTCTGATTGGCTTGTCTTTGCCGCTTTCTCTTTTTCTTCTTTGAAACTTGTGAATACAAAACAAAACAAACACAAAAAAGAATGCAAAAATACATTCCGTGTATGCATGCATGCATGAATGAATTTCTTATTCTGTTAGGTTAGGTCTTCCGCCAGTTCTCCAGGTGATTGCTCAGTCTTTTCTCTAGTCTCATGGCTCAATATCTTGTTATGTCCCGGATTCGCGATGTGGTAGACTGGTCGCCCCCAGTCTTGGTTTAGCTTTCTGCTCTCCGCTGTTTGTACTTGGTCAAGATGAACCACATGGTGGGGTCTTCCATATCATCATGTTATATCACATGCTACGACATAGTCCTGATAGTTATACATATCATTGTCCTCAAAGAATGCTCAGTAATGAAACCAAAGAACCTTCAAAACATTCGATGCAACTCAAATCCAAGTCTTTGAACAAATGATCAATGCCCGACTCAAAGTGTATGTGTGCAAAGGTTCTTTTATAGCTTGATTCCTAAGTAGGCCAACTCAATGATTTCATTTCAAAAATCGGGATCGATGGGTCAAACCAACCTAGATGTCTCAATTATGCTCTGCAATTGCTCTCCCGTGCTCAATGAGGTATGGTTTTATCTTTCATTTCCTTTGTCTCTCTCTTTTTTTCTTTTCATTTTGAACTTTTTTTTTTCAACACATCTACCCTTTAAGGTAGCATTTCTCCTCATGGTGGTCCTAATACTCGCCCATGGGTAGCTTCACGTTTATCGGTTATAGGTGGTTCAATTATTTTCTTTAGAGACTTTTTTTTTTTATTTTCAACCATAACACACATCATAACATAAGCAAATCAAGATAGACATCTAAGCAAACGGTCATTCACCGACCTACATTTTCTTCGACTAGTCACTTTGCTAACTACTCAGTTTTCATTGCGAAGAACCATAATCAAGTGCTTACGAGTCTAACATAGATCAATTACTTAAATTATCAGATAAAAGCACGTCAAAGGTTTATCGTTTCTAAGGTTTCACCCTAAAGAAATCAATTTCATCATCTGACTTATGTCTAACTATCAACGACTAAAAACAAACAATTTTTTTTCTTTTTTTTTTCTTCCTTTTTTTCTTTTTTATATTTTTTTTTCTTTGAAGGCCCCCCAATGGTCTTTCTATCATTGCCATAAGGTTTTTTATTTCTCGATTTCCTTTTCCCCGATATCCAGGTTTTCTAAACTCTTCTCGACAAGTCTTCTTTTATCCCTAACCCAACGGATATCTATGATGGCTATTAAGACACAGGGGTTAACATGATGTATGTATGCATGAGATGCGCGTGATGTATGAGATATAATATGCATGTGATTATCAAAAGCATAAAGGGGTGGCTCCTATAGGTCATACAACTATGGTTCACATGTGGGTTTATAGGAGTGTAGACAAAGGCTCTCGTCGATGAAAGGTTGCCCACAACTAGGTCTCCCCACTCAAGGGTCCGAGCGACCAAGTGAGCACACCTTTTTTATACCTTAAGGTACGTGCCAACGAGTTATGGTATGTGACTGACTGTCAAATGGATTTCCCGTTGTAGATTCTGCAGAGGGATGGTGGAGCAAGGCTCTCTTAAGTACCCAAGCCCCTTAGGCTCTTATCGCTTGGTGTCAGGAATAAACAACGAGTCCTCCATATTAGTCCATCACAACGAGCTACAAATAATGATTATCTAGGTGCTTTCACAGCTTTTCCCTGAAGGTTAGTGAATGAAGGAAAACACCAAATCATCACCTAGCTTTAATAGTGCCTTTGGTTAAAACCTCATCAACCCGCTATAGAAACGGTCAACTAAAGCACAAATCATACACATCATAAGACATGATTTTGAGGCCAATTCTCTAGATCCCCAGTGGAGTCGCCAAACTGTAGGACACAGAAACCGGCGACGCTGTTCTAGGCTCGCGGCCTAGTTGGGAGCACGAAATAGCTCGCGGTGGAACTAAACAGGAGAAATAACATGAAGTCGCCACCCGGTGTGACCCGGGAAAATGTGATTTAAGGCCGCACTCACCCCTCGCAAGGGAAGACCTCAAACCGTTGGGTTCGGAATGATCCCTCACTTATGTCACTTGTGATGATATGATTTTTGCAATAAACTAACCGAATCTACTCAACGTATATGCTCAATGGTAACTTAGGTCTAGTTTCTATTCATCAAAATAACTGATAATCTAAATTTACATGCTTGAAAGTAAGTCTTTAAACGGGAAACACACAATGAGCACATTGAGCCATTAAACCAAAATAAACAAATAGCGATTTAAACACAAACATAAACTAATCAAAATATCATGCATAAAAATAACGTAATCATGCTTTGAAAATAAATAATAAACTAGACTAAATCATGCTTTAATAATAAATAACGTACTAGCAACCTAATCATGCTCAAATACATGGTTGGATGAGACGAAATATGTGTCTCTTAAGTGGTACGTGGCGTTGTATCCCGAGTACAAACAGCACTACCATCCATTCGGATTCGGCTACGGAATTTACGTCCGGGTTTCCATCCTATATACCACAAAAGGGAACACATATTCCGCTCATCCAACAATCACATCATGCCTCAAACGATTCTCATGCGATAATATTTCTAAAATAAATAAAATAAAAGAAAGATAATAAATAAAAGGGTGCCCTCGGGTCTAACCTCTTTTGTCGTCTCACGAAAGGGCGTTACACGTCCGTTGGAAGGGTGAATGATCCGCAACTCTTTCGGTTCACTAACTCAACGTCTTTTCTCGCTGTTTTGTTGTTCGGGCTGCTGTTTTTACTCTGTTTCGCTACTGTTTTTAGGCCACTGTTTTGGTTATTTCAGGGGACTGTTTTGGGCGTTTTGGAGGGGTATTGGCTGCGGCTGTTTGGACTGGTTTTTATGTAGTTTTTAGTGCAATTTTAGGGTGTTTTCTGGACTGTTTTATGGGTCAAATTGGCGTGAAAAACTGGGCAGTGCAGTGGGCTAATATGCGGCAGTGAGGGAGACAGTGCAGTAAGCTGTTTTGGGCATGTAGTGGAGGGCAATGCGGGGGCTGTTTGGGCGTGACTTTGAGGGGGTTTTTTGGGGCTGTTTCAAGGTCTGTTTAGGCGTGTATTCAGGGCTGTGAAGAGGGCTAGATGCGGCAGTTTGGGCAGTGTGTTTGGTGGCTTGTGTGAAGGCTTTGTGGGCTTGTTGTGGTGCGGTTGTGAGGGGATTTTGGCTTGTTGTGGTGCGTGAGTGGGGCAGACGTGTTGAATGAAGAGAGGCAACGTGAGGTTGAGGTTGAAGCGGCAACGTGTGGCTTATTGGCGTGAGTGGAGGGGTTGAAGCGTGAACTGGCTGAATGGGTAATGGCAGGCTGTGACGTGAATTGGCTTAGTGGTAATGGCATGCGGTGTTATTGATGTGAATGGGTTACGTTGAAGGGTTTATGTGCGCATTTGGTTTATTGAAGCGGCAATGTAAGGGTGAGGTGAAGTATGTGTGTGTTTATGATGTGTGAATGTGCCGAGAGGGGAGAGAAGGGCAGGTTTAGGGTTATTATTTTGTGTGAGTCTGCCAGGGTTAGTGAAGGGTGGTGAATGGTTCTTTTTATAGGCAATGGAGGGGTGACTTTCCTTATTGGAATAGGAAAGAATCTCCTATTGATGGTGACATCTCTCTAATTGGTATCTCATAAGGAAAAGATCTCCTAATTTAGGATTATGATTGGCTTTGATTAGGAAAGGGATCTATGAGATTTCTTTTAATTAGGAAGGGATTCGACTTGATTTTAGTATGTGTTAAATGTGCATATCCCTAATCTAGAGAGTGATGGGTGTGACTTAGGCTCCATGGGCGTGGGCTTTGGTTCTTTGGGTAGGCTTGAGTGTTTTAGGTTTGGTTTATGGTTTGGTAAGTGGTTTATGGGGGTTTTGGGCCGAGGATAAGCTTTGAAACAAAGATCCAACAAGCAACCGAAGCTAAACAACTGGATTAAATCCAAAAAAAATTCCATTTTCCAATTTTACCCTTCCAACGTCCGTTTCCCGCGACTTTAACAACTAAAGAGGTAGTGTCTCCATACGAGACTCATCATCGGGGCTTATATGCAAAAATACAGTGCCTACAATATTATTGATGTAGAAATCTCATCTTTAAAATGAAATGAAATGAAATGACCTAATTAATTAATTAATATTGATAGAAATCTCATTTTCAAAACAAAGAGAAAAATATTATATTAAATTGAACAAATAAATTATATTTTTCCATTTTTTATTTAATAAGTAATTAATTTTTGACTAAAAAAAATTAATAATTCAAAATCCAAAGTCAAACAGATTTATTGAGCGGGTACGGGTTAGAGTTTTGTACCCATACCCAGCCCGTATACCTAACGGGCATTAAAAATTATACACGCACCCAGTCCGTTTTTAAAAAATATTGCTAAATACCCGCCCCTAATACCTCGGGACCCCGCATGAATTTTTACCATCCCTAGTCATAGTTTCATACCCACCGATGTGTTTGAAAATTTTTCCACAATAATTGCTAGGGGTGTGCAAATTTTCGGGTTAACCTGTGACCCGACCCGACCCTACCCAATCCCACCTGGCCCGTATGGGTTTCAAAAAAATTATTGATTTTTCGGGTTAACCCGACCACACCCGAAATTTTACGGGTTGGGTCACGGGTTTGAGATTAAAACCCGACTCAACCCAACACTATAATATTTTTATTATTTTTCTAAAAATTTATTATTTTATTTATTTATTATTTTTATTGTCTTGAAATTTTATACATATGATAATTTTCGGGACATAAAATAACTAATATTTATATTTCGAAAAATTAATTCATTAATTTTTTTTTATTTTTTTGGCCGAAATTTCGGGTTCGGGTTTCTTGACCCGCGTTACCCGACTCGTGGATACCCCTAATAATTACAGACATAATTATTATCACTGGTGATATCATTCACGACTAGAGTATAATATTTTGTCAACATTTCAGAACCTCGATTTCTCACTTGAATACGTGAAGTCGTTTCGCCGGTGGTATGTTGATATCTCCAACCTTAGGAATGTTAGTGTTGTATGTTGAATATATGAGATTTGAGAAAATGAGAGAGTGAGAAGAGAATAAATGATTTTATGATTTTGTAAAATGAGTTAAAGAGTTATTTACAAGGTTTTTTGATTTTCTATGGTGTCTAAAATGCCCTCAAAATATAATCGTTAGGAGAGACAAATTAGACATTTTAAATTTTTATTATTATAAAAAAAGTTTTTTGTTACAATTACTCTTAACGGTTGAAACCGTTAGCCGTAATGGTTAACGGTTTCAACCGTTAGCCGTAACGGCTAAAGGTCTCGAATCGTTACTGTTCGAATCGGAACTATAATTATTACGATTCGAACCGGTCCAACCGCCCAAGCAGATGGTTGGAAATCGTCTCAACCTTAACCGAATTGGACTTGACTAGTACGGTTACGGTTCACGATTCTGTTGCATAGTCAACGGTTCGGTTTAAGATTGATCAACAGTTTGATTGCGGTTCAATTACAGTTCCGAACCGCAACCGTGTGCATGTCTATGTGAGAGAGGAAATAAAGACAAGTTATCAGTTATCACTAAGACATTACATAATCCGCGTTTAGAACTAAGTAAACTTTAACTGATGATTAATCCACGTTTAATCATTATTTGAGCGATTTATTGAGATTGATTTTGATCGTTTTAAATTGATACTGAAATTTGATTGAGTTTGACTGATTTATCGATCATTTTTCTAAAATCTTCTAATTTCAATTTTTTTAAGGATTTTATTGATGATTTTGTATGGGGAAAAAATTTCATTCAAAACTATGAAAAAAAGTACGAATATGTTTCGATTTAGACGAATTATTATCGGATACTAAGTAATATCATCATTGTCCTTAATTTACATTAATGAATGATTTTTTTTTAATAGAATATTGAGAGAAAGTTTTGATTTTTTTTTTTGTTTTCAATCATGTGAAATATTAATTTTACACTATTGATTATTTATGATGATTTTTTTTATTATTTTCAATTAATCACATATCACTCAAATCGAATTTTTAGCCATTTGTTGCCAATTCCTATTAAACTATCTAGTGTTTATGCTTAAAATTTTATTAATTAAAAAAAAAACGGAAGTATTGTGCTTTATATATTAGGTTTTTGTCGAGTCGCAAAGGACTCTAATTCTCTCAAATTGGGAGTGGAATAAGTAGATTTCTTATTTTAAGTGTGTTATAAATATATGTATTCAGTGTCTCAGTAGACTTGTAGGATGTGTTTACTTGTCATGTGTAGGAAATTCTCTAAAATTTTCTAAATTATTGTGTTTGGATGGAGGATGGACATGTCCCTTGTATGGTACCCCAAGGGGACATGTCCTCCCATTTAGAAGAACACTCATTGGGCTCCAAATGGTGCATGGAAGGGGTATAACCCTTAAGAGGGTTACACCTCAAACCAAATAGTGCCCTTAAGGCATCATTCCATGTCTATTTAAAGAGCTTTGGAGGTTCATTCTAAGGATCCAGACATAAAATAAGTCTTGAGTCTCATAATCTCGTTTTTGAGTCAGAGAGTGAGTTCATCCAATTCCTAATTCGAGATCTTGTTAAGGAGTGCCCCTTGAACAAGAGGAATCTGGGTTATCCTGAGAGAACATTAGCCACAAGATACGTAGAGCACCGAGACGGGGCTGATAAGTTCTTAAGGACAAAGATTTATCTCGACTCGGATCACAAGTTTCATCACTGTTTCAGGTTTTTCTTAATTCTCAAAGTTTAGGGTTCATGCATGTAAAATAAGATCTACTTTATTTTCTGGTTTTGATTTGTTTGTTGCATGTTTATTTCTGTTTAATGACACTATATATACAACAATCTCAAGAACTTATCAATTGAGTGTTGTTAGATAGTAACTCACATGCTTAGATCAGAAAATTTTATGGAAAAATACAGTCAGTGCATGAAAAATACGTAGGGCGTTCGAACGACCGACGAACGCGAAAGCAAAAATCTGAAATTTCGTAAGAATGTTCAAACGCGTCTTCAAACTCAACTCGAACACAAGCCTTCTGCCTAAGAATGTTCGAACGCGTCCTAAACACAACTCGAACGCAAACTCTCTGGAATTATTCCGTTCGAACGCGTTCTCGAACGCTATACGAACGTGAACTCTATGGAACACTTCGTTCGAACGCGTTCTCGAACCCAACAGAGCGTACACACACTGGACAGTCTCGTTCGAACGTAGATACGAATGCGATACTAACAAACTTGTCCTGGAATTGTTATAAATAATATTAACTTAGTAAATTATATACTGAATCACAATAATCTTGGTAGTATAGATTTAAGTTATTATTAGGTTGTTCAATTATCACAAGCATACACATAGTGATAAAGTTGAAAATTAATTGTATGTTGCCTACTTGGGTGAGAATTTAAATTGTAATCATACACAAGTAATTTCATCCAATCTTGATTGACACAAACACATATATCTACACATATAGAAAATTGTATTGTGAACTTTAAAAGTGAAATACTGAGTATTGAATTGCTAAGAGATTCTATTGAGGAAGTATTTAAAGAATATTCTGTCACAAAGGCGATAAGAGCCTAAGTGGTCAGAGATTTAAGTGGTTACTCCGGACTCCCCTTGTCCTCTGAGGATATTCATTTATTTACTTATCATAAGAAACTTTAGTCGGAAATTCAAGGACTTGTGTTTATTGGTACTATTGTCCAATAAAACAACGAGTGGATACTTGGTATATCATTTGAACAATATCATTTGTTGATCGTTGTACAATTTGTCTTTTGTAGACTTATTGACCCCTGTTGATTTTTCCAAGCGGAAACATCAAAGTACCGGTCTCTCATGGAGGAAAACCAGAAAAGTTTGGTGGGGCAAACTTTAAACAATGGCAGAGCAAAATGTTGTTCTACCTGACAACTCTCCAGTTGGCTAATTTACCTCAAGGATCCTCCGGGTCCTGTGGAGGGTGAATCGGAAACGGCCAAGTAACTGCGAGAACAGACATGGCTGTCTGGAGACTTCTTGTGCAAGAACTACCTTTTGGGTGAACTTGACCATACCTTGTAAAATGTGTATCAAGGCATGTTTTCTGCGAAGATTCTCTGGGAATCTCTCGAGAAGAAATACAAAACCGAGGATGCCAGACAAAAGAAATTTATCGTGGGTAGGTTCATGGACTACAAGATGGTAGATTCAAGGATGGTGATGTCTCAGTTGGGTGAACTGCAATTGATCATTCATGAAATACTGGATGAAGGTATGACAATCTGTAAGACGTTTCAAGTTGCCACCATAATTGAAAAGTTGCCTCCATCATGGAAGGACTTCATGAGCTATCTGAAACACAAAAAGAAGCAGATGAGCCTTGAAGACCTTAAAGTTCAATTGAGGATCGAAGAGGACAACAGAAAGTCCGAAAAAGCTAGCTACAAGACTATGGAGTCTAAGGCTAACATCGTTGAGGATGGAAATAGTAGCAAGAAGAGAAAGAACAGTGAAGTTGATTATTCCTAAGCGAACAAAAAGTTCAAGGGAAAGTGCTACAACTGTGGAAAGAGCGGTCATATGACAAATGACTGCAAAAATAAGAAGTCTCGGGACAAGGGCAAGAAAAATGAGGCCTATGTCGCTGAAGATGAGCAGTTAACTGATGAGAATTCAGAAATGAACCTCTCAGTAGTGGTAACTAGGGGTGAACATAATTTCAGGTCAAACCGCGAACCGCACCGAACCGAACAGAACCAAACCGCGCAGTTTGAAAAAATATTAAAAACGATTTTGAACCGCACCGAATTGAACCGTAAATTTCGGGTCGGTTTGCGGTTTTGACCCATGTCAAATCGTAAATTTTGACTCAAACCGCGACCCGAACCACCTAAACTGCCGACCCACGTTCAATTTAACAATTATTTTATATTTTTCTTCTTCTTTAACTATGAAAATTAATATATTTAATGATCATATAACAATATGTAATGAATAAATGAAAATTATGTAATTTTTTCTTCAATTATAATGTGAAAACACACAAAATTTTCTTAAAAAATTTATAATCCAAACCGCCGACTCGAACCGCCCAAACCGCTAAACCGCCAACCCGAACTGCCGCGGTTTTCCTTATCAAATTTGCGGTTTCGTTTTCTAATTTCCCAAACCGCCAACCCGCGCGGTTTGAAGTAAAAAACGAAAAAAAAACCCCATGAACCGCACCGCGAACACCCCTAGTGGTAACTGAAGCCAACTTGGTTGGGAATCCGAGAGAATGGTGGGTAGACACTGGGGCTACTCGTCATATCTATGCTGATAGCAATATGCTTTCCTCGTATCAGAAGGTCGATAGTGGTGATCATCTGACTATGGGAAATTCGTTTACCTCTAGAGTGGTTGGACAAGACACAGTGGTTCTGAAGATGATATCCGGAACGGAGCTTATATAGAAGAATGTTTGCATGTTCCAGATATTCGGAAGAACTTGGTCTCAGGTTTGTATTTGTTTCTGACAAGATTGTATTGACCAAAAAATGATGTCTATGTAGGAAAATGATACCTCGCTGAGGGCCTTTTCAAATTCATTGTAATGACTGTCAATCGACACAGTGCTAATAATAAAGCTACAACTTCTGCTTATATTATTGAGTCACAAAATGTATGGCATGTGAGGTTAGGACATGTTAATTATGATGCGATGCATAAATTAATTAACATAGACCTTATACCTAAATTTGCATTGATAGCCAACATAAGTGTGAGGCATGTGTTGAAGCAAAAATACATAGAACATCATAGAACGAAGTTCTGAACCCTTGGAACTTGTACACACTGACGTGTGTGACTTGAATATTGTGCAAACAAGATGCGGTAAAAAGTACTTTGTCACTTTTATCAATGATAGCACAAGATTATGTTAGGTGTATTTGCTGAGGAGCAAAGCTGAAGCTATTGAGAGCTTTATACACTATAAGAACGAAGTTGAAAATCAACTTGGCAAGAAAATCAAAAGAATCAGGGGTGATAGAGGTGGTGAATATGTTTCATCATTCGGTGAATATTGTTCTGTGCACGGAATTATTCACAAAACCACTGCTCCTTATTCTCCTCAACAAAACGGGATTGCTGAGCGCAAAAACCAACGTAAAGTTGAAAGAAATGATGAACGCCATGTTGACAAGTTCTGGTTTACCCCAGAACTTGTGGGGGGAAGCCTTGCTTACCGCGAACTACGTTCTGAACAAACTTCATCACAGGAGATTGGACAAGACACCATATGAGTTGTGGAAAGGTTATGTACCTTCCTACAAATATCTGAAAATGTGGGGGTGTCTTGCCAATTGCCAAGGTAATGGTTCCTAAACCTAAGAAGGTTAGAATATGACCCAAAACTGTTGACTGTATATTCATTGGATATGCTCGCAACAGTAGTGCGTATCGATTCTTGGTACACAAGTATGAGATTCCTGACATCAATCCGAATGTGATGATTGAGTCAAAGAATGCAACATTTTTTGAAGAGACATTTCCTTGTAAGGAAAGATAAAGAATAGTCTCTCAAAAGATCTATTGATACTGTCAAGGACAGTGATCAGGTTGACCAAGAGTCAGATCAACATAGAAATGTTGAGGCAAATGAACCTAGACGTAGCAAGAGAGCTAGAACCTCTAAGTCATTTGGACCCGATTTTCTGACATACTTGTTAGAAAATGAGCCTCAAAGCTATAAGGAAGCAATGTCATCGACATAGGCACCTTTGTGGAAAGAGGCTATCAAAGGTGAAATTGATTCAATCCTACAAAACCATACTTGGGATTTGGTTGATCTTCCTCCAGGTTGTAAGCCACTAGGCTACAAATGGATATTGAAACGGAAGATGAAATCGGATAGATCAATAGATAAGTACAAGGCAAGGCTTGTTATAAAAGTTTATAGACAAAAAGAAGGCCTTGATTACTTTGACACATATTCACCAGTGATTCGTATCACATCGATAAGAATGTTCATAGCCATAGAAGCTATATTTGGTCTTGAAATACATCAAATGGATGTAAAGACGAAATTCTTGAATGATGAATTGGATGAAGAGATTTACATGGAACAACCAGAAAGGTTTAATGTTTCTGGACAAGAACAGAAGGTGTGCAAACTTGTAAAATCCTTGTACGGATTAAAACAAGCACCTAAACAATGGCTTGAGAAAATTGACAATGAGATGTTGTCAAGTGGGTTTAAAATCAATCAGGGTGATAAGTGTGTGTACACCAAATCAACTCAAAAAGGATATGTCATTGTATGTCTCTATGTAGACGATATGCTGATAATTGGTAATAATCATGAGTTGATTCAGTCTACCAAGAAAGTGTTATCCAGCAAATTTGATATGAAAGATTTGGGAGTAGCTAACTGTAGACACTGCATTTTTGCATATCATGCCCAATGACGAGCCTCGTAAGGAGGCACTACCTTTTCATGTCGTGGAAGTGGCGGAAAGCGGCCGTCGGAAAGGGAAAGTCAAGAATTGACGTTTTGTGGATTTTATTCGCTCGTTTGCTTCGGGTTCGTCGTCGCCTTTTCCATTTCAGAATCATCCTTCGCTCGGAACCTTTTCCTCGCTCTTTCTCACACCTTTTCTCTCTCTCTAACTTTCCATGCTTGTGACCCTTCAACTTCCATGCAAATTAAAATTCACCAACCAATTAAATTAATTTGAATTAAATTAAACCATTAAAAATTACCAACCAATTAAATGATAATTTTAACATAAATGAAGAATAATTAAAACACAAAATTAAAACACAAACAAATAAAAAACCATGCAAAACCATAACAAATACCCCACCCTCACGTGAACAACAAAGTAAGAGCCACATGAATAATTCCTTCACAAACCATTCCTTCACAAACCAACAAAGCACAAAACAATAAATGGAACCCATACACTGCACTTAACAAACACAATCCATACAACACCCATTCCAACACCCATGCACAACCCATGCACCCTTCATTCACCAACCAAATAATGAACAAACAAACAACAAACCCATTCCTACAACTATTATTCCCCTGCACACAAACCACCGGCCATCATGATTCACCACTCATCAATCTTATCAAAAATCATCATCATTCACGCATCTGGAAGACCATCAAACACCCATTGCACCTTCACAAGCCATCATCTATCACCATCATCTCTTGGCCAAAACCAGAAGCCACTCCACTGCCGCCATGAACCCCTCATCCTTCACGCCATTCACTGACCAGTGACCACTCAGTGCATCAACACCACGCATGCTAACACTTTCACACATTCTGCCTTGAACATTTTCTCCTAGTGCCTCAATAGACTGCCTCTGACCAGCCCATTTAACCCTCATTTCAGCCCCTCAAGCCACGCAGGCACTACCCACCTTCATCACCCTTCACGTAGCAATCCACACAGCCCTCCTCCATAACTGAACAAGCCTAATCATCACAGCTCACTGCCCCTTTAACGTGAACCAGCCTTCACTCTCGCCTTCAACACACTCGGCACTCAAACCCTTCACCACACAGCCCTTCACGCCAACAGCAAACGGACCCCTGATCACCATCTTTGATCACCTTCATCACCTTCTCGGCATAACCCACTGCAGACACAGCTCACGCCAAACTGCCCTCCACACCACACGGCCACAAGAACCCTTCAGCCACTTCACGCCCACTGAACACAGCCCACAAACCCTAGCAATTAATGCCATTACCTTTGCAAGCCACTGCCTCCGAAGCATCGTCCAGAAAAACTCCTTCACTGCCCAGCCTCAGCAGCTCACGCCATCACACCAGCCACTTGGCCCCTCTCCCCACACAGCAGCTCGGCAGCAACTGTCATCACATCAGTGTGAACAAACAAAAAACCAAAGAGTATAGCCATGCAGCCCTAGACGTGAGCTATGAACCTGCCTGGACGTGAGACATATAACCAGAACTGACCATTAACCATCATCTCGCATGAATCAACCAGAACCCTTATCAAACTCTCGACTAGGACACCATCTTCATCACTGCCGAACAGCCACTGCACCTCACAAAGAAACACACTGCATCCACGTAACCCTCAGCTGAGCCATCACACTCACGCACCTGCAGCTCACAGCCCCCTAACCTTCTTCTTCCTTACACACCATGTAGCCCCACTGACGAGAGTCACTCAAAGATGAGCAACAGAACTCACGTAACCCCCATGCGCATTCAACAGCCCATATATAAACCCTAAACAACCAACACCCTTTCCTGCTGGTCATCACCTCTCTCAACACTCGCAGCATCCTTGATCCATTCATAAATAGTAATACCCCTAACAGTCAGCCCTTACTGACCAGCAAACCCTAGACACCTCATGTCAAGCCCTCACTCTCTCAGCACACACGCATAACCCTCACTGTCCTCACCCAAACCAAGCCACTTACTCACGTCAAATACACACTGCAACACGTTCACATTCACTGAATACATGCCTACGAACAAGCCTTCCACTTGGTTCCACGTACAAACAATAGCCCATGCGTCCACATAGAGACTGCCATAACATGTGCACAGGCTGTGAACTGCCGCTTGTAACCCAAAGAAACCCTAAAACAATACTGAAACTTTGCCCAAAACAGTGACCAAAATAAACCAAGAGAGAGAAAGAGAATTTGAGTTGAAAAAGAGAGAAACAGCGAGTGGAAATAACAGAAAAGTACAGAAAAATCATGAGTGGAAATAACGAGTGAAACGGCAAAAACGGCGAGTTGAAACTGTGAGAATACAGATAAAACGGTAAACTGTAACCGCGGGTAAAAACAGTGAAAACGGCAGAAACAGCGGATCCGTTGAAAACGGACAAAACATTGAAAACGGCGAACCCGGACAAAATAGCGGAAAAATCGCATCAGTGAGAACAGTGGAATGATAACCCCTTCCGGCACCGCAGAACGCACTCCCGGACAGCGACTAAAAGGTAAGACCTGAGGGCACCCTTTGTTACTTTACTGTTACGGACGCGGCGTATTCGGTTGACGTCAGATACGTTTAATCAGGTATGCGAGGTCCTACATTAATAGTGGCCAAGTTACTGACCCACATGTTTATTTTTGTATTTGTTATGTTATGAAAACTCATTTTCGAAGCATGTAAATTTAAATGTAAGATTATTTTTATGAATGTGAATTAGGTTGAATTATCATTGTACATGTATGTTAAGTAGTTTTGATTAATATTGCACAAATCACAAACATTACAAGATGACATAAAGTAAGAGACCATTCCGAACCCAAAGGTTTGAGGTCTTCTCTTGCGAGGGGTGAGTGCGGCCTTAAATCTCATTTTCCCGGCTCACACCGGGTGGCGACTCCATGTTATTTCGTACTTCAACTAGGCCGCGAGCCTAGGACAGCGTCCCAGGTCCTGTTGTCTACAGTCTGGCGACACTGTAGACAACAGAAACTGGGCGACGCCGTCCTAGGCTCGCGGCCTAGCTGAGAAGTGTGAAATAACATGGAGTCGCCACCCGGTGTGAACCGGGACAAAGATTTAAGGCCGCACTCACCCCTCGCAAGGGAAGACCTCAAACCGTTGGGTTCGGAATGGTCCCTTACTTATGTCACTTGTAATGAATGGATTTGTATAATTTTAACCAAGTCTACTCAACATACATGCCTAAATCTAAGTTCACATGCTTTGAAAGTAAAAACAACATTACAACAATCTAATCATGCTTCAAATACAAATTTGAGTGAAATGAAACATGTGAGTCTTTTAAGTGGTACGGGGCGTTGTATCCCGAGTGCAAACCATACTACCGTCCATTCGGATTCGGCTATGGAATTTATGTCAGGGTTTCCATCCAATATACCACAAAAAGAATACATATTCCATTCACTCAAAACCACATCACGTACTAATTAATGACATTCATGCGACAGAAAAACAAATTACATGCAATCCTACCTTATTAATTATATGTAACCTAAATTAATTAACATGTAAATTAACTATTCATGCTAGCATTATTAAACACATATTCTAAGTCAATATTTCATGTAAACTAATTCTAAATAACATGCTTAAATAGCCATTTAAATTAAACATACTTCCTACGTCATTACTCCATGTAAACTAATAACATGCTCAAACAACCATTCTAAATCATTATTTCATGTGAATTAATCCTAAATGACGCGCCAAGCTAATCATTCATGCTAAACAAATAAAAATACATTTCCTAAATCATTAACTCATGCAAATAAATTTAATACAACATACTAAACTAATTAAACACATTAAACACAATTTTAAACCATTATTTCATGTGAGCCAATTCCAACAACATGCCAAGTTAACTACTCATGTTAAAATGCCATAAAATACATTTTTAAATCATTATTTAATGTGAGAAAATTCTGTAATATAAACCCTCAGGTCTAACCTTTTATGTCGTTCCTTGGAGATGCGTTATATGGCCGTCGGAAGGGCAAAGGCACTACAATTTCACTGGTTCGCTGGTTCAATGTTCTGCTCACTGTTTCGCACTTTTGTTCGCTGTTTGGAGTCCCCTTGAGCTGCTGTTTGGCGTGACTTCAGAGGGTTGATAAGGTCAGTTTATGCACTGGTTTGAGGGGGGAATAAGGGTGATTTGGGTGCAATTTCGTGGGGCTAATTTCAGGCAGTAGTATGTTCGTGAGTTTCAGGTCTGTTTGGAGGCTATCTTGGCGTGAAAATGGGGCTGGTTTGGGGGCTGTGATGGCGTCAATCTTCAGGTCTGGACAGAGGCTGTAGTGTGCTTGAATTATAGAGGAAATTAGAGGCCAACTACGTGAGGTTGAGGGCTGTAATGTGCGTGAATCAGTGGGCAGTGAGGAGGGGTGTGTGGGCGTGATGTGCAGGGAAGATGTAGGGCTGTTTTGATCTTTCAAAATGCTTGAGTCTTTGCTTGATGTGTGCTTGATCTCCCT
The DNA here is from genome assembly GCA_019454045.1 of Zanthoxylum bungeanum. Taxonomy (NCBI): domain Eukaryota; kingdom Viridiplantae; phylum Streptophyta; class Magnoliopsida; order Sapindales; family Rutaceae; genus Zanthoxylum; species Zanthoxylum bungeanum. The sequence continues at coordinate 26,470 of SKCR01024823.1, forward strand.
TAGGTATGTGTTAGGGGTTTCAAGGTGGAAAATGATGGTTTATATAGGCAAATGGTGTAGTGGAGGTGTAAGTAAGTGTGATGAGTGAGGTATGGGTGTGAATGAGTGAGGTATGGGTTTGAATGAGTGAGGTATGGGCTTGAATGAGTGAGGTGTGGGTGTGAATGAGTGAGGTATGGGTTTGAATGAGTGAAGTATGGGTGAGGTATGGGTTTGAATGAGTGAAGTATGTGGTGAGGTATGGGTATTGAATGAGTGAAGTGTTATTTATTTAATATTTTGTTAAAGTGAGGTGGAATGGTTAAAGTAAGTGTTATATGGGTAAATCATGTTGGAATAGTGTAAGGAGGGGTAATTTTAGTGTTATGGTCGTGGGCCTAATGGAGGGTGGGCTTGGTGTTTGATTTATTTTGGTTTTATGGGCTTTGGATGTGGGTTTGGGTACTTAGGTGGCTTTAGAATGGTTTGGGGTGATTTCGGGTTAAGAGATACGTTAAAAAAAATGTACTTTCAACAAGCGAACTCCGAGCGAACTTAAACAAAATATGTCAATTATTGACTTTGCCTTTCCGACAACCGTTTTCCGCGACTCCTACGACTTAAAGGTGGTGCATCCATACGAGACTCCTCATCGGGTTTCACATGCAAAAATGCAATGTCTACAGTCGCCCCCACTTTGATGGGACTTGTGTAGTGTGTGACAGTGACAATCCTATCAAAGTCTATGCAGTGCATTTATACTTACCTGGCTCGCCAGCTGCCACCTGACTCGCCTGTTGTTGATTTGATGGTGCTAAGCCCCGTACCTAGGGCGTTGCAGTAGTCCACAATTCTTCAGAATAGTCCACGATAGTCCACATAATCCACGATAGTCCACGCAATCCACATAATCCACATAATCCACGGTAGTCCACATGATCCACGGTAGTCCACAGTAGTCCACATAATCCACGATAATCCACGGTGATCCACATAATCCACGTAATCCACAGTATTCCACACAATCCACATAATCCACGGTAGTCCACGCAATCCACATAATCCACGGTAGTCCACATGATCCACGGTAGTCCACAGTAGTCCACATAATCCACGATAATCCACGGTGATCCACATAATCCACGTAATCCACAGTATTCCACACAATCCACATAATCCACGGTAGTCCACGCAATCCACATAATCCACGGTAGTCCACATAATCCACGGTAGTCCACAGTAGTCCACAATAGTCCATATAATCCACATAATCTTCATAACCTTCATAATCCACAGTAGTCCACAAAACTTCATTATAATCCACGGTAATCCACAACACTTCATGATAGTCCAGCGTGCCCTAGGGCGTTGCGGTGACGTCTCCGTACCTAGAGAGCCACAAATGTCTGAGTGCTAACCCCGTACCTAGGGTGTCGCTGAAATGTCTCCATACCCGGAGTGCCGTACCAGGCTGAACTGATCTGATATCTCCGTACCCGGAGTGCCGTACCTGGCTGAACACCTGATGTCTCCATACCCGGAGTGTCGTTCCTGGCTGACTGATCTGATAGCTCCATACCCGGAGTGCCGTACCTGGCTGAACTGATACTGAAATAATGTGGGCCTCGCCCCCTGAATGCCATTCCTTGTAAAAAATTAATCTGAGCTGATGTGGGCCCCGCCCCCAAGAGTGCAGTACCCGGCAGAACTGGTCAAACTGATACTGATGCTGATGCTGATATTATGTAGGCCTCGACCCCCAAACTGATATGGGCCTCGCCCTCAGCTGATATGGGCATCGCCCTCGAACTGATACTGAACTGGGCCTCGCCCTCAAACTGATATGGGCCTCGCCCTCAGACTGCTATGGGCCTCCCCCCAAATTGATGCTGATGTGGGCCTCGACCCTGGCAAATACTGATAGTGATGTGGGCCTCGCCCCCATATTGCCATACTCGGTAATGATGCTGCTGATGATGTGGGCCTCGCCCCCAGATTGCCATACCTGGCAAGACTGCCACTGATGCTAATATGGGCCTCGCCCCCAGATCGCCATACCCGGCAGAACTGATACTGAACTAATGTGGGCCTCGCCTTCAGGTTGAGATAGGCCTCGCCTTCAAACTGATACTGATATGGGCCTCGCCCAAACTGATACTGATTGGGCCTCGCCCAAACTGATACTGATATGGGCCTCGCCCAAACTGATACTGATATGGGCCTCGCCCAAACTGATATGATATCTACCTCACACATTGCACCACCTCTCACGAGATAATCTTTGATAAATAGATATATTTTTGTCCTCAATGAATGCTTTCGCGTCGAAACCGAAGAACCTTCGAAGTACTCGACATACTCAAGTCCAATCATCTGAATGGGTGATCTGAGCTAGACTCCATGTGTGTGTGTGCCAAGGCTCTTTCGCAGCTTAGTCCTTAAGTAAGCTAACTTGGTGATTTCGTTTCAGAGAATCAAACCAGTGGGCCTAACCAACCTGGATGTCTTAATCACATTCTGTGATTACTTCAACATACTCAACATGATATGGTTTTCATCTTTTTTTCTTTTGTCTCTTTTCTTTTTTCTTTTCTTTTCTTTTCTTTTTTTTTCTTTTCTTTTTCTGACATACCTACCCTTTAAGGTAGCATTTCTCCTCATGGTGGTCCTAATACTCGCCCATGGGTAGCTTCACGCTTATCGGTTATAGGTTGTCTATTTTTTTTTTATTTCCAACCATATCATATATCATAGCATCGGTAAACAAGTGTGGACATTCAGGCAAACGGTCATTCACCGATACATCATCTCATTAACTAGTCGCCTAGCTAACCACTCAGGCTTCCACTGTTAGGATCCCATAACCAAGTGCTTATGAGTCTAATCTAAGATCAATCCATTCAGGGTACCGGATGAGAGCGCGTCTCGCACTTTTTGTTTCTAGGGTCTCTCCCTATACAGCATGCAATGTCATCACCGGACATACGTCTGTCTATCAAAGACTTCTCTCACTCATTTTTTTTTTTTTTTTTTTTTTCACTCATTTTTTTTTCTTCTCATTTTTTTTTCTCACTCATTTTTTTTTTCTTTCATTCATTTTTTTTTTCATAATTAAAATGAAATACACAACTTTCAAATAGGCCTTGGGATACCTGGTCAACAGGGCACATTACCGATTCAGATCAATGTCCAATTTACGCTTCTTGCCACGATCACTATCAGTCCAGTCCAATTTGGAGATGATAGGGTCAAGCTTCGGCTCAAAAGCCAGGATCTAGTCAATCAACTCTTCGGCCTTTGTTGCCGTCAGGAAAATATCTTCCACAGATTTGGTGACGAATTCGTGTCTCTTGGCTTCCGCAAGAAACACAAACAGGAAATCGAAGAAGTGCTCAACATTAAGCAGCCAATGGGCTTCCGGTGAACGTTCAGGTGTGCCCATGACGCCACTGTAAATATTTCTTCGAATGTGCCAAGTCCACCTGGTAATGCAATGAACGCATCTGCAGTATTAATCATTTCATGGAGTCGTTCAGACATACCTGATACAATGCGCTCGTCTCCATTTGTTGGCCCGATTAACTGTTCATCTGCCAAAGGTCTCGGGATGATTCCAAAAAACATTACCGCCACCATCTTGAACGGCTTTTGAAACAGCTCCCATCATTCCCAGATTGCCACCGCCATATACCAAGTGCATGTTTTTCGCAGCCATGACTCGCCCCAATTCCTTAGCAGCTTCCAAGAATTCAGGTTTGTTGCCAGGGTTAGATCCACAGAAGACACAAATTTTCTTGAATCGTTGCTGTGAGGTAGCTTCCATCTCTTTTTTTTTCTTTTACTTTGGATATATGTCTGATCGTGTTGAGGAGAGCAATGCCGAGCTGAATTTATAGGACCTGCAAAAGAGGTGAATAATAATTGCAATAATATATTCCACTGAATGACGGTTAGTTAGCTAAATCACAAAAGAAGTCATCAGAAGTCAAGAAAGGCCATCGGATCATGTCTGCAAAAACAACAAGAGAAATCGTGAGATGTCAAAAAGTTGTGGATTCGTTCCAGGAAAAATAACAGAAAATAACAAAGGAGATCGTGATACGTCAAAAAGCTGTGGATTCTTTCAACGAAAATAACAGAAAATACCAAAGGAAGCTCTAAAATGTCAAAAAGTTGTGGATCTCTTCCACTTCAACATGTCGTGAATGGTCCAAACAGTTATAGATTTCTGCCACCATTAATGAATTATCTCCCATTCTTGTGATTGCCAAGCACCAATCCCTATGTCCTAACTTGCTCCGCCTTTGCTTTCACTCGCCAGACATGACCGAAATTCTTCTGTCATCGTGGCTTCACCATCGTCTTTTTGTGCTCGCCGCTTTTTCTGATTTTTGCTGCTTTCTTTTTCTTTCTTCTTCCTTCTTTTTTCTTTAAACCTGCAAATACAAAACAACAATATGAATACATGTGCATGTAAATATGTAAGTGAAGAGATACTCCCTTTTCGTGATGGCTTGGATCTTCATTGTGCTCCTCGGCGCCACATGTCTCTAGTCGCTCTCTGCTGGTTTTCTTCTGAAATCTGCAAAAACACAACACAAAACAAAGGATGCAAGTTACGTGTATGCATGGATGAATTCCTTATCCCGTTGGGTTAGGTCTTCTGCCCGTTCCCTTGGTGACCGCTCAGTTCTTTCTTCTTTTTTTTTAGCAAAGTGCAGCTTCAATCTGCTTTCATCGACCAATTCGGTGAACTCCCAAATCTGGTAATCTCCTTGCCTTTTTCCCGATTTTCTGTCTTTTTCTGCTTACTCCGCTGAGAATTCTCCGTGTTCCAGATACCTGAACATCATGATACCAAGGCTTCCCGTCATCGACTTCCACATCCAATATCCTTTCTGTCTCATACACTGGTTTGCTTGCAGTTGTCAGCGCAAATGGTCTCATCACCAATTTCTCTGGATTTTCTCAAGCCGTAGCTAGTGTCACCAATGTGTCTGTCATCTGATTTGATGAAATTTGCAACCATGGATAGTCTGTGCCAGACTTCTGAGGTAAAATAAGTATGGCTTCAATCATTCTTCATTTAACTCTCATTTTCCTTTGCATCTTTAACTTTTCAAACATCTTTGACAATGGTTTACCCAAGCTAGAGAATTGTCTGTTTCTGATAGGGGTGATCTCTGAGGAAGTATGTTTGATCCTTGAAGGTTCCCCAATGGTCCTTTCATCCTGGTTGCACAAGTCTCTGTTATTGGCTATACAGGGCACGGTCAAACTGGTCACAACATCGGTCAAAACTTGCAACTGTTTAGCAACTTCAGCTACCTTGGCTTCCAATCGATCTAGGCGGGATTCCCCTTTAGTTGACTTACTCATACTTGTTGATGATCTTCTGAAAAGTCTTCCCCCAACCCAACGGGTATCTATGATGGCTTTTAAGACACAAATGGTTAACATGATGCATGTATGCATGTAATGTGTGCAATGCAAATAAACAAGCTCATAAAAGAATTTACACTAATTGGCCCGTTATCATTTTGAAGTATTCAATCACACTATTGCGCAGTGTAAACTTGTCCCAGTTGAAAAGGGCCCAACAAGTTTACACTTTTGCGATAACATGGCTAAATAACCCTAAATGATAAAAGGCCCAAAACACAAACTGGCCCATCGGCATTTCAGAAATTTCGGCCTAATTGTCAAAAGGACATGAACTTGTCCCGATTTAAACGAAAACGAGTTCATATCTTTTAACAAAGAGTCCAAATAAATCCAAATGACAACAGTCCAAAACACAAACATAAACACAAATGACAACAGTCTAAGACACATGCATAAACACAGTAGTCATGATTAATTAAAACACAAATCACAAACATTAGAAGATATCATTTCGGAGCCAATTCTCTATATCCCCAGTGGAGTCGCCAGACTGTAGACAACAGAAACTGGGCGACGCCGTCCTAGGCTCGCGGCCTAGCTGAGAAGTGTGAAATAACATGGAGTCGCCACCCGGTGTGAACCGGGACAAAGATTTAAGGCCGCACTCACCCCTCGCAAGGGAAGACCTCAAACCGTTGGGTTCGGAATGGTCCCTTACTTATGTCACTTGTAATGAATGGATTTGTATAATTTTAACCAAGTCTACTCAACATACATGCCTAAATCTAAGTTCACATGCTTTGAAAGTAAAAACAACATTACAACAATCTAATCATGCTTCAAATACAAATTGAGTGAAATGAAACATGTGAGTCTTTTAAGTGGTACGGGGCGTTGTATCCCGAGTGCAAACCATACTACCGTCCATTCGGATTCGGCTATGGAATTTATGTCAGGGTTTCCATCCAATATACCACAAAAAGAATACATATTCCATTCACTCAAAACCACATCACGTACTAATTAATGACATTCATGCGACAGAAAAACAAATTACATGCAATCCTACCTTATTAATTATGTAACCTAAATTAATTAACATGTTAAATTAACTATTCATGCTAGCATTATTAAACACATATTCTAAGTCAATATTTCATGTAAACTAATTCTAAATAACATGCTTAAATAGCCATTTAAATTAAACATACTTCCTACGTCATTACTCCATGTAAACTAATAACATGCTCAAACAACCATTCTAAATCATTATTTCATGTGAATTAATCCTAAATGACGCGCCAAGCTAATCATTCATGCTAAACAAATAAAAATACATTTCCTAAATCATTAACTCATGCAAATAAATTTAATACAACATACTAAACTAATTAAACACATTAAAACATTTTAAACCATTATTTCATGTGAGCCAATTCCAACAACATGCCAAGTTAACTACTCATGTTAAAATGCCATAAAATACATTTTTAAATCATTATTTAATGTGAGAAAATTCTGTAATATAAACCCTCAGGTCTAACCTTTTTATGTCGTTCCTTGGAGATGCGTTATATGGCCGTCGGAAGGGCAAAGGCACTACAATTTCACTGGTTCGCTGGTTCAATGTTATGCTCACTGTTTCGCACTTTTGTTCGCTGTTGGAGTCCCCTTGAGCTGCTGTTTGGCGTGACCTTCAGAGGGTTGATAAGGTCAGTTTGTGCACTGGTTTGAGGGGGGAATAAGGGTGATTTGGGTGCAATTTCGTGGGGCTAATTTCAGGCAGTATGTTCGTGAGTTTCAGGTCTGTATGGAGGCTATCTTGGCGTGAAAATGGGGCTGGTTTGGGGGCTGTGATGGCGTCAATCTTCAGGTCTGGACAGAGGCTGTAGTGTGCTTGAATATAGAGGAAATTAGAGGCCAACTACGTGAGGTTGAGGGCTGATTGAGGGCTGTAATGTGCGTGAATCAGTGGGCAGTGAGGAGGGGTGTGTGGGCGTGATGTGCAGGGAAGATGTAGGGCTGTTTTGATCTTTCAAAATGCTTGAGTCTTTGCTTGATGTGTGCTTGATCTCCCTTAGGTATGTGTTAGGGGTTTCAAGGTGGAAAATGATGGTTTATATAGGCAAATGGTGTAGTGGAGGTGTAAGTGTGAATGAGTGAGGTATGGGTGTGAATGAGTGAGGTATGGGTTTGAATGAGTGAGGTATGGGCTTGAATGAGTGAGGTGTGGGTGTGAATGAGTGAGGTATGGGTTTGAATGAGTGAAGTATGGGTGAGGTATGGGTTTGAATGAGTGAAGTATGGGTGAGGTATGGGTATTGAATGAGTGAAGTGTTATTTATTTAATATTTGTAAAGTGAGGTGGAATGGTTAAAGTAAGTTTGGTATATGGGTAAATCATGTTGGAATAGTGTAAGGAGGGGTAATTTTAGTGTTATGGTCGTGGGCCTAATGGAGGGTGGGCTTGGTGTTTGATTTATTTTGGTTTTATGGGCTTTGGATGTGGGTTTGGGTACTTAGGTGGCTTTAGAATGGTTTGGGGTGATTTCGGGTTAAGAGATACGTTAAAAAAAATGTACTTTCAACAAGCGAACTCCGAGCGAACTTAAACAAAATATGTCAATTATTGACTTTGCCTTTCCGACAACCGTTTTCCGCGACTCCTACGACTTAAAGGTGGTGCATCCATACGAGACTCCTCATCGGGTTTCACATGCAAAAATGCAATGTCTACACTAACCTAACTCTTCCTCTATCAAAGAATATTGGCTCAAGCGTATAGTAATTAGAGTATTCGAAGATCATCGGAAGTCTGATGTATCTCACGAATTGCACACGAACTGATATTGCTCAAGCTGTGAAAAAGGCTTAGCAGATATACTAGCAATCCAGGACATAACCACTGGAAAGCCATAGTAAGAGTTTTGAGGTATGAGAAACTTCAAAATATGGGCTACATTACGAGATATATCCTGCTGTTCTGGAGGGATACATCGATGCTAACTGGATATCTGATACAGTGGATTCCAAATTTACGAGTGAATTTGTTTTCACACATGGTAATGCAGCCGTGTCATGGAAATCCTTGAGGCAAATATGTGTTGCCCGGTCTACTATGGAATCAGAGTTAATAGCATTAGACGAAACAGTGGAAGAAGCAGAATGGCTTAGAAACTTCCTAGAGGATATTCCTAGTTGGCCCAAACCGGTGCCAGCGATTAACATACATTGTAATAGCCAGTCGGCTATTGGGAGAACCCAAAATATAATGTATAATGGTAAGTCTAGACATATACGTCGAAGACATAATACCATAAGCCAACTGCTTTCAAGTGGCATAATAACGATCGATTATGTGAAGTCGAAGGAAAACCTAGCGGATCCACTAACTAAAGGTTTACCTAGAGAGCAAGTTGATAAGTCATCGAGGGGAATGGGCTTGAAGCCTATAATCTAAGAATTATCACTGTGGAAACCCAACCTAGCTGACTGTAGATCCCAAGATATAGGTTCAAAAGGGACAACTAAAACTTTGTGCAATTCAAAACAAGCACTGAAGAGTTTTGTACTCTTTCCCATTGCGATAATGACGCAGAGTGCTGTCTGTCAAGGTTATGATAAGCTAAGGCTTTTAATGATCACTGTATTAGGAGATGAGTCCTAATTGGGGTAAAGGTAGATTACCTTTTCATAGTAGATCACTTATTTCAAGTAAGAAGTAAGGCCGCTTCCATGGGAACTTTTAAAGGCGGGTTACCCTAAAGTACTTGATGAATCCAAGACCGTTGTTCAGGGCCGAAATGAACACAACCGTAGAACGGGAAATGGTCGAAGTAAAGTTGTGTGTTGACAATTGTCTTGGTTTACATCAACGGCAAAACGGTTCAAGACTATGGGTCACTGATTTGCCAAGTAAATCCGATTGTCATTCACTAGGAAAGGTTCAAGGCGAAAGCTACCTATTTCTATGCAGCTTTAGTTCACGAAAACTCTCTCAAGTGTATGCATGAATATTTATAGAATTGTGGGGGATTGTGGGAAATTCTCTAAAATTCTCTAAATTATTGTGTTTGGATGGAGGAGAGACATATCTCTTGGATGGTACCCCAATGGGACATGTCCTCCCATTTAGAAGAACACTCATTGGGCTCCAAATGGTGCATAGAAGGGGTATAACCCTTAGGAGGAGGTGCCAGCGATTAGCATACATTGTAATAGCCAGTCGGCTATTGGGAGAACCAGAATATAATGTATAATGGTAAGTCTAGACATATACGTCGAAGACATAATACCATAAGCCAACTGCTTTCAAGTGGCATAATAACGATCGATTATGTGAAGTCGAAGGAAAACCTAGCGGATCCACTAACTAAAGGTTTACCTAGAGAGCAAGTTGAGAAGTCATCGAGGGGAATGGGCTTGAAGCCTATAATCTAAGAATTGTCACTGTGGAAACCCAACCTAGCTGACTGTAGATCCGAAGATCTAGGTTCAAAAGGGACAACTAAAACTTTGTGCAATTCAAAACAAGCACTGAAGAGTTTTGTACTCTTTCCCATTGCGATAATGACGCATAGTGCTGTTTGTCAAGGTTATGATAAGCTAAGGCTTTTAATGATCACTATATTAGGAGATGAGTCCCAATTGGGGTAAATGTAGATTACACTTTCATAGTAGATCACTTATTTCAAGTAAGAAGTGAGGCCGCTTCCATGTGAACTTTTAAAGGCGGGTTACCCTAAAGTACTTGATGAATCCAAGACCGTTGTTCAGTGCCGAAATGAACACAACCGTAGAACGGGAAATGGTCGAAGTAAGTGTAAGCTGTGTTGACAATTGTCTTGGTTTACATCAACGGCAAAACAGTTCAAGACTATGGGTCACTGATTTGCCAAGTAAATCGATGTTCATTCACTAGGAAAGTTCAAAGAGAAAGCTACCTATTTCTATGCAGCTTTAGTTCACGGAAACTCTCTCAAGTGTATGCATGAATATTTATAGAATTGTGGGGGATTGTGGGAAATTCTCTAAAATTCTCTAAATTATTGTGTTTGGATGGAGGAGAGACATGTCTCTTGGATGGTACCCCAATGGGACATGTCCTCCCATTTAGAAGAACACTCATTGGGCTCCAAATGGTGCATGGAATGGGTATAACCCTTAGGAGGGTTACACCCCAAACCAAAGAGTGCCCTTAAGGCACCATTCCATGTCTATTTAAAGAGCTTTGGATGTTCATTCTAAGGATCCAGAACAGAAAACAAGTCTTGAGTATCATAATTTCGTTTTTAGTTAGAGAGTGAGTTCCTCAAATTCCTAGTTCGAGATCTTGTTAAGGAGTGCCCTTTGAACAAGAGGAATCCGGGTTATCCTGGGAGAACATTAGCCACAAGATACGTAGAGCACCGAGACGGGGCTGATAAGTTCTTAAGGACAGAGATTTATCTCGACTCGTATCACAAGTTTCATCACGGTTTCAGGTTTTTCTTAATTCTCAAAGTTTAGGGTTCATGAATGTAAAATGAGATCTACTTTAATTTGTTGGTTTTGATTTGTTTGTTGCATGTTTAATTCTGTTTAATGACACTATATTTACAACACCATGAATGAGAATGAGAATCATCCATTAAACTTGTTTACTTTCTAAAATTGAATGAAAATGAGAATGAGATGGTGACCACATATTTGTAATTAAGGAATCTGAGTCTCATTCAAGTCATTCACATCACCCTATGGGAATGAGATTCACATTCTCATTATTGATGGGAAATTAAAAGATTATCCTTAAAATAATTAATAAATAAATTATTGAATAATTAATATTATTTTATAAATAATAAATAAAATGTATTAATACTAATTAATAATAAAATAATATTTATTATTTTAATAAAATAATAAAATAATATTTAGTAATGTAATATATTAATAATTAATTAATACAATAATAATTAATTAATACTTAATTTATAAATAATAAATACAATTAATCAATAATTAATAATAAAATAAAATTTAATAATTTAATAAATTAATAAATTAATATTTAATATTTTAATACATTAATACATTAATAAATAATAAATAATAAGTAATAAATTAATATGTAATTATAACTAAATGTATTTTTGAAACTTATTAAAAATTCATTAGATAAAGTAAACATATCAATTATAATACTACTTCATTCTGATTACGATTCTTAAATAACTTATTTTGATTCCGATTTACCATTCTGATTCCAACCCATTCCGTTTACAAAATGGTAATACTACTTCATTCCGATTACGATTCCTAAATAAGTTATTTTGATTCCGATTTACCATTCTGATTCCAACTCATTCCGATTACGAGTTCGTAAACGTATTAAAAAAAAAAAAGGCTTATGTGAGATTAAAATTAAAAATTAAAAAAAAAAAAAAAATCCATCAGCTGTGTAAATAAAACCCAGAAAACCTAAAACCCTAGGCTCAATATTACATTTCCAAATGAATAAACTTCTTAAACCCCACTCCCATTCCCTCCGGCAGACCGTCACCGACTCCGCTGTCAAACTGAGCGACGTCAAATGGATACGAGACCGTGGCCTGGACCACGCCGTCGAGAGAGAAAAGAACCTCAAACCCTTACTCAATATCAAGAACCTAATCAAGTCAGAGCCGTCCAAATCCCTCCCAATCACCATCATCACCCAACAAAGAGACTCCCTCAATGTCCCCATTCGCCCCATTGATTTCATCCGAAAATACCCTTCTGTCTTCCAAGAATTTCTCCCCGGCAACGTCGGAGTCCAACCCCACATCAAGCTCACGCCCGAGGTTCTTGACATTGATGCTGATGAGCAATTGGTTTACCAAAGCGAATGTTATAGGCGTGTTGTTGCTGATAGGCTTTTGAAATTGTTGATGATTTCGCAAATGAATAAGGTTCCTCTTACTGTTATTGATGTCTTAAAATGGGATCTTGGCCTTCCTGATGATTTTGTAAGTAGTGTTGTTCCCGAGTTTCCTGATTATTTTCGAGTAGTTGGTTACAGAAATAAACATGAATGTTATTCTGGGTCAGATTTATTTGGTGAATTGGAGTTGGTTTGTTGGAGCAATGATTTAGCTGTTTCAGTTGTGGAAAAGAAGGCGAAAGCAAAGGGAATTGATGTGGAAAACATTGTGTTTTCGATGAATTTTTCTAGTGGTTTTGAGATGGATAAGAAGATGAAGAAGTGGATGGATGATTGGCAGAAGTTGTCTTATATTTCTCCATATGAGAATGCAACTCATCTTTTGCCTAAGAGTGATGAATCGGATAAGTGGGCAGTGGCTATTATGCATGAGGTGATTAGTCTTTTTGGTGCGAAGAAGGTGGAGAGGGAGAAATTGTTGCGTTTTGGAAATTATTTGGGTATAAGGTCGTGGTTTAAGAGAGCTTTGCTTAATCATCCAGGCATTTTTTATGTGTCAAATAAGAGTGGGACGTATACTGTGGTTTTAAAGGAGGCCTATAAGAGGGGAGCGTTGATTGAGAATGATCCATTAATGAATGTTAGGAGTCAGTATATTCACCTTATGAATATGGTGAAAGAAGAGAAAAAAGTGATTGCTGTGCCGGGTGAAAGCAAGAAGCAAGAAAAGGTAATGCCTCTTGAGTCAAAAGGAGGAGGAGGAAAAGACCAAGAAGAAGAGGATGTTGATGATGATAGTGAGGGAGAGAATGATGCTGAGTCATATGATGAAGAAGAAGAGGATAGTGATGATGAGGAGGAAGAAGGTAGGCATAGGAAAGGTGCTAGCAGAAGTGCTGGAACTAGGAGAAAAAGAACAACTCAGAAGATTAAAATTGATGATGATTCTGAAGATTATGATGGCGAAGAGGAAGAAGGTAAGCACAAGAGAGGTGCTAGCAGAAATGTTGGAACAAGCCGAGGAAGAACAACCCGGGAGATGAATTGGGATGTGAAAGGGGATTCGGGAACTTTTGAAAGGGAAATTTCAGTGAGGAACCATCATGATGAAACTAGAAAAAAACCCAAATATACAGGGAGGAGGGAAATGCAGGGTGAGAATAATGGTCACTGGAATTCTGGAGAGAGGAAATATTCCGGGAGGAGGGAAATGCAGGGTGAGAATAATGGCCGTTGGAATTCAGGAGAGAGGAAATATACCGGGAGGAAGGAATTGCAGGGTGAGGATAATGGCCACTGGAATTCAAGAGAGCGGAAATATACCGGGAGGAGGGAAACGCATGGTGAGGATAATGGCCGCTGGAATTCAAGAGAGCCGAAATATACCGGGAGGAGGGAAACGCATGGTGAGGATAATGGCCGCTGGAATTCAAGAGAACCGAAATATACCGGGAGGAGGGAAACACATGGTGAGGATAATGGCCGCTGGAATTCAAGAGGGCGGCAATATACCGGGAGGAGGGAAACGCATGGACAGGTCCGTGAGGATAATGGCCGCCGGAATTCAGGAGAGCAGCAATTTACCGGGAGGAGGGAAGCAAAGGCAGAGAATAATGGCCGCTGGAATTCAGGAGAGCGGCAATATACCGGGAGGAGGGAAACAAAGGCAGAGAATAATGGCCGCTGGAATTCAGTAGAGCGGCATTATACCGGGAGGAGGGAAACAAAGGCAGAGAATAATGGTCGCTGGAATTCTGGAGAGAGGAAATATTCAGAGAGGAGGGAAATGCAGGGTGAGAATAATGGCCGTTGGAATTCAAGAGAGCGAAAATATACCGGGAAGAGGGAAACGCAAGGTGACAATAATGGCAGCTGGAATTCACGAGAGCGGTTGAATTTCAATAGAGGGAGGAAGCTATCGACAGAGAAGAAGGTTTCTGATTAGAATCTGCTGACAAGGTTGGTTTCTGGTCCCAGGTTTACCCTTGTTTTGACTTTCTGTATGTGCTAACTAATTTAACTTTTTATTGTTCAAAATGTTGTTGATTATTTCTGATGTTATATGTGGATTGCATAAGCTTGCATATGCACGTATACTTATTGAGAACAAGATATCATAAGAGGGAAAGGAGTCTTTAAGAAATGTGAGAAATTTTTTTAGAGACAAATAAGAATGTATCGAGAATTTAACAACCAGAAAAATGCAATAAATTGACTAGTATAGTACACATTAAGAACACAGGTGGCCTGCATCATCCGAATATTTCTACTGTGTCCACTTGGTTTGTTTGTTTTTTTTTTTTTTTGGGTCTCCGAAAGAGTGCCCATTTGTTTGATTTGTCGTATAAAAAGTGCTTTAATTGTTTTGCAACTTGAGCTAAAAGGAAAAATTAATGTTATTTGGTTGAAGATCACTTCTGAGTTTGCAAACACATCCCAGTAAAAGACTTGCCTTGCAATTTCTTTCCTAGTAATCCAGCCTTGGGCATCACAATCCCGGTAGCTTTACTAGAGGAATGTGGAAAACTCTTGAGAAAAAACCTGGATAATCTTTTGTGAATAGACATGATATTAACATTTTGCAATCAAGTATGCATGCAGAAAGATGCCTGCTATTTCCATGGCTGCTTACTGTGTTCAATTGCAATCAAAATGATGAGCAAGTTTCAGGTTTCCACTCAGTGAATTGTCAGAATGAGAGAATAAAATGATCTCACAGCTTCTGTTGGATGATTTATGTTTTGGTCTCTTATTTTACATTTTTTTTTTTTTGTGTCCGTCGAACCAAACTCATGATTACGCTATTGTGTCTGAGAAATTAGCAAAACTAACCCAAAAAAAAATACTCATTTGCTAAAATGAGCCACGCCGTTTGCCATTTGCATTTCCAACCACAGTTTTTGAAGTGTACTTCAGAGAATTCATACTTCGGAGAATATGAATTCTCCGAAGTACACACCGAAGTTGGTGTAAAATTCGGTGATTCGAAATTTTGACTTCGAATTTCCGAAGTTTTTAATTTTTTTATTCAAAACTTCGGATATCCGAAGTATTAATTCGGATCTCTGAAGTATTTTTCGAATGTCTGAAGCTTGAAAAATTATTTATAAAATCGAACATTCCTCATTTGTTCTCACTACAAAAACTTAGTCAAATTCTCTTAAGTCTAAAATGGAAAAAATACCTCTAACTTTCTATAGTGATCAAAACTTCGGATATCCGAAGTATTAATTCGGATCTCCGAAGTATTTTTCAAATGTCTGAAGCTTGAAAATTATTTATAAAATCGAACATTCATCATTTTTTTCTCACTACAAAAACTTCGCATTTTATTCTCTTAAGTCTAAAATGGAAAAAATACCTCTAACTTTCTACAGTGAGAGGTTTTGGGAGAAATTAGATAATTGCAGCTATGAATACATGAGAGGGTCTATTTTTTTAGAGGTAGTTGTTGCGGGCACAACTTATGAGCAGTTAGTGGGAATGTTGTATGTGCGGATGCAAAAAAGTAAAATGGAGTACAAAGTGTGTTAAAAATTTAATTTCGTCATATTCGCAGCAACGTTTAGTTATTGAAATTGGTAGTCAAAATGACGTGGTTTTTAAATTTACACTCAAATGTCGTTCGACAAAATAGTGTGGTCGAGCTATATTTGAGTTGGGATAAAATTATTGCTAGCGAGGGTCAACAATCTGGAGGTCGTTGTTCGTCGAGTTGTAATATGGTAAGCCAATCAGTTTCAGTTCATGGGTTGGATGAAGCTCTCTAGGACAATTATACAACAGGTAGAAATGATGAAAATGTTCAGGGGTCATGGTCAATTGGTGGGTTGCTGAGAGGGTGCATCAGAGATGTGGCGGATCTAGTTTTCATTTCTGATCGACGTGGCAGCTTAGAGAAATCTATTATGTCAATTTTCCCTGAAGTTTCTCATGATGTTTGCATCTACCACGTGTCTATGAACCTTAAAGTTAGGTTCATGATGAGACCGAAGGATCAAAAGCTCCAGTGTTTGGAGTAAGATGTACACAACGACCACATTTTGTGCTGCGTATGGGAAAACTATCCATCCTTTTGGTGACAAATCTGATTGGGTATTGTCAAAAGAGTTGTCAGGTATAATATTATTACTTTGTTTCATTGGAAAAATATTTAAAAATAATTTTTACTAATATTTTGATTATCAATGCAGGTTTGATTATATTGCCACCAAATGAGCCTGTTTCAGCTGGACGACCAAAAACAAACAGAAGACAGTCACAAGGCGAACAAACGGTGCAAGTCATATGCGGTCGATGTGGCGAACGTGGACACAATAGATGTTCATGCATGACTTCTCTTAGCTAAAATCCAAGTCAAACTCAACGGTAATTTGAACTTATGTAAACAGATTTGATTTATTAGAAATTGATGTTTTTTGATTTATGTGTTCGAACTTATATGTAAGAATCACATGTATCAATAAAAATCGTTAATTATTTCGTTAATCATCAAAATCAATATCGTATCACCAAAAAATATTAAGTTTTTGTAGTGAGAACAAATGAGGAATGCTCGATTTTATAAACAATTTTTCAAACTTCGGACATCCGAATAATACTTCTGAGATCCAAATTAATACTTCGAATATCCGAAATTTTAAATAAAAAATTAAAAACTTCAGAGATCCGAATTTTTGACTTCGTATCTCTGAAATTTACACCAACTTCGGTGTGTACTTTGGAGAATCCATATTCTCTCGGAGACTGTGACTGGAAATACAAATGACAAACGTTGTGGTTCATTTTGACAAATGAGTATCTTTTTTTAGTTAGTTTTGCTAATTTCTCTTGTGTCTATGCATATTATCTGGAAGACTGTAACACTTGTGTTTACGAGTACCAATTAATTTAGTTGGTAAATTTGTGGACAATGAGTTGTCATTAAACTATAACTACGACTCTATGAGACACTAATATTAACTACAAATACATTATTGAAGATAAAAATAATAATGCACTAAACATTAACAATGAAAGCTCCTAAATTAAGCTTAAAAGTTTCAGGTTTATACTAAAAATCACTAGCCATTGCCAAACAGGAAGCAAAAAAAGGTCTAAAGTTTTACTAATTGGCTGACATTAATGGGATAAACTTCACTTTTAAGATAAGAAACAAAAGCCTTGGAAGCTATAAGCTTATTCACAGCTTCTGTTGGATGCAAGCCATCGAAGTAAACAAAAGCACTTCTGTCTTTGCAAACCTGTCCGCCGTTTCTGCAAGATGCTCCATTTCCTCCTTTACTTGGTGATACTACATCACAGCAAGCTCTTTTTGCATCTTTAAATCCTTTCAAATATTAAATAAATTAATTATATTAATTTTTTTTTGTGACAATTCCAATATTATACAATAAGTGAGTCTTTTAAGTTAGAGGAATTCGACCGTGTTCCAAAACCAAAAACTGAAATTAATTAAAACTTACTGTTTAATGGATGGACCATTTAAATTTTACTTCCTAAACTACCCTTACACAGTTAATTTGTTTTCTACTGTATAAAGTCTAATTAATTAATATTTTTTGATGCAATCAATTATTTATGGTAATATTTATTATCGAAATTTTAAAATTAAATCACATTTCTTACTATCAAATAACTTTATAATATTATCTACGTATAATAATAACATGCATAATATATTTTTATATATTAATTTTTTATAAAATAATATTGTATTTCTTTATATCATTTAAAATATTTAGCTTGAAAATATTTCTAACATAAATAAATGTCAAATTACTAATTTTCAAACATTTATAATCAAATGTTAAAAAATAAAAACAAACGTTTCGTTTAGAAATATACATTCGGATCTATTCAACCATGTTAGACACAACATAGATAAATTTTACGTGTTCATCTTAACATATATCTCAATACATTCAAATTTAATTATCAGATATAAAGGTGAAAAAATAATATTACCTTTAGAAGCAGGATCTTTGATAATGTCATTGATAATCTTGTATTGGTTAACAAAAACAAGATTAGAACCGGGCAATTGATTTTTGATAACATAAACCATAGACTTCAATTGAGCATTGAATTGTTGAACCGCCCGGTTCAGTTCTTGTAAGCAGTCCTTCTGCATTGGCTTAAATGACTTCACCATAGGAATGCACCCAATTGGATATAATGACATCAATACAAACTTTCTTCCTCCTAAACTGTACAGCTTCTGCATAAAACAGCAAGATTAATTATTATTATTTTAATTCCATTTATAAGAAAATAACGAACATCGTTCTAACGCGATGGTGAAATATTAACTTGTTATCCAAACTCTGAAAATGACTTCTCCTCGGGCTAATTAGGATTTTCTCCAACCCCTATTTATAGGAGAATCTTGTGTATTTGGTACAACCTTTATTAAAAAATATTGAAAAACAAGACTTATCCCAAAAAATAATAACACATAATAGAAATTAAAATATGCTTTCATTGTATTTCAAAATCATTTTTTACTTGCTTGTGTTTATCTCTGAAAAATAAACGAAATTAGCATATAGACTATGTTATAAACTCAGAATTCTAATTAGAGAATTACCTACTAAATAGAATCTATTAAAATGAAGAAACACCCTTTGTGTGTGAAGTTATATGTTCTTCTTATACTACAAAGGAGCCTTAATTATTTGAATAACAACTTATTTAATAATGAGAAAAATATTTTTTTTATAAAGGGACCTGAATGTTATTATGTAAATGCAAAATTTTCCGGGTTTCTATCATCGATCTAGATTTAGTAATGAGTTGAGTTTGTCTTGAGTACTGAATTTATCGAGCATTCAACATAAATTTAGGTTAGTTTTGGATCCTAATTCTTCCATCATATTATACCTTGAGATGCTGAAACAATGAGTTTGTAAGATTGGAAGCAAAGCCTTTATGAAGAATGGTAGTGGCATTAGAACTTGGCAGAAAATAATTGAATGTATAATCATTTCCTCCAACTCCCACAACAAACAAGTAATTTGACAGTGAATCTCTGCTTTTGCAACCCAATTCCTTTTCTAATTCTGGCAATGTCACTTCCTCAAACTTCCTTATTTGTTCATTCAGACTCAATACATGGCCCTGGAAAAAAATAAAATAATAATAATAATAATCAGCTTTTAGCCGCAGGATCCGGTACTCAGCACAAACTCAGCTCAACACTGGATGTTAATTTGTTCAGTAAACTGTATGTTTTGGCTTACCAAGAAAGAGCCAGTGTGATCAAGTATGCCTGATCCACCAGAAGCAAAATTGACACCATGAACAATTTTGGTTCCTTTAGTTGAAGGATCAGCGAAAGGTGGAATCAATCCAGGAAGCTGAAGCTGGTCACCAAGAAGATCAATTACATTTTTCCCATTTGTGTATCTGCCAGAAGGTCCATAAGGAAAGTCAATTCCATATGGCAAGTAATTTACTTTTGCAATTGTTTGAAGAAAGTTGTTGTTGCCATTGTCAACTAAAGAGCTTCCAAACACAAACATTCCTTTGATTGGATTCTCAGATGATCCATTAGCCCTGTCATTGCAATTGCATTGCAGGAAAATGGAAGCTAATAAGAGAGGGAACAAGCTGAAGAGGAGGAACTTTGTTGCCATTGTTTTGGAGAAGTTTTGTGATTGGTGGGTGGGTGGCTGAATGTTTTGGTTTCCTATTTTATGATTTTGATAATATGTGTTTAAATTGAAATGGGTGGTGGCATGTGTTGTTTTTTCTTTTTTCTTTTTTTGTTTTTTTTTTAGGAAAGACCATCCAATTTTAAATTATACTTCTTTAAGTTGAACACTACCAAAACATATACTTGCTACAAAGTAAGGTCGGGAGAAAATTTCGGATATTGGAATATAAGATTCGGTACTATTTGAAAAAAAAAATTATTATGGATATTATTTCGAATCTTAAATTTTAGTCGAAAAATCATTCTCAGATAATTCGGGATGATTTTCATCATAAATCAAAAATTTAGTCGAGATGAAAAATATATATATTTTTTAATCTTGAATCATAATAGTGATGGAACAAGACATAATGTCTCGATTACTATCTGAATAAAATTGAAATGCTTTATTTTAAAACAAAATAATTAAGATAAAAGAGAGTGTCGGTAATTAAGATATCATTCTCTTAATTTATATTTATTACCAATGTGAGAAAAAGATAACATTTATAAATTTTTTTAAAGAAAAAAATCTTATGTGAGGTTGATATCATGGGTTTAATTCCATGTCATCACATATATATATATATATATTAATCACTGAATAATATATTTATCGTCACTCGTTTGAAATTTCAAACTTGGACTTGATTAGTTTGTCACATGAATGTCATGACTCTTTCTAATTAATTAATCATTGATTTGATATAAAACATAAAGTTAAGCTGTACATCAAATCACTCTTTTGTATTATTATATACATTAATTGAGATTTGATGTAAACCATTAGGATTAGCCTTACATCAAATCTCATATCCGGGCAAATGTATTATAAAAGAAGGAAAAGTATATGAAGTTCATGGTACTGAATTTCATTTTGCCGAGAGTAAGCAAATGAGTAAAGAGGTGAGAGAGAGAAAGACTTTTAGCTTGAATAAAGCATAAGGCATAAGGAAGCTTAATCAGGGCGAGTAAGTTTCTCACCATCAAGAAGTGAGGAGCATAGGGTGATCTCCTCAGTATAACTTTTCAACAGATCTACAGAAATTTCCGCTGCAGATATGAATTTTAAATCAGGTACGCTCCCTGGATCATCCGATAAATTCATTTAATTGTATTCTAAGCTCTTGTGTTAAAGATCCTGTTGCAAATAAATCCTTACAGTATTAGATTATGTATAGGAACATCATTTTTTCCTCTTAAATTTAACAAGTATAATAATTAGAAAATTAAGTAGGATAAGATGTGTTATCAGAGACTAAAATCTTATCTAGTATAAATTTGTTGATCCTTAAAAATGGAGGGATGATTCTTTATAACTTTAATGGATGCTTGATATTCAATGTCATAAAAAGGTTTGGTGACTCTCATTGAATGCTACTTAATTCTTAGTTGCATGACAAAATTGGATCCTAATAACATGTATAGATTCCACATATCCTCAAATGTCACCTCTATTTAAATTCAAAATATGATTGATTTCAATTTTAATTTTAATTTTTTTTTATGAGTCCAATAAAAGAGCTCAAGCCCACCATTGCAATATATTACAGTTTAATTTTTAATTTTTTATTTAAAAAAAAAAAAAAAAAAAACATTGCAATCTATTGAACCTTTACTAATTAATTGATCTTTAGCTGAAAAGATTAGGACCCAATAGGGAAAACAAAAAATGTTGCTTGTTTTTCCTTGGTCCTTGTCTAGGGACCATATAAGAAAAGAAAAATAATAATGATATTCATAAAATATTTTTGGATAATATTTTATACAATTAAATATATTTTAAAAAAAATAAAAAAAGATAAAATAAATAAATTTATATTTAATTATATAAAATATTGTTTTATCAGGAAGAAAAATCTCCTATTTGACAATAATGGCAACAGGGCAGTGTTTTGAATCTTTTGATTTATGGGAAATGAAAGAGAGAGAACTCGCTAGCAGGTTTAACAAATGAACCGGGCCTACAAGTGCTAAACAGGAAAGGGAATATAGGACCCCTTAACCATATTTATATTGTGTTGACGGCTGATTTTCGTCTCAGGGCAATATGGGAATATCACATCCGAGATAATTCTCCTTCAATAGTGAATTTGTTTGGTTATGGGGGACCAAAAGCAAATTTAGCAAAAGACAAATAAACACATCAATCAACAAGGAGATTTAAGGTGGTTCGATGGATTTTTGATCCGACCTACGTCCACGGACAATAACAGGATGGTACTCTTTATTACTCAAATATGCTTCTCGGGTCTCTTCTTTGTTTTTACAAATCAGAGTTTGATGATTCTGATCACTAATTTTGTTGATCTCATTACACATACTATGCCCTCCTATTTATAATAACACAGAAATCAGACTTCTATTATCATAAGAAATCCTATTTGATCTTAGTCTTCTCCTCTTGTAAGGATTCCTAGTCTAACACTGCCTTCTCTTTTCTTATTCCTTCTTGGATTCTGACTCATTCTCCTTGTGAGAGTAGGATAATTTGTTTATCTTATCCGCAAGAGTAGGGTGTCGTCATCTTGAACACGTCTTGCCATCTGGTCGGTCTTTATGAGGTCGGTCATGACAATCTTTTATGCTGAGAGTGATTCTGCCGACATTATAGTGCTCGGTATCCGAACCAAAGTGATCGGTCTTTTCATGTTGTGGTCGGGTCGGCTTTGATGATTTTAACCAGCCAGGGAATTACCCTTTTGTCCTCGTCGTGCTGCCCTAAGTGTCATAGTGCCTGAAAACACCATCAACATCTGTCCCCTAGTTCTCGGTTCCAACAAGTGTGCAAGTTGGTGCCGGGAACTATATAAAGATGGTGTTTCTGATTTGCTCCGTTGGAGGTCGGTCCGGTGTCGGGAAATGTTTTGTTGCCTCTTTTCCAGCGCTTTGTCTTGAGACACGCAACAGTCACGTCCGCTTAAATGCCCATCAAATCAACTTTAGGGTTTCTTCTAAGTTCGACACTTGTCAAACATCCGCCTGGTTCCCGCCAAAAAGGAAACGAATCGACCGTGTGGAGGCGTCTTTACAGCGGGCTGATCTCAGCCGTCTGTTCAAACTTGGGAGACCTCTTTTCAGTTGACACCTGGCGTTCATCCGGGTTCTTCCTTTAGATCTAACGGTCATGAGCGTCTTGGTCATGACTATAAGAAGGCGAGGCTTTTACTGTTCCATCTTTTTCGGCAATTTCTCCTTCTTTTCTAAAAACCTCTCCGTGATTCGCCCAACTCCGTGCTCTCGAAGTTCAACCGTGGTCTTTTTCTTTTTCTTTGCTGCGAACATAAGGAACGGGCATAACCGTACTGCACAACCTCCTGCTTTTTCCGAGAAGAACAAGTAAGTCCTCTGAACGACCTCTTCCTTTTTTATGAATCTGTGTTTTGCTAGGGAAAGATTTATGGTTTTGCTGGGTTCTGCTTTAGGGCACTTTTAGAGACCACCTGTTTTAGCTAATGTGGAAACCGTGAGTAGTTTCTTTTAGCTATAGACTGACTTCCCCTTCCTTCTTTGTTTCTCTGGGTGTCAGGGATGTCTGACAACAGTTCCTCCCCTGAAAAGCCTGCTAAAATCTCAACTCCCCCTGCTGAGGAGCTCTCCTCGGGCTCGGGGGCACCTAGTGTAGAAGACCTTGACACTACCCCTACTCCCTCTGAGATCGAACAAGACTCCTACCATCAGAGGGTTCCTCGGAAGGACCCAGAGCCCGGTGAACTTGGATCGTCGGCTCTGGATATGAACCGTCCCTCCAAAATAACTGAGGATGATCTGGCGCTGTTGCGGCAACGATATGACATCCCAATAGATATTGCCCTTGAAGTTCCCGGCCCGATGGATCGTGCTAGTCAACCTGATGAGGGCTCGGTGGCACTTCTTCCTGCTTTTTTTGAGTGTGGGCTACGGCTGCCGATGCAACGTTATTTTGCTTGGATGCTGGCCGAGATGGAGATTGCCCCTTGTCAATTGAGTTTAAATAGTTGGAGGATTCTGGCCGGCATATATGTGGTTTGGCACCGGGCAGGCTTAGGTGTACCTTGTTTGGAAGAGGTGAAGAGGTTATATCGTTTGAAGTCTAACCCAAAGACTCACTACGGTTGGTATTACCTCTCTGCTTATGATAGTTCGTCCAACCTTGTCCAGAAACTCCCCGACTCTAACAAGAATTTCAAGGATCTTTGGTTCTGGGCTACTGGGGATTGGGGTCGGGTCCTGAGATCGTTTGAGGAGGACGTCTCGGTTCCGGACATCTTCAGGGCTGGAGGTTAGGAGTTTAATACCCCTCTCTCTTTTTTTTTTATTTCTTAGTTTCTTAGGTTTCTAACTTCTCTGGTTCCTCCCAGCTTGTTGGCGAGATGCTCCCAAGGTTTCTCGTCAGGTTCGGAGGCGGGTACATTGGGCTCGGGGGTATGCTGCCCACTGGAGGAAGTTGGTCAATGATGCGGCCTTTGTTGATTCGGGCCTTACTCGGACCGTCCCTCCGGAGGTCTCGGGTCGGATAGGTGGATGTCTGCTGGCTGTTTTGATGATTTTCCCTGTTTGTTTATCATGTGTTTGATGTCTTTGTTATATTCTCGGATCCTGATTTCTCTTTCCCCTTTTTTTGTAGGCATGTCGAAGAGGCCGAAGTTTCTCGAGAAATTGGCCGGTACTATGAAGAAGGCCGGTCATGCGGAAACTGGAACTTCCCGGACGCAACCTGACCCTGCTGGGGCTGAGAGGGAGTCTCAAGGGAAAGTTCAGCCGGCTGCTCGGGGTTTATCTTCTCCTGGTGCGCAGTCGTCAGGATCTTCGTCTCGTCAGTCCACCGAAGCCTCTTAGGAAGAGGAGGCGTCAGTTCGGGTCGGAGGAGACCGAGTTGGTTCAAGAGGAGGAGGAGGATCCTGTCCCGGGCAAGAAGAAAGATTTTCGTCGGGGGAAAAAATCATCCGTGGGCTCCTCCAAGAAGCGAAAGGATCATGTAATCCTCGGGGTGGATGATTTGGGGGAAAGCATTCGGGAGGCTACTTCTCATTTAGTGCCGGCTTTCAATGAATTGGCCGAGGTGATTCCCCGGGGGAGGTCTCGAGATACGAGGATATCTCTCCCGAAGCTGTAGTGACCGAGATGAGCTCTCAAATGGCAAATGTAGTTTTATTCTTTTTTCTGACTTCGGTTCTCGGTCTTCTTCGTATCATATCTTGACTTTCTTTGTTTCCGTGCAGGCTACTTACCTTATGGCGAAGAACAAGGACCTCCTTCTGAGTCTATTGTCCGAGGGTGGCCAGGCCCAGAGGCTTCAGAATCGTCTTACAGAAGTGGAAGCTAAACTGGCCGACCGGGAGGAGGTGATAAAGAATCACGAGGCGACCGCCATTGAGAACTTCAAAATTAATAAGGCTCTTAAGGCTGCTGCTGCGCTGGAGCGAAAGCTGGCCGACAATGCTCGGGAGGATTTGAAAACTGCCCAATCTGAGATCGGCGTTTTGAAGGCCAAGTGGCCAGTGTTGAAACCAAATTGAAGGCCAATGAAGAACAAATGGCGCGGGCCCGGGATGATCTTGAGAGGAAAGAGGCCGAGCTTGAAGAGAGAGAGACCGATCTTGAGGCCGAGAAGGAGGCCATCCGTCTTGAGGGGGTCGGTGATTGTGCTGATCTAATACCGATGGTGCTGCCAAGTCTGAACATGGACCCTATTTATGCGGCCATCAGCTTTTGCAAGGGGGATATATCTGAGGAGGAGTTTCAGAAGTGGCTTCCTCCTCCTTCCGAGGAGGTGATGGATCCCGCCCCGGTTTCGGTTATTCCGGCTTCTGAGGCTCCCCATGAAGAACGACCTGAGGTTCCTGCCGCCGGCGAGGACTGACTTGAGATCCCTCCCCCTATCCCTGAAGCAGAGGTCTCCCATGCTGCCGATGATGAAGCAGTGTTCTTCCTCCTGAGGTCGAGCCAATCCTTCCGTCGTCTGAGCTGGCTGAGGAAGAAATCCCCGCCCCTGTGCGGGCTGAATGAGAAAGGGTAACCCGACCGGGGCCCGTGTACACTTTACTTTTTTGTAATAAAACTTCAAGTTTGTATTTTGACATATGTATATATATGTGTATTTTTTGTGTCTCTTTTTTATCTCTCTCATTTTTTCATTTCCTGTTATCCGAACAATTTTGAGACCCTCAGGGGTCAGCATGAGCTGGAGGGGCATAACCCGACTCCGAGCTGAGTGATAGACTTAGATTCTGGGGGAATGTTTCCTCCCCAAATCGAAGGAGTTGGCCCGGTGGGACGCAACCCGCCCCCGAGCCGAGAAAAGAACTTGGACCTGGAGGAATGTTACGTCCCCAGTCCAAATGGCTGACTCGGCGGGACGTACCCCGACCCTGAACTGAGAAATGAACTTGGACCTGGGGGAATGTTACCTCCCCAGTCCAAAGTGCTGACTCGGTGGGACGTACCCCGACCCCGAGCTGAGAAAGGAACTTGGACCTGGGGGAATGTTACCTCCCCAGTCCAAAGGGCTGACTCGGTGGGACGTACCCCGACCCCGAGCTGAGAAAGGAACTTGGACCTGGGGGAATGTTACCTCCCCAGTCCAAAGGGCTGACTCGGTGGGACATAACCCGACCCCGAGCTGAGTGAGACACTTGGATCTGGGGGAATGTTACCTCCTCAGTCTAAAGAAGCTTGACTCGGTGGGACGTAACCCGACCCCGAGCTGAATAACCAAGTGGCCTCGGCGGAACGAAATCCAGCCCCGAGCCGACTAACCCCTGGGACTTATTCAGAAGGGAAATGAATCAACCTTCGAAGCCCTACCGAATCTGGCACGGGCGTCCCCCTACCAGACCGGCGGAAAATGAAAACAAGTTTCTGGAAAATAAAAAGCGGGGGTGACTTAGCACCCTACATCCCAAAATAACAACATGGATGCCTCAAAACAGCGTCCTGCCCGAGGTCTCCAAAACACAATTCTGAATCTTTCAATTCAGTGTCCCGGCGAACCAGGATTCGGATCAGAAGAGCGTTTGAATGGTAAGGGCACATCCTCTACATGTTGGTTCACTGGGGAGCCTGTGTATTGTATGAGGGCTCCTCCTTACCACGCTGGAGCAGGCACACGCCACAGGGGCATAACGCCTCCCCGTGCTGTGTCTCTCACAGATCCGGATGATGAATGGATCAAAGAGTGTCCGGGATACTAAGGACATATTCCTCCTTAGGTCCGGTATTACTGGAGCTAGCAATCGTCACGGGGTGTCATCACCCCCCGTGCTATGCTTTCCCACGGATCCATTACATCGGGTAGGTGATGATCAGAGGAGTGTTCGACATATTAAGGGCATGTTCCTCCTTATGCTCGGTAACACTGGAGTAAATAATCGCCACAGGGGTATCATCCCTCCATGTGCTTTGCTTCTCACGGATATATGCATCGAGTATGTCCCTGATGACCCCGAGCCAAGAGAGATACTTGGTTCTGGGGGAATGTCCCGTCCCCAGACCAATGGGCATGACTCGGTGGGACGTAACCCGACCCCGAACCGGACGGCCTCGGCGGAATAAGATCCAGCCCCGAGCTGTTTAACTGAATGGCCTCGGCGGAACGTAATCCAGCCCCGAGCCGATTGTGAAGTGGCCTCGGCACCAACTGTCCTTTGTAATGGGCGTCGAGTATGTCCGGGTGTCCCCTGTATCTATTTTGAGGCTTGTCCTCCACTTGGCCATCTCTTTCTTTAACCAAGATTTTACCTCGCTATTTGGGCGCCATGTCGCCTTCTGTGCTCTTTTTCATGTCTGTTGCCCCGGGTGCGATGTTCCTTACGCCTTGGAATCTCCCGCACAGTTTCGTCGTACTCTGTGTCTCTTTTTCTAGTGTAGCGGAGACTATCATAAGAGGAATATGTCAAATGTCTCTCTTCTTCTTCCCATGTGTCATCTGTTGTGAATCTTTTTCCACTACTATGGATTTTATCCCGTAAGGGCCCTTCCTCTTGGGTCCATCGTCCTCACTTGTATTCACAACCCTCTTTCCATCTGCTATCTCTCCTCTTCTTTGATTAGCTCTGGTTTCAGGATTCTCGCTGTTCTCCCCTTCCATCTCTCCAATCGGTCCATCATGGTTTTAGGAGGGCCTGATTATCCTCCATGTCCTTCCTTATGCTTTCTTTATCTTCTTCATCCAATATGTGGCCGGATTCCCCGACGATTGGTGATTTCCATCTTCTGCCATCGTCTTACTACGCGAGCTGCTTTTTGTTTAGAGTCCCCACAGACGGCGCCAACTGTTGACGGCTGATTTTCGTCTCAGGGCAATATGGGAATATCACCTCCGAGATAATCCTCCTTCAATAGTGAATTTGTTTGGTTTATGGGGACCAAAAGTAAATTTAGCAAAAGACAGATAAACACACCAATCAACAAGGAGATTTAACGTGGTTCGGTGGATTTTTGATCCGACCTACGTCACGGACAAGAACATAATGGTACTCTTTATTACTCAAATATGCTTCTCGGGTCTCTTCTTTGTTTTTACAATCAGAGTTTGATGATTCTGATCACTAATTTTGTTGATCCCCATTACACATACTATGTCCTCCTATTTATAATAACACAGAAATCAGACTCCTATTATCATAAGAAATCCTATTTGATCTTAGTCTTCTCCTCTTGTAGGATTCCTAGTCTAACACTGCCTTCTCTTTTCTTATTCCTTCTTGGATTCTGACTCCTTCTCCTTGTGAGAGTAGGATAATTTGTTTATCTTATCCGCAAGAGTAGGGTGTCGTCATCTTGAACACGTCTTGCCATCTGGTCGGTCTTTATGAGGTCGGTCATGACAATCTTTTATGCTGAGAGTGATTCTGCCGACATTATAGTGCTCGGTATCCGAACCAAAGTGATCGGTCTTTTCATGTTGTGGTCGGGTCGGCTTTGATGATTTTAACCAGCCAGGGAATTACCCTTTTGTCCTCGTCGTGCTGCCCTAAATGTCATAGTGCCTGAAAACACCATCAACATATTGATTTGATTCCTAAGACTACGAAGCCGGAAAAAGTCTCTGATTTTAGGCCAGTTAGTTTATGCAATGTGATATATCGACTGGTGACAAAGACGATTGCAAATAGACTCAAGGTTATTCTTCACCAAGTGATCTCTCCTACACAGAGTGCTTTCATTCCAGTGAGGCTATTACAGACAACATCATTATGGTTATGAGTGCCTGCACAAAATTCGGAAAGCAAAAGGGACAAATGGTTTGGTAGCGCTTAAACTTGATGTGAGTAAGGCTTACGATAGAATTGAGTGGTGTTCCTGGAGGAAGCAATGTTAAAATTGGGGTTTACAAGGGAATGGGTGCTCCTGATTATGGGGTGTATTTCGACAACATCTTTCTCTATAATTCTCAATGGGACAGTAAATGGCCATATTATTCCTCAGAGGGGCATCAGACAAGGATGCCCGCTATCGCCCTATCTGTTTATTCTTTGTGCAGAGGTATTCTCGCAATCCATCTTTAATGCAGAGAAGCAAGGTCTCTTTAGAGGGCTGAGATTTAGTAAAGAACTCTCTGTCTCCCACTTGTTATTTGCCGATGATAGCTTAATTTTTTCTAGAGCCAAGGTTGCTGATTGTCGAGTGTTAAAGGCTATTTTGATAAGTTTTCAGCGGCTTCAGGACATGTATTCAACTTTGATAAGAGTCCATGTTTTTCAGCAGTAAAACCACACCTGGGCAAGTGGAGGCGATTAAAAATGTTTTCGGTCTAAGAGTGGTTTCAAGACATGAGAAATACCTAGGGCTACCTGCAATGATAGGAAAAAATAGATCGAGCTACTTCAATGAGATTAAACTGAGGGTTATAGGGAAAATCTCGAGGTGGCAGTCCAAGTTGTTTTCGAGTGGGGGTAATGAGGTGCTTATTAAAGCAGTGGCTCAAGCAATTCCGGCTTATGCAATGAGTGTATTTAGACTACCTCAGGGGGTTTGTGATGATATCCAAAAGGAGATTTCAAGATTTTGGTGGGGTTCAAATAAGCAGAAGAAGAAAATTCACTGGGCAAAATGGGAGAAGCTTTATATTGCCAAAACTCGGGGAGGCTTGGGGTTTAGAGAACTATCCTCCTTTAACCATGCTTTGGTGGCGAAACAAGGTTGGAGATTAATTCAGGAACCCAATTCAGATGTGGCAATTGATTTTTGCACCTGTAAAGCGGGGTTGGGAGTTGTTTTTAGGGACTCGAATGGGAATGTGTTATGCGCAGCAGTCAAAAATATTGAATTCAACGGGGATGTTCAAGTGGGGGAAGCCGAAGCCGTTAAGTTTGGTCTCCAAGTGGCGGAAACATTGGAATTGCGTCATGTGATGGTAGAAACTGATTGCTTTCAGCTTGTGGAGTTGATTTATAACAGGAAAGACACATTGACATAAACTTTGTGGATCATTAATGATATTGTTATAGCCATTTTGTTAGCTATACTTCTCGTTGCAATTGCCACGCTTTAGCGAAAGTGGCAACTAATGTTTGTTACTCTGTTATCTGGAAAGACAACTTTCTTTCGAATATTAGGTGTATTATCACCTCTCTAGTGAAATGATAAGTCTTCTCTTTGCAAAAAAAAAAAAAGAACCGGATTTAGAAATATATTAATATTTTTAAAAAAAAACTAATATATTAAAATTTAAATTAATTTTAATATTATTATCTTCATATCCAAATTAAATAATAATAAAAAAAAACAGTCATAGGCCAGCAACCAAGCAAAGATTATAAATGCAAGCAGTAAAGGGCAGGTGAGTATTGACAGTAGCAGTAGTTGTGACAATTTATTATGAGTGTTTGTATGCTGCAGAAGCAGCAAAAATGGCCAGCCATTTGGAGAAATTTGAAGGGCTGCAAAATGTGAATTGATTTTTATTTATTGTGTCAGATCAGTTGCCTTGACTCTGATGCTCACCTTGTCATAATTACTTTGACTCTTTAGTCTTCTCATTTAATTTATTTTGCGAGAAATGCTAATGAGTGTCCTCAAAATACTCATTAAGAATTCATTTTAAGAAAATTTTTATTAAAAAATAAAAAATAATTAATATTTTGATAAATTTTATATTTTTCATAAAAATGATGTGAAAATTTAAATCATTTATTTTAATATATTTCTGGTTTCTACCAATCTATATGTGTATTATTAATTATACAATTTAATTGCTTGCTTTAAATGTGTGTTTCTTTTTCCAGACACAACATGATATGTGAATGGTCTCAATGATTCAACCAATGACTAAAGGTGTAGTGAATCCAGCCGACTCTTTTTTCAACTCTTTGTTTTATAAATGAAAATAAATGTTCTGTTCAACAATGTGAACTTTTGATATTTTATTAGGTTGAAATACATGGATTATTAACTCAAAATTAGCTAGTTTAAGAATTTAAAACTTTAACTTATTTTAGCCCAAAATTAATCATTAGTCGAAGTCGGATTTTTTTATCACTCTATCACGTATTAAGGTAGTGTGAGCCTAATCATATTGAATTTATCTATGATATTATGTTGAAATTCATTTGTCTAACTTAACTCAAAAATGAATTTAAGAATTAAAGGTTGTCTTCACCTTATATTCTTAATCAATATCGGCCATCAGTCGTTCTGAGATATTTTCGTGGACATATTGTACCCTTATATATGGATTGAAATGAAATTCTTTGAGCAACAAAGTATATGGCATGTGGTCAAGATTTAAGGAGAGATGTATGGTGGGCAAATGGGTCAGGTTTTAAAAAGCCCTTCATAATTTTAAGTTTGTTTATTTAAGTTCGGATTTAGTAAAACACAATAAAGAACATTAATTCAAATTTTAAGAAACTTAGTGTTGACGGTGGATTTTGGTCTCAGGGTAATATTGGAATATCACTCCCGAGGAAATCCTCCCTCAATAGTGAATTTGTTTGGTTATGGGGGACCAAAGGCAAATTTAGCAAAAGACGGATAAATACACCAATCGACAAGGGGATTTAACGTGGTTCGGCGGATCTTGGTCCGACCTACGTCCACGGGCACAAACAGGATGGTACTTTTTATTACTGGAATATGCTTCTCGGATCTTTTTTGTGTTTACAAGTCAGAGCTTGATGATTCTGATGCCCACTTTTTACCTTCAACTTGTCCCCCTTTACCTATGCTCTACCCTCCTATTTATAATAGTGTAGAAATCATATTCCTATTTGTACAAGAATTTCCTAGTTGAAACTATTCATTTTTCCCATAAGGATTCCTAGTCAAAACTATTCCCTTTTTCCATAAGGATTCCTAGCCAAAAACTACATTTACTTCATTTATCCTATTAGGATATTAACTCACCAGTTTTCCTCATGAAAATAGGATAACTTGTCATTTTATCCACAATGATAGGGTGTTTATCTTCTGGAGCACGCCTCGCTATATGGTCGGTCTTCATGAGGTCGGTCACAATAGTTTTTTGTACTGAGAGTGCTGCTGTCGACCTGATAATTACCCGGTCATCCAATCTTTAAGTGGTCGGGTTAACGATCTTAAGTGCTCGGCCCCTGACTCATGTGGTCGGGTCGGTATTAATGATCCGGACCAATAAGGGAATTACCCTTTTACCCCTGTCGTGCTGCTTAAATGACATAGTGCCCGGAAAACACCATCAACATATGTCCCCTAGTTCTCGGTTCCAACGAGTATACAAGTTGGTGCCGGGAACTATAAAAAGATGGTGTGCTGATCGCCTTGCTGGTGGTCGCTCCAGAAATCACAGAGAAAAACGCATTTGGCTGCAAATCTGGTCATTCCTGCCACTTTCATGTGCTTAGTCAACGAGGATCTCGATATCTACCCGTGGAGAAAATGTTTTTGCCCTTATGCTGATGACGATCGACTCGGTGGGACGTAACCCGATCCCGAGCTGAGAAGAACATTTGGCTCTGGGGGAATGTTACCTCCCCAGACCAATAGAGGGCCGACCATGTGGGAGATGCTTCGATCCCATGCCGATGATAAGTCTCTCGGTGGGACGTATCCCGACCCCGAGCTGAAGAAAGACTTGGCTCTGGGGGAATGTTACGTCCCCAGTCCAAAGAAGCCGACTCGGTGGGACGTAACCCGACCCCGAGCTGAAGAAAGACTTGGCTCTGGGGGAATATTACATCCCCAGTCCAAAGAAGCCGACTCGGTGGGACGTAACCCGACCCCGAGCTCAAAGAAAGACTTGGCTCTGGGGGAATGTTACATCCCCAGTCCAAAGAAGCCGACTCGGTGGGACGTAACCCGACCCCGAGCTAAAAGAAAGACTTGGCTCTGGGGGAATATTACATCCCCAGTCCAAAGAAACGGACTCGGTGGGACGTAACCCGACCCCGAGCTGAGAGAAACCAAGTGACCTCGGCGGAACGAATCCAGCCCCGAGCCCGGTAATCCAAGTGGCCTTGGCGGAACGAATCCAGCCCCGAGCCATGTAATCCAAGTGGCCTCGGCGGAACGAATCCAGCCCCGAGCCCGGTAATCCAAGTGGCCTTGGCGGAACGAATCCAGCCCCGAGCCAGGTAATCCAAGCGGTCTCGGCGGAACGAAATCCAGTCCCGAGCCGAATAAACAAGTGGCCTCGGCGGAACGAATCCAGCCCTGAGCCAGGTAATCCAAGCGGTCTCGGCGGAACGAATCCAGCCCCGAGCCGAATAAACAAGCGGCCTCGGCGGAACGAATCCAGCCCCGAGCCGAATAATCCAAGCGGCCTCGGCGGAACGAATCCAGCCCCGAGCCGAATAAACATCGGCCTCGGCGGTACAAGAGCAGACCCGAGCCAGGAAGAAACATCGATCTCGGCGGTACAAGAGCAGACCCGAGTGGGAAAGAAACATCGGTCTCGGCGGTACAAGAGCAGACCCGAGCCGGAAAGAAACATCGGTCTCGGCGATACAAGAGCAGACCCGAGCCGGAAAGAAACATCGATCTCGGCGGTACAAGAGCAGACCCGAGTCGGAAAGAAACATTAAAACCATTGTGTGAGCCATAACAAACAAGCATAATCAAATGTCAACCTAAGTCAGAAGAGGTTTTACTCACCTTTTTGGGGATCCGTTGCCTTTCTTGCAACTCTACGAGGGTCACTACAAGCAATGCTCTTCTTAATACATCTTTTCTGCATCTCAACATTCCACGCATCCGATCGGATGACTTCCGCTATCAACTTGGTCGACCTCAAAAGTCGAATGGTCTATGTACACACTGAGATAGCCTTCTTTCACCAAGTCTTCCACCTGCTCCCGCAAGTCTCTGCACTCATTCGTGGCATGTCCCCTTACGTCATGGTAGATACAGTATGCCCTACTATTTCCCTCCTTAATCGGGAACCTCCTCAAATTAGGCTCGGCCAACAGACCTTTATCCTGGATTTCCCGAACTATCTGGTGAAATCCCTGACGATCGGTGATTTCCATCTTCTGCCATCGTCTTACTACGCGAGCTGCTTTTTGTTGAGTTCCCCACAGACGGCGCCAACTGTTGACGGTGGATTTTGGTCTCAGGGTAATATTGGAATATCACTCCCGAGGAAATCCTCCCTCAATAGTGAATTTGTTTGGTTATGGGGGACCAAAGGCAAATTTAGCAAAAGACGGATAAATACACCAATCGAAAAGGGGATTTAACGTGGTTCGGCGGATCTTGGTCCGACCTACGTCCACGGGCACAAACAGGATGGTACTTTTTATTACTGGAATATGCTTCTCGGATCTTTTTTGTGTTTACAAGTCAGAGCTTGATGATTCTGATGCCCACTTTTTACCTTCAACTTGTCCCCCTTTACCTATGCTCTACCCTCCTATTTATAATAGTGTAGAAATCATATTCCTATTTGTACAAGAATTTCCTAGTTGAAACTATTCCTTTTTCCCATAAGGATTCCTAGTCAAAACTATTCCTTTTTCCATAAGGATTCCTAGCCAAAAACTACATTTACTTCATTTATCCTATTAGGATATTAACTCACCAGTTTTCCTCATGAAAATAGGATAATTTGTCATCTTATCCACAATGATAGGGTGTTTATCTTCTGGAGCACGCCTCGCTATATGGTCGGTCTTCATGAGGTCGGTCACAATAGTTTTTTGTACTGAGAGTGCTGCTGTCGACCTGATAATTACCCGGTCATCCAATCTTTAAGTGGTCGGGTTAACGATCTTAAGTGCTCGGCCCCTGACTCATGTGGTCGGGTCGGTATTAATGATCCGGACCAATAAGGGAATTACCCTTTTACCCCTGTCGTGCTGCTTAAATGACATAGTGCCCGGAAAACACCATCAACACTTAGTTTTTTTTTTTTCTAAAATATATAAAATATTAATAAAACAATACTTAAATTGGATGAGGGTCTTTCAAAACCTAGTCTATTTGTCCACCATAGATAGGTGCAATGGCAAACTAAGTGCGTTTATAAGAAATTGATTAGAGCAATTATACATATACAGACAAATGACACAGATCCAACCATAAATACTTATGTGGCTAAATTTGTGTCATTGAAAGAGAGAAAGAGTCAGATCTAATGACATAAATCTAACCGCATTAGTATCTGTGGCTGGATCTATATAATATTAATGATTTGAATAAAGAGGAAAGCGGTTTGGAAAGAGTGTGTTGCTCCTGCTTCTGCTTCCTTCAAGGCGTAGATTCACTTGTAAATTCATTGATGAAGAGACAAATTTTGTTTAACGCAAACAGATTATCACTAAGTACTAATTGATAAGTGCCTTTGTGATAAATAATTAAGAATTTATAGTAATAAATAAAAAGGAAAAAATTATTGAATTCATGATCATATCTAATAAATTTAGATCATAGAGTATGATATCTCTAAAATATTGTGTAGTAGAGTTAGACATGTTATTATCGGGGTCGATTGTGAAATTTGAGTGACCCTATGTCAGTCCTTAAAAATTAATCTTAAATTAGATTAAAGTTATTAATAACAGTATTTAAAATAATTAAAGAGCTCTCAAGAATTGAGCTTCTTAGACAGTGACCTATGATCATAGGCTGACTATCCCTCAAAGAGGTCTTAATTGCTATATATAATGTTACCATGTTTCCTCTAATAAGGCAGTTGAGACAAAAATATGAAACTGATGGATTTTTTATTATTCCTGGTTCATTAAAGTTAATTAAAGTTCCCAATATCTTAATTTCCGTGGATTTTTTCTCCTATCTTTTAGGATAATTTCTCATTATTATTCTTCTTCTTATGTTCAACAAGAGTCAATAATCTACTTAATGAAAGGGTAAAGTTTCCATCATTCCCGGTATTTTGGGATAATTACACTTTTTGATTTCTCTATGTTAAAATTATCAAAAATATCCATATAGTTACTTTTATAATTGTTATATGAAGAACGGTTTTTCTATATTTGTTTAATGAGTATTGTCCATTTTGAATAAGAGTATGATATTCATATACAGTTTACATCACAAATTGTAGGTGACCTGATTATTATAAGCTATGTATCGCTCTCTAAACATAATGTCTCCGCCAATATTCTTTATGAAAATACACTAGTAGCAAAAGGTCTAATAATATTTGGACACGCGTAATACAATTATAGCACACACATATTGTCAAATATTCATACCCAATGAATTATTGGGATTTCAATTCCAAAATATTATCGTTGCAGCCCCATATGGTTAATAATCTTTTGGAATATTTTCACTTCAGAGAGAATTCATTTCGGATATCTAAATAATAAACTAACTTCAGAATGAATTCATTAAGGTGATAGAAAGTTATTTACAAATTGTGTTTAATTACAATCCATTTATCTTAACATGCAAAACACACTACTTCCACTAAACTAAACTAACAACAATAGAGCATGACACATCAAACATAGGGTTGGCAATGGGTCGGGTCAGGCCGGCCTGTGCTTTGGCCAAGTCCTAGTCTTAATCCTTAAAATATATTAAAGTTTAAGCCCTCAAAAGTTTTGTCCGTTTATGAGACGGCGGGGTTGAGCCCTAGCTCTCTTGATATGGGCCCGGGCCTAGCCCGACCCTAAATTTTTTAAGAATTATTAATTAAATACTTGTATTTAAAAAAAAAAAAAAATTGATATAACCTCACTATAAAATGAATTTTTCAAAAGTTTAAATCATGTAAAATACATTGTAAGTTATAACTCTTAAAAAAATATTAAGAAAGTAACAAGTAATATTAATACAACTTAAACAAGTTTAAAAATAATAATAAACAATAAAACACTACATTATTGCATTAAACAATACTAATATTAAATAATTTTAAACTGTAAACATATATAAAATTTTAAACATGTATGTAATAAAGGATCAAGCCGGAGCTTTTATTTTAAAAACTCTTATCCGATCCTTTAATTATCATAGCCTGGTCCATAAAAAAAGAGCCAGGCTAAAACCTTGGGAGCCCAAGTTGTGTCGGTGTGGGCTTAATTATGAACCCTAATCAAACATGCACCCGTAAAAACACCATGTATCCAAACATAATTAATTCATAACCCAATAGTGAAAATAAGAAATTTGTAACTCCGTTCAAATTTCTTACCTTTTCAAATAATAAATGCAGATATAAAATAAAAGTTTTTTTAGCAATAGTTTATTTGTATTTTAACATACAAATAATAAATATATGCGCATTATTTTACTATATGGTACATTTAAACTTTGATTTATATTAGACTAAATTTCTTTATATAGCAATTCAACACACACACGACTTTTCTGCTTTGGACAATTTCGGTCCGGCCCAAAAACTTTTGGTTTTCACATCTCAACCAATTTTTTTTTCTTTTTTTCTTGGAAATTATCCAAAACCTGTCGAGGCTTTATGTGATACTTACAAAGCCCAATTTATTTATTTTTTTATTTTTTTAAAAAAAATCCATTCTCGAAGTGTATTACATGACATCAATGGTGCTTTTAGTAGCTGAAATCTAAATGTGTTAGAATGGAAAATGAATAATGAGAACCAAAATAAGTTATTTATTTGATTTGTAGAAATCCGAATCAAAATTAATATTATTCTCATTGATGTGTTTATTTTGTCTTATAATCAGAATGAATATTAATAAGTTACAGAAATATATTGTTATAATAATAATAATAATAATAATAATAATAATAATAATAATAATAATAATAATAATGTGAGTGAAATAGAATGTAACAAATAATTAAAATTAAAAAAGATAATGTATCCAAATGTTACATCCTTTCATTATAATATAATGATTGATACATAATCTTTTCATTATATAATCTCTTTGAAAATGATAATTATAGGTTACCAAATAAGTCAAAAAATAAAACCATTTAATTATAAAATCTCTAACAAACAAATCAAATAACATAAACATTTCATTATAAAATCTATCTGAATATGATAATGATAGATCATACGATAAGTTCTTTAAATAAGTACGGATAATATTAGTATATAAATTAATAAATATATAATCGAAAGAGAGATGAGAAGATACTTCTCCAATCACAAACACAAAATGGAACTCGAACTTTAAAACCAAACGCCCGTTTAGCGCGTGTAAAAAACGCACTCAACCAGTACTTTTAGAAATAAGAATCGGATAAATTCCTGTTGACCTCTGAGTATAAGTTAAATATCCATTTAGTCCCTATATATTTGATTAATTATAGAAATATTTGATGTATGTTTTAAAATATAAGGACTACAACATATATTTAGCCTTCAGAATCGGATCCTCTTAACACTACACTGACACGCAGCGGGCATATAAGAAAGAAACAGTTAAATGAGTTAAATTAAAACTAAACTCCCATAGATCCTTCTCTTCCTTATTAAATTCCCGGGAATCCATCCAATCTTTTCATTATTGCATCATATAAATTCACAAACACAGAGATACAGAGTTTAAGGTTCGTTTCATCAGATCTCTCTCATTTACTTGTGTTTTTGCATGTGGGTTTATTATTATGTTCGTTTTTATTTCATGTAATGATTCCAATTCATTATTGTTTGTTAAATTGCTTAACATGTTGTTTTAGAGAGATGGGTATTTATTGTTTTGAAGGAAGAATTAAGTATGGCATCAGGGCTTTGGGTTTTCTGTTTGGGGTCTATATCTATTAACAATATGAATCATGGGGTGTTTTTTTAATTTTTGTTGAAATAGTTTATTGGTTGCAATGCATGAGTATTATTAGATCAGATGTGAGAAAATTTTAGTTGGGTAGAATTTCAATGAGGTATTGATAATGGCGATTTTTTAAATGCAATGTACAGGGCAGAGAGATTTCTAGGTTGAAATGTATTAGGCATTAGCTTGTTTGGTGGTTGAGACATTAATACTTAGGTAGATAGTGAAAAGTTTCAATCTGTTTATCTATGAGCATACCCTCGCATAAGATTTGCTTGGCTGGAATTATTGGTATAAGTTGCGAATATGCCAAGGGAAATAAGCTTGGACAGTTGTAGAAGCGAGGATATGGTTCTTTTTTTTTTTTGCCACGAGCCAAATACTATGTAATGGGACTGTCCTATGCATTATAGTAACCATGCTGTCTTAACGTGGGTCTTTGAATTAACATAGGCGAGTTTATGTTGATTATGGGGTAGGCTATTCTGCTTTCAAATATTTTCATATAAGACAGCATACCAACATATTGTGCTATATGAAGCTTCTTTGCTCATAAGCTAAGTCTGATGGAACTATATCACTTTTTGGGCCCACCATTAGGCTGAAAGGCTTAATTATCGTCCAACTGACAGGTAGAAGATTAGATAGTAGGATTTTCAGTTGCAGCATGGTTTGAATCAATAAGGTGCATCCTTCGGTTATGATGTTCCAAGGTAGTCTTTTTATTATTAGATGCTGACTGCTTGTCTGTATGTGTACTGTAGCAGCTAATCACTTCTTGTGGTAAGACTTGAGAGCGCTAATGAAAAGAGAGAGAAAGTGTTAGGAATTAGCACTTAGCCAGAAGGTCCAGAATATCAGTTGTATAATCGCTGGCTACAATTAGATTTATAATTTTGCCATTTCCTTGCGGAATTTATAACGGTGTTGCTTGTCAACCCTTCTATTTTTTTTTTTTTGACATTTATGATTTGCACAGCAGCATGCAGCATTGTTCATTTATTTGCAGACCACACTAATAATTTTTTTGAAATAGTCAAAAAATTACTGAATTGGAAAGCATCATTACTTGAAAAACCAAGTACTGTACAAACAGTCAACTTTTTAATTTTTAACGTGCCTGTTTTAAATTTTGCATTTTAGTATGCATTGCCGATTACTCATAAGAATGTAAATACTAGTTAAATTTTGCATTTTAGTATGCATTGCCCATTACTCATAAGAATGTAAATACTAGTTCACTCATAATTCGTTATTGCTCTTTTTTTCTATCTGAGATTAGATGCATGTAATAAATAGCATTTCTGATTATCCAATACTGATATTTTCTTTTGTTTGATCTTGAGATGTAAATTACAGCAAAAACGTGTGTGCTATTTTCGACTTCTCAAAGACTAAATATGAGTCTAGCATGTCTCGTGTGCCATAGCGTAGAAAGTCCATCACACTCATTCAGGAGTTACTCTGTTTCAAGCTCAGACAATGAGGGTAGATGTTCTGCCATCAGCAACTGCTTAGCCAGAAGGTTGTCTCTTCCCGCGTCAAGGCCAGCTATAGCATCCACATCCAAAGTAACCCCACAACCAAACATGCAAACCGCCATTGGAATGGAAGGTGCCCCAAGATTAGTCCGAAGTCATGCTGTGAGAAGGGACCTAGTGAGAGATTGGAATTTCGATGAGGCGGCTGTAATGGAGCGTTAGCTTATGTTAGATTTAAGATGAGAGTTGAGGGCTTTCATCTCTTGGATAGGCATTAGCTTTGTTTTTTTACCCCTCTTTTAGATTTTGTTGTGGGTGCGTGCAACTGAACTGACATTTCCCATAGAAGAGTTTGGGCATTTATAACCATTTGAGAAAATTTGAATGCAAAAACATTGTCCATATTTGGTTTCTTGTACTAAATCTTAACGTCTACTGTACAAATCATCCCTTTGTAGCAATAAAGGGTATCCAATTCCCCTTCAACACTGATCACAAACCCGACAAGAAAAGGAACTGTGTTAATGATTTTCCTGGGCATTTCTGGATAATAGCATGCAACAACATAACTATGTGATCCTGCAAAAGTAAGAAATGCAATCAATGAAAGTGATGCATGGAAGAGATCACCCCATCTAATCCTATAATCAGATGGCACACATGGTTTCTTCCTTCCTTCGTTGAAAGTCCATATCCCTCGGAATGTCGCCACCCCATAGTACAGCCTTCCGGTGGCTGTTCGGAAGCTGTCAGTCAACGTGAAGAATACACAAGATGCGCCCAGAATGACCAGGAAACAACCCATCAACCAGCGGCTCAGATTGGTGCATCTGCCATCGTTGGTTAGCAGAGGAGCAAGTGTGGTGAAGGCAAGGATGGTAACTGTTGGTAACAGAACATTGAGTCTAGCAGTGCCACTTAGAATTGCATTGATGACATATATATACTGACATTCATCAGGTTCATCATCATTCAGGCAATGGTAGTCGCCGCCGTTGTGTTCATGGGTTTCTTCAATATCCTGGGTGATTGATTTGCTCATATCTGGTGTAATCTCTGAAGAAATTTTGGTCAAGGGAAGGCAATACAGGATTGATTTCTAATATAGGTAGGATTCTTGTTGAAGCCTGGGGGGCAAGCAATTCTATTCCTCTGTTTTAAGCATTTTCACATGATGCGAAATCGTTGCCACTTGCTCTTGGTTCTAGAAAAGCATTTGCATTTGGCTAATATTTGTAATTTAGAATTCAAACTTGGTAAGAAAAATAAATTCCAAGAATTATAACAAAAAATTTAAACAGCATCAAAAGCAAACACAAACTGGATACAAGAACATACAAGAAAAATGCTATTAAATAATAGCTGCAACTTTTCATTTCCAATAAGCACCACAACTCTACACCCTCTCAAT
This sequence comes from Zanthoxylum bungeanum, assembly GCA_019454045.1. Lineage (NCBI taxonomy): Eukaryota > Viridiplantae > Streptophyta > Magnoliopsida > Sapindales > Rutaceae > Zanthoxylum > Zanthoxylum bungeanum. Next base: position 68,453 of record SKCR01024823.1, read on the forward strand.
GGACTTTACAAGAATTATATATATGCATATATTGAGGCATATAGCAGACCTACAGTAATAACACTATCCCCATAACTTTGCTGGAAACCGAAAAAATGACAGGGTAGGATATATAAATTATGATGATAGCCTATTTACAGTAATCACTAATGGGCGGAGAGAGAAGCAATAATAAAGAAATTTGTGAAAGCAGATAGAAAATGACCTTAGGCATGATAACTGTTTCATTCATTTCGCTTCTTGGACTTGGACTGAGAAGAATCATCATCTTTGATACCACAAAGTTCACATGGATTTTGTGATTCTGGAGAGTGGAGAGCACCAATGGTCTGGTACACTCAAAAAATAGGTAGACATGAACTTTCTGAATCTCTTCTTATATTCTTTTGGAGAAATAACAGTCGGCAATAAATTCTTAGGAACAAGTGAGGACTTAACCCATGACTCTAGGTGCTTGTCCCAGGTATACTGCCTAAGGTAATCAATGATCCCACAAACAAGCTCCCGGCATTGACTGTCCACACCCACAAGTAAAGAATAATCCATCACATCGATCGACTGCAATTAGAAAGCAAATCAGCGACTTCAAAACTACAATGCCTTGAAGAAAAAGAATTGGAAAATTATGACCAAGGAACTAAATGAGATGTAGTCCATATGGCATCATTTGCTAAATAAAATTAAGTTCACACTCACATTGAGGAAAGTAGTGTCATTCCAAACAGCTCGTTGTAAGATACGCTTTGCTGTATTACTAACATATAATGGAGAAGAATTCATGTCATTGACAAAGTTCTGATCCAAAAGAACATCGACAGCAGTATTATATCGAGCATGCAGAGCCCCTTTAAGATCATACTGGCGGATAATGTTCCGTCCAAAGGTAAGATTCTCCATTACCATGAGATCATGTCTTATCTCTTTCCCGGTTTTAGGCTGTCTTATAGTTACCTGCGAGGATATCAAACATTTACAAGAAGGAACAAAGTAGGATCCTTGAAAGTGGGGGAGGGGGAACAATGAATCCAGCTAGCCTGATAAATCCCAAGAACTTTTGCAAGGCAAGTTTGGTTCCCTAAATCAAATGACTCATTCATGTACTTAAAGTAGTGCAGAGCAAACTTGTCAAATGAATCAAATTCTGTTTTCTTAATCTCCTTGATAATGAACCTGTCATCAAGGGTTTTAGCAAAGAAGGATTTGCTCTTCCCACCTTTGGCATCCCAATTTCTACAACGGCTGAGGGAATCAATATAGTCAAGCTCAGATGGGCAGCAGCGACTCCGCAAATTACGGAACTGGTTTGCATATAAACACTTAACTGAGTATTTACCCTTCCCAAGTGATTTTGAAACACCAATAGAAACCTCCGGGCTCAGGACTTCTGGAGGTATTAGAGATTCCAACCAATTCAATCCATCGAAACTGGAGAAGCGTGAATCTTCAGAAGAAATGCTTAGTGCAGAGTAGATGGAATCTGAATCTGAAGAACCATTGACAGACCAAAATGGGGATGATATGGTAGGAATTCGAGACAGGCTACGTAAACTGTCAATTGTTTTGACAGCTATTTCACCGTCTCTCCCACAATCCTCATTGAATACTGCTGTTGATATCGGTATTTCTTTCAACAAGGCCAGGGCACAAGCAATTATGCTTGAGAATTCACTTTCATAATCTGACACCATATAGTTATCAGTTCCCAAAGAAACGTGCAGCCGTGCGCTTTCTTCACTGCTTAATTGGTAGACATCAGGCAAGTGTTCAGGAGTGTAGCTACTGACACATTCAAATTTTGGCACATGACCTCTCTGCAGATCTTTCATGTATATCTGCCGCAGTTCTGAAAAAGGCATCCAGAACCATCCATTTAATTTTTCTAAGTCGGATAATAGTGAATGTGGAGAATCTTTGTTTTTAGATGCACTTAGATGATCAACAGAACCATTGTTCACTAGATCTGCGGAATTGGAAACTTTAACCACTTGAAAATTTCCGGACAAAGGTAGCTTCTCTGCTCCGAAATTATCATGACCTGAAAGATTATTTGAAATATTAGTTCTCACTGTGAACTCCTCATTGGGCAATCTGTTTGAGCTTAAATCATTAGCAGTCGGCATCTCAACATCCCCCGACTCTGAAGATGTGCTATGATTATCCTTGTGTTCTTCTGATTCTCTCTCAGGACCATCAATTGGTTCTTTAACAGTAATTTCATTTGCTTTGACAGAAAAATCTGGCATAGCTTTCAAACTGCCACATTTGTTGGAAACATTATAACCATTCCCAGAATCAACTTCCAGTCCTTCATTTCCTTTAGCGGTAATGTCATCCATCTTCGACTCCAAATTTTCTGGCACAGGTTTCTCAGCGGCACCAGTAATAACCACAGTAGGATCAGGCAAAAGCAGCGAATGCAGACGCCTATCCCACATGCATGATTCAAGCAATAGCTCCCACCGCAATCGGTTCAAGCTGAGAAGTCTATGAAAAGCTTCATCTGAATTAACATTCTTAGCAACTGTTTTCTGAATGTCAACCTGTTTCAATTTTCCCCATAAAGCAAGCAAGCAACCAAACAATTTAAAACCTCATAATTTTCAAACAGAGGAGGGAGAAAGATCATTCCACCTCAAAAGTGCAGCTATATGGAGCAAACAGTAATTCATTAAGGACGCAAACAGAAAAATTTAAGCTGTTGCACTTTATTTAAGATTACAAGAAATAACAAGGAACTTAGAGATATCCTAGCAATAAAAAGCTCAAGAATCTGTCAACAACCACGTAATTAACCACCCATTCATAGTGGCATGAAAATAGATAATAGCAATTCAATCTTTAATATAATGCAAGGTTTCAACAAAACCGACAGTACAATAACTTATTATGAAACCTAAAAATCTTATAAACAAATGCTCCCCATCACTGAGAATATTATATCGAAAAATAAGGTGCTCCCAATAAATTCTTTTTTAAGATCAAAAGGTCAAGAATTTCAGAAGTTAAAATTACAAACATGTACAACACATTCAAACCATGGAAAATCCAGCTAAATAATTTTAGTTAGAATTTCAGAAACAAGTATCAAGACAAAACTGACCTCAAACGCAGCACGTTCCTGCTTCAGCATCTCTAAAGTGACAGCGAACTCTTTCAATGAACCTCGGAGATTCAGGGTTGAGCCCACAAGTTGAGATCCAATCTGTTTTAAAGAGCTTTCAACTTCTGTGAACAGCAGAATCCCTTTGGTGTATAACTGAAAGAAAAAATCACTTTCAACTAAAATGTTTTCTGCATTGGCCAGAGCATATTAAAAGGCAAAGTTAGATTATTAGATACGACACTTGCATATTGGAATTCTTCTTTGAGCCATTCTTTATTAATTGAACTGCTAAACTCCATCTTCTGTGGTGGCACAGACACATTATAAGTTGTGACTGGAGAGTATTTGAACATCCCAACCATGGGGCCTAATCTGGTTTTAGATGAACAGACAATGAACAATAAAGACCTCAAAAATAAAATGTAATTCTTCGCGAAATTAATTTTATACACAGCAACAAGAGGAATAAGAATTTTAATGCCAGAATTAAACAGTCACATCCTGCATTCTCCTTTTCCTAAAAAATAACCAAGATGGCACAGGCAGCAATCCCTTATTCCCCTACTGTACAGAACTCTGCAATCCTAAACCATTCTCACTATGAGCAGCATAATGCCATTGGACTGAAGGCCTTTTAGGAAAGAAACCAACAACAAATATGTAACGAGCTGAACTGCTCCCGCCATTTCCGACCTAGCCCAAAATGCCCGAGCTAATTATCTTGGTTCGGGGAGAAGGCGAGTATGAAGTGATTTACCGGACCGTTGTGGTCGGTCTCGGCTCTGACGTGGTCGAAAACTGAGAATTGACCCGCGTTGTGCTTTTTGGATGAGGGGATCTTCCCTATTTGCCCTTACCGAACTGTTCCAAAGCTTTAATCACAAAAACCACCATCAACATCTGTCCCATATTTCTTGGTTCCAACGAGTGTACGAGTTGGTGCCGGGAACTACACAAATCAGAAGTGTGTTGATCGACTGTCAGGTGGTCGGTCCTCGGAATTGTACAGAAGACTGCCCAGGTGCCATCTTCAGGTCATCCTCAATGTCTTCGTACGGTCTGTCTTCCAGCCAGCGTCAGGTACTCGGTGGGACGTAACCCGACCCCGAGGTGAGACAAACACTTGGCTCTGGGGGAACGTTACGTCCCCAGTATTAAAGAGATGGATTTGGTGGGATTCACCACAACCTCGGGCTGATAGAGTAGAGCATCGGGGGAACGAGTCCAGCCCCGAATTGATGGAGTAATACAGACTCGGCGGAATGAATCCAGCCCCGAGCTGGTAGAATAATATAGACTCGGCGGAACAAATCCAGCCCCGGGCTGGTAGAATAATACAGACTCGGCGGAACGAATCCAGCCCCGAGTTGGTAGAATAATACAGACTCGGCGATAGCAGACTCACACGAGGGAAGATTTTCAACCTCTGAGGCTATGGGGGTCCTAGCGCGGGCGTCCCCTTGCCAGACCAGTGAAAATCAAAAATTGGAGCAAAGTAAAGTTAACAAAAGGTGGAGGTGACTTAGCACATACCCAAAAAAAAATCATAAGTAAAAATAACAACTCGGATGCTCCGTGACAGCGTCCTACCTAAGGCCTCCAAAACACAATTATGAACCTTACAATTCAGTGTCCCGGCTAACCAGGCTACGGATACGCCGATTCAGGCGATCAGGAAAATCATCACGGGGGACATGGACACCCCGTGTGTGCCTTCCATGGGTGGTTCTCAACGGGACTCACCGGCCGACTCGTAGGGGCAGAAACCTCCCTAGGTCCGGTTTACCCGAGGCTCCTGTAATCAAGGGCGCCATTCGGCCAAACCCAAGCCAGGTGGCCATGGTTCTCAACGGGACTCACCAGCCAACTCGTAGGGGCAAAAACCTCCCTAGGTCCGGTTTACCCGAGACTCCTGTAATCAAGGGCGCCATTCGGCCAAACCCAAGCCAGGTGGTCTGATGGTTCTCAACGGGACTCATCAGCAGACTCGTAGGGGAAGAAACCTCCCCAGGTCTGGTTTACCCGAGACTCATGTAATCAAGGGCGTCATTCGGCCAAACCCAAGCCAGGTAGTTTGATGGTTCTCAACGGGATTCACCAGCCGACTCGTAGGGGAAGAAACCTCCCTAGGTCCGGTTTACCCGAGACTCCTGTAATCAAGGGCGCCATTCGGCCAAACCCAAGCCAGGTGGTCTGATGGTTCTCAACGGGACTCACCAACCGACTCGTAGGGGAAGAAACCTTCATAGGTCCGGTTTACCCGAGCTATTCCTCAACAATGCGAGTCATGGGGTAATAATGCTCCGGCCTTAGGGGTTTGATAATGACACCCGGGAGTGGCGTGCCACGAGGGGTTCGCGAGTTTCCCACATGTACTTCATCCCTTGATGCGTTCTGGATCCTCAAAAGTGAAAGGAACCAGGTCGGAACACTTCCACCCGGGGGTTTGATAATGACACCCGGGAGTGGCGTGTCACGGGCTTGGTGCCCTCTATAGTTACCGATCACCCATTTGCATCGAGCACATCCCAAGAATATTGAACATGGTTTTCAGATTTAATTAAACAACAAGTAAAATGGACAAGTTTCTTAATTCAAAGAGAAAAACATGTTCATATTCATGAGACCTACTGCCCTTCTTACTACTCTTGATGGGTCATTTCAAGAGAGGTTTTACAATGATTTTCTGGTTCTAGACAGCTTTTCTAATTACTTGCGGTTTAAAGAAAAAAATTACTGGAAGTACCTTCTCAGCATCTCGGCGTTCCATGATTTCTTTAGCCAAGTACCGTCCAGTTGCTCCAAAAGATAGGCACCCGGTCTCACAATCTCCAGCACTCTGTATGGCCCTTCCCATTTGGCGCATAGTGAACCTTCCTCAGGTCTTCGGGTGTTCAATATGACCATCCTCAAAACTAGACCCGGCCAAGGTTCCGGTTCGGAACCGGAACCGAACCGGTTCGGTTAGGGTTCTTACCCAACGGTTCCAACCGGAACCGTACGGTTCCGGTTGGAACCGGAAGTAAAAAAAAAAAAAAAAGTTATTTTCTTGGAACCTTACGGTTCCACAAGTAAATCTCAATTTTTATAATTAATAATAATGACTTAATGAGGTTTAAAATTGCAATACTAAAACATGAATGTTCACATCCTTTTTATAACCAACTCTTGGTTATTGGCTTCTTTATATAAGCGATGTGGGACACAATAGCCAAGTAACAAATATCCCACATCGCTTATATAAAGAAAGCACTAGCCAAGAGTTGGCTATAAAAAGAATTATATGTTAAAAGAATTTTATAAAAAAATGATTCTATAAAAATGATGTGATAGTATGAAAAAACATTACGATTATAGAATTTTTTTTATTTTTTAAAATTTATTATTAAAAAAAAAAAAAAAAAAAAAAAACCGGAAGGGGAACCGTAAACCGAACCGGAACCGACCGGTTCGGTTCCGGTTCGGTTTACGGTTCCGGTTCCACTTAAGTGTGGAACCGTGAACCGGCCGGTTCGGTTCCGGTTCCGGAACCGAACCGGCGGCCAAGTCTACTCAAAACCAGATCTCCGGGAAGGAAAGATCGAATCTGAACCTTCTTATTGTAGAAACGGGTCATTCTCTGTTGACATACGGCCGCTTTCATAGCCGACTTTTCCAATTTTTCTTCGGCCAGATCAAGATGGTTTATGATAAGTTCTTCATTCTGTTCTGCCTCAAAATTCCGGACCCGTGGGTGATCATCCCTATCTCTGCTGGGATAACCGCCTCACACCCATAAGCCAAAGAAAATGGGGGGTGTCTCATGTGGAATCCTTATAGGTCGTCCTGTGTGCCCATAATACTTCTGGTAATTCTTCGACCCACAGACCTTTACATGATCCGAGTCGGGCCTTCAAATTTTCTTTGATCGTCTTGTTGGTAGCCTCGACCTGCCCGTTGGACTTGGGATAAGCAGGTGAAGCGAATTTTAAGGCGATTTGAAGGTCTTCACAGAGTTTCCTGAAACCCCTACTGTCAAACTGTTTCCCATTGTCGGTAATGATGGCCCGGGGAATTTCGAACCGACAAATGACATTTTTTTTACAAACTCGGTTGCCCTCTTTTTCGTGATTGCGGATAGAGGTTCGGCCTCTACCCACTTAGTAAAATAATCAATGGCAACAATGACGTATTTGGCGTGTCCCCGTCCTGCAGGCATTGGTCCGATGATATCCTGCCCCCACTGAGCGAATGGCCAGAGGCTAACTAGTGAAGTCAACTGCTCTACTGGCTGGTGATAGATGTTTTCATTCTTTTGGCACCCCTCACATTTTCTCGCCACCTTCATTCCGTCCTGATGCATAGTCGGCCAATAGAATCCATGTCTCAAAGCCTTATTCGCAATAGATTGCCCCTCGGCGTGACTTCCACAAATACCCACGTGGATCTCTCTGAGTATATAGTCAGCCTCTTCTGCCACGGGGCACCTCAAAAGCGGCACATGATTTCCCCTTCGGTATAAATATCCCTTCAATCAGACAAAATTTTGAGCTTATGTATCTCAATTTTCTCGCTTCCTTTCTATCTTTGGGCGTCTCCCCAGTCTCTAAATACTTCTTGATTGAGACCATCCAAGAGGCTTCATCTCCGAATTCCACTTCCATTACCTCCGGATTCCCAACGCTCATTTATTGTAGACAAATCAATGGGATGGTCCTGGTCTTCTTCGATTTAATAGAAGACGCTAACCGAGCTAATGAGTCTGCTTGATGGTTACTTTCTCGGCTGATCTGCTCAAACTGCACACTACCCATTTTTCCGGCCAGTTTCTTTACCTTGGCCATATAAGCCACCATGTTAGGCTCCATAGCCTGAAACTCACCTCTTAGCTGCTGGATGGCCAGCTGTGAGTCACTTTTTACAATCATATTTCGGACGCCCATCGCTGTACACAACCCTAATCCGGCCAAAATGGCCTCATACTCTGCTTCGTTATTGGTGGCCTCAAAAGCAAATCTCAAGGCATAGACCACATCTTCGCCGTTTCTACTCTGTAACACGACCCCGGCACAACCTTGCGAACAAATAGATCTGTCCACAGACAACTCCCACTTGATCTCCAAAACTTCTAGAATCTGGGGCCTAGTGGACTCGGTCACAAAGTCTGTCAGGGTCTGCCCTTTTACCGTTGCCCTTGGCAAATAAGATATATCGTACTCACTCAACTCCACCGACCATTTTACTAACCGGTCTAAGATCTTCGGTTTATGCTGGATCTGCCTTAAAGGTTTGTCGGTATAGACTCCGATAGGGTGAGCTTGAAAGTATGGCCTCAGCTTCCTGGCAGCCGTAACTAATGATAATGCCACCAGTTCATGAGACGGGTATCTCGTCTCCGCATCCAACAATGCTTTGCTGACGTAGTATATTGGCCTTTGGATCTTATCGGCATCTTGTACCAACACCGAACTCACATCATACTTAGATACAACTAAATACAAAAACAAAGTCTCACCATGGATCAGTTTGGCCAAAAGTGGAGGTTGGGCCAAATATTGATTGAGCTGTGTGAAGGCTTCCTCGCACTCTTTCGTTCATGTGACACCCTTCTTAATCTTCTTAATCAACTTGAAAAATGGATAGCACTTGTCGGTAGCACGGCATATGAACCGGTTTAGTTCAGCCACCCGACCGGCCAGGCTTTTCACTTCTTTGACTGTCCTAGGAGACTTCAAATCCAGAACTGCTTGGATCTTCTGCGAGTTAGCCTCTATTCCCCGCGCACTGACCATATACCCTAGAAACTTCTCTGATGCCACTCCAAATGCGCACTTTTCTGGATTCAACTTCTCTGCGAGGTCGACCAAATGACCCTCCGGTTTCATAGTCATTGTTATCATGTCATCCACATACACTTGCATGATTTTTCCGATGAGGGGCTTAAAGACCTTGTTCACCAACCTCTGAAATGTTTCCCCTACATTCTTCAAACCGAAAATCATCACTCTATAACAAAACAGCCCCCGATCCGTGATGAATGCAGTCTTCTCCTCGTCCCCGCGATACATTTTTACCTAGTTGTAACCCGAAAATACGTCCATGAAACTAAGCAGTCTGTGACAGGTAGTTGAATCCACCAGCTGATCTACTTTCGGGAGTGGGAAACTGTCTTTTCGGCAGGCCCTATTAAGTCGGTGAAGTCTACACACATCCTCCATTTACCGCTAGGCTTCTTCACCAGAACCACGTTGGAGACCCATTCCGGTACTTTACCTCTCGGATGAAACCTGTTTTTAGCAATCCTTCTACCTCGGCCGCTATCGCCTCACAGCGCTCTTGGTTGAATATTCTTATTTTTTGCTTGACTAGCTTGTGACTCGGATCCACCGCCAAACGATGGCTGATGAACTTAGGGTCTATCCCGGGCATATCGTTATGCCCCCAAGCAAAGATATCTGCATACCGCTTCAAGAGATTTAAGAGATCATTCTTCAGGTCTTCCCCCAAACCCGTTCCTACCTTGATGATTTTCCCTGGATTAGAGAGTTCCACCGACTCCAGCTCTTCGGCTGCCCCCAAACGGGCAAACTTCTTGAACCGCACATCTGGACATCCGTCTGATTTCTTATCCTCCTCCTTTTCCTCCATCTTTCTCTTCTTCCGCCTATCCTTCTTAACATAAAGAGTTTCTTTCGAAACAGTAGCAAAACAACTCCGGGCCACCTTCTGACTTCCGCATACAATCCTGATCCCGGCCCATGTGGGGAATTTCAGTTTTAAGTAATAAGATGACATGGCGGCCTTCATCTTCATCATGAAGGGTCGACCCACAATGACCTGATAACTGCTCATGCAATCCACCACCGTGAAGTCTATCATGATCGTCCGGGTGCGTGGGGAAGTTCCGACCGTCATGGCCAACTGTATTCTTCCCAGTAGGACGACTGCTGCTCCTCCAAACCCGTATAAGGGCGTTCCATCCTAGGTCACTGTCACATATTCTATCCTCAATCCATCCAAGGCTTCCTTAGAGATTATGTCGACCGTACTCCCCGGATCTACCAAAATCATGCTTACCTCTGCTCTCTCTATCACTGCTTTAATTATCAACGCGTCATCATGCGGAAAACTCACCCCATGTGCATCCTCGTCGGTGAACATTATAGGGACCGACCGGTCACTTTGCATACCCTGGGTCTACCCCACCGACATTATCTCCGATCCTCGGGCCCTGCAGTAATTTTTTCTTGACCGGTTCGAGTCTCCGGCCAGTGTTTTGCCTCCGGCGATGGTATAAGTTTGTCTATGCTCATGCCGCTGCCGGGCCGCCATGGCCCTCTGGTCAATGTACTCATTTAGATAACCGTTTTGTGCAAGATTATCCATATGCTCTCGCAGATCCTTACAACCTTTTGTCGAATGCCCCCTCATATTGTGGTGCACAAAGTAATACTTCTCATTCTTCTTCTCTACTGGGTACTTTCTCAAATCGGGCTCCATCAAAAGGCTCTTACTTTGAATTTCTTTTGTGATCTGAGCCATCGGTTTATTCAAGGGTGTGTACCCTACTCCTCCGGTCACATGGTTTACTTGCACATGAGTTCTCCTCTCTTGTGGCACATTGCTGGGAGGCACCGGCTTGAACTTCCTTTGTCTGGGAGGAGGATTCCTCAAATCTCTGTTCGGCCTCCGCGGTATCTCCGGCTTCTGCACTATTTCCTTCTGTACCCCTCCTTTTCGGGCGACCTTCTTCTCTTCCTCTATCGAAACAAACTTTCTCGCCAACTCCAGAGCTGTGACATAGTCTGGTACGTCTTGGACCCTCAAGTGAGTCCACAATCTTCCCACATTTAAGGCCCCTTAAGATTTTCCAAAGCCTTCATTGACTCATAGGCCCCTACATCGAGCACCAAATTGTGGTACCTTTCAATAAAATTCTTCAAGGGCTCATCATCCCTCTGCTTCATCAATCTCAACTCTCCTATTGTCTTTTTTGGAACACAAGCACCTTTGAAATTCCGAATGAACGACTTCCTGAGCTGTGAGAAACTACTGATGCTCCCTGGAGTCAGACTTCTGAACCACAGAATTACGGGTCCACCCGGGGTTAAAGAAAACACCTTGCAGATGGCTTCTCCCACCATTCCATGTACTTCCATTAGCATGACGAAGTTCTCAATGTGAGACTTATGATCAGTGTGACCCATGTATGCATTTATTGACGGCATTGTAAACCGCATAGGAAATTCTGCCAACAAGATTTCTTCTGTAAAGGGAGAGGCCATCTCTTCGTCCTGACCATCCCATTTACCCACCTTTGGATTCTCCTCCGACTTTTTCAATTCTTTTCTAAACAGGCTTTCATATGGTTATCAATATTATCACATTGAATCCCCCCTAACATCTTCACGTCTGTTGCCCCAATCACGACATGTACCATGGCTAGACACCTATCATTCTCATCTCTCATATCTCCTACATTCTCCCTTCTTAGAGAGTGGGCTATTACTTGATGACTTCAGCATTTGTCTCTATTCTTCTCCCCCCAACACTCTTTCTGTTGGTGGGGCTCTCGTTATCACCACTGACCTCACTCTCTGTGGTTCTTTCCTCCCAGACTCATTTTCACAGCTTAGATCTACCACCCTCTTCCCTTCAGCTATCTCATTTATCCTCCGACTTGGACCAGCCTCCAGCCGCTCATCATTCGCTTTTTCCAGTCTCTCCAATTTATCCATCATGGCCTTCAGGAGTGTATGGTTCTCATCTATATCCTTTCGCATACTTTCCTTCATCATTCCCATCCACTCTGTTGTTGAACTCTCCGATGACCTGTGGTTCCCATCCTCCGCCATCGTCTCACTTCGTAATCTGCTTTTTGCTATTTCTCCACAGACGGCGCCAACTGTTGACGGCTGATTTTCGTCTCAGGGGCATTATCGGGATAGTACTCTCGGGACAATCCTCCTTCAACCTTTAATTTGTTTTATTATGGGAAGACCAAAAACAAATTTAACGAAGAACGAGAAACACACAAGAAAATCGAGAAGAGAAGATTTAACGTGGTTCGGTGGAGCTTGTCCAACCTAAGTCCACGGTCACAAAGTGAGGTGATTGGGTTCTTTTATTACTTAACCGAGCCCGACCGACCTGTTTTTTTTTAACGAACGTCTAATAGAAAACCGAGCAGGTCGCTTTTCTTTCTCTATTTCTTACAAGTTGCGTTTAAGTGAAAAATTTGGTAACCCTTACAAATGTGATTGAACTTCCTTTATATACTACTCAATATGCGGCACTGTTCCTGTATCTTCATGACGTCAGCCTTGAAGATTTGCAGATTTCCGGTGATTTGACATGTTCTCTTCCCTTTTCTACCACCGCCGAAAGCAAATCATATCCTATGAACTCATGTCACATCACGTAGTAAAAGCACATTGTCATACCCTTTTCATTTAATGATGACAGCCTGTCTGAATCTCGGACGTGAGAGTTTTGGGAGGGAAAAATCCAGTTGCTCTAATCCCACGTCTGTCCTTGAGAGGCCGGTCAGATAACGAGCTGAACTGTTCCCGCCATTTCCGACCTAGCCCAAAATGCCCGAGCTAACTATCTTGGTTCGGGGAGAAGGCGATTATGAAGTGATTTACCGGACCGTTGTGGTCGGTCTCGGCTCTGACATGGTCGGAAACTGAGAATTTACCCTCGTTGTGGTTTCTGGATGAGGGGATCTTCCCTATTTGCCCTTACCGAAATGTTCCAAAGCTTTAATCACAAAAATCCCCATCAACAGCATTGATAAAAAAAATACGCGTGGAGGTCAATTAAATATTTCCAGATTCTTACACGTGCATTAAATATTGAATTTAGTTTATACAGATTTTAATTTTATGTATTTATTATTAGTACATAGCTCGCATTTTGTACAGGTTGATCATATATTTTAGGTATTAATCTGGTAAATGTACAAATCTTATCGATTTTATAATATAAATGAGACAATTGATTTACTTACATGTAATATTTATGTCTCATTCGTTTGTTTTTCAGTTCTCAAATAATATTTATAATTCACTGTGTAAGAGCTAATAGTCAGAGTCTGCATCCCGAAGTACAATGAATAATAAAAAAATCCATGAAAAAAATTATAAAAATAATTCAAAATAAAATAACAAATAATAATAGACGCGAAATCCAAAAATTTGACTAGATTTTGTGTCATTGTGCAATAGCTAATAATCAAAATCTGCATCCTGAAGCACAGTAAATAATAAAAAATTCATGAAATAAAAAATTATAAAAATAATTCAAAATAAAATAAAAATAACAATAGATTTGAAATCCAAAAACTTAGTTAGATTTTGTGGGCAGTTACTATTTATGTTTATTATTTTAATAGGAGATTATATTTTTATATTATAATAATTTTTATTATAATAATTTTTTTTATAATTTAATAATAACAAATATTAATTGTGGATATTAGGTGCCACATATATTTTTTTATTTTAATAGAATAGTACACTATATTTTCTTATTATAATAGGTAATAATAAAAAAATTATTATAGAGATGATGTCATTTGACGTTATTAAAGAACTAAAAAATGTTTAATATATACATATATATATATATATATAGACACACACAAACACATACATATACACATATATTTTTTACTGAGTTATATGTGACATTATTAAAAAATTAATCGGATAATATAATATATTTTATTATTAGAATAGGGTTCTTATTTAATATATTTAAAAATTCAAATTTATAATTTAATAATATTTTTAGTTGTAATATGACAGTATAATATGTTTGTTTATTATAATACAATTCTTATAAAATTATAATATGTATTTTTATTGTAATATGTATTTTTATTTAATAAAAAATTAATTGTCGAGATATTTTAATTCTATAATTTAATAATAAAAAGTTAATTGTAGAGATTAAGTGCCACATATGTTTTTTATTTTTTTTATTTTAATGAGAGATTATAATATGTTTTCTTATTATAATAGGTTTCTTTATTTTAATTTTTTATTTTAATAATAATAAATTAAAATATTAATTAAATTAATAGGTTTTTTACTTTAATAGTAGATTATGTTTTTATATTGAAATAGGTTTCTTATATTAATAATTTATTTATTTTTAATTGAATAATAAAAAATTAATTGTATAGATTTTTAAATTTTTTTAATTTAATAATAAAAAATTAAATGTAGAGATTATGTTAATTTTAGATAATTTAATAGTATTTTATTTTTAATAGGATAGTCTAATATGTTTTATTATTATAATATAATTCTTATAAAATTATAATATATATTTTTTATTATAATATGATTTTTATTCAATAGATTTATTAATTTAATTTTATAACTTTAATATGAAACTGCCACGTGACGCGATGAGGAGGCTTAAAAAAATATTTAACTTATATATATATATATATATATATATATATATATTTGCCGAATTATTTGTGATATTATTCAAAAATTAATCGGTTAATATAATATATTTTTTTTTAATAGGATTCTTATTTAATATTTTTATTAATTCAAGTTTATAATTTAATTGTGTTTTTTAATTGTAATAAGATAATATAATATGTTTTTATTATAATACAGTTCTTATTGAATTATAATATATATTTTTATTGTAATGAGTTTTTTTATTTAATACAAAATTGATTGTAAATATATTTTAATTTTATAATTTAATAATAAAAAATAATTGTAGAGATTAAGTGTCACATATGTTTTTTATTTTAATGATAGATTATAATATGTTTTCTTATTATAATAGATTTCCTTATTTATTATTTTAATTTTATAATTTATTAATAAAAAATAATTATAGAGATATTTTAATTTTGTAATTTAATAATAAAAAATTAATTGTATAGATTAGATTAATTGTAGATAATTTAATAGTGTTTTTTTTAATATAGTAGTCTAATATGTTTTCTTATTCTAATAGAATTCTTTTAAATTATAGTATGTATTTTTATTATACTATGATTTTTATTTATAGATTTATTAATTTAATTTTATAACTTTAATATGAAACCGCCACGTGACGCGATGAAAAAGCTTAAAAAAATATTTAACACACACACATACATATATATATTATTTGGCGGATTATATGTGATATTATTCAAAAATTAATCGAATAATATAATATATTTTATTTTTATAATAGGATTCTTATTAATATTTTTATTAATTCAATTTTTTAATTTAATAGTGTTTTTTTAATTGTAATAGGATAATATGATATGTTTTCTTATTAATACAATTCTTATTAAATTATAATATGTATTTTTATAGTGATAGGTTTTTTATTTAATACAAAATTGATTGTAAATATATTTTAATTTTATAATTTAATAATAAAAATAATTGTAGAGATTAAGTGTCAAATAATAAAATGTTTTTTTTTTTTTTTTTTTTTATTTATTGTCTCAAAATTCGTTACAAAAATCTCCATTACTTGTAAGAAGTAATTCCATGAATAATAATGTTACTGGGTCTGGAACTGGAAGTAATGTATCGATATTAGAAGACGCGGTAAGCATTTTTATTAAGGAAGATGATAATGAAGAAGAGGTAGAGAGGAAAGTGATGAACAAGTAGTGAATCCAAATAGCATTAGACTATATGAAAATATTGAGAGATTTTCAACCTCACATTCAACTGGGCATTCATTACCTACAACAAGCTGTAAAGAAGAAGACTGCCAGAAAATGTCAAGTTAAGAATTTTGAGAGGACGGGAAGTTGTATTACGTTTGGGGAATTTTCAAGCCCTGCAGTCATCACTAGGAATAATAATAATAATAATACTGGTTCTCGTTAAGTACCAAGGTGTGTTGTTTCTTTATTGTAAATATATTTTATTTTTATAATTTTATAATTTAAAATAATAATAAATTAATCGTAAAATTATGTTAATTGTAGATAATTTAATAGTGTTTTTTATTTTAATACGATAGTCTAATATGTTTTATTGTTATAATATAATTCTTATAAAATTATAATATATATTTTTATTAATTTAATTTTAAAACTTTAATATGAAACCGCCACGTGAAACGATGGGGATGCAAATAAATTGTTTAACTTATATATATATGGAGTTAAAAATATTTAACTTTAATCTATAATATAAATTATACGGTTCGGCATAAATTGATGATTTTGATATATAGTCCCCAAATGCCAGTTGACACTTCAGAATATATTTTTGGAAATTTATTTTATTACTGCTGATTAGTGGTATTATTTTTTTTTGAAATAGTTGGAAACCCCACCATTAAACCACTCTTTACGGGCTTAAGCGGAACAGGTAAAACCCTGGTTGTCCCAAACTCTTACAAGAAACGCACTTCATGGATTCGAACCCAAAACCTCAATGTGAGATCATGAACCCTACACCACCAAGTTACGTCTCTTGGGGACGATTAGCCGTACTATATACTTGTTAAGTGAATGCAACCATATTTTGTTTATTAAATTGTTTAAAATCAATGTATATTGTGAATGCATGTACGATTGCAATATATAATTGTATGAGCTATATTATGATTTTTAAAATTATTACTCATTACAAGATGCCACGGGAAAAAATTATTGTGGCAGAGTATAAATAGATGAAAGTATAAGGGCTTCGATTTAATTCTAGTGGCTGAATATGAATATTCTAGGAGCAACTGATTCAGTGCTTTGTTTAGACTCTGAACAATTGGACGGAACAAGCCAGATGTCATTCATGTTAGCCACGTGGCAAGGACTAAGGACTATTTTTGTCAATTAACGCTATAGTTAATGACTAAATTACCCTCAATTTCCGTGGCGTAAATGGATCATCAAATCTATCAACCATGTCATGGTAGATTTTGATTGGCTAAAAAAGGGTCCCTGTACTAAACAGAAAAGCAAATTTCAAAAGGAGTCCAGATTTTGAAAATCGACCGGATGGATCTGTCCGTTCAACTGATAAAAAAAGAAATCGGTTGTAAGTCTGATTTAATTAAGCCTTATGAATCAGACTTTAAATAATTGGTTAAATGTGGCGAATCGGATATTCTTAATTTTTTAATTTTAAAATTAAAATCATTATTTAACATTTAATTAAAATTATTTATATCCGATTTTATCAATTCAATCGGAACAATTTAACCAATCAAATTAATAATATATTCAATTTCTTAGATTACCGATTTGATCATCCATAAAACACTAAAAAGAATGATAAAAATTGCCAGAACAATCAATAAATAATTGAAATTAATTTGGTTTTTCCTTTTGTACGTTTCATTATTAGAACGACCTTTTTAAAAAAATGGGCATGTCACATCTAATGACCCACCATTTTGATTATCCTATGTTTTCAAAATAATAATAATTTTTTATTCTTATTTTACTACATTTAGTTATTTTTTAAAATGTTAGATATGTGCATGATACTACATTTAATTTAATTTATCTTTAAAATGTTAGATATGTGCATGATCTAGCCTTCACATAATGAAATGATTAAAATATGGTAACAGAACAAATGGGTCATCGATGATAGGAGTGGTAATGCAGATCTTCAAACTTATAAAAAGACAGAATTCAATTTTCCTCATATAAAATTGCCTTCAACTTGATCCAGGTTTGATTATAATTCTTTATTCATTGGCCAAAATTTCAAAATGGGTATTTTGGATCATCAACGTTTAAGGACATTAATTTAATTACAAAAATGATAAATATATTAGCACTCTTACATAAAATAAATACATCTCTCTCATTATAGCTACAATAATTTCTACAGAGAAGAATATATTTATATTATGTAACATTTAATTATAGATAATCATCTTGATTCATTTATCGGTGTGATTATCCAAAATTTTCACTCATTCATTATACGTCACATGTCTCGTTTACTGAGGATGTGGTCATTCATTGATGACGTTACTCTACCACTGGATGATCTGTCCAATTTAGAAACTCAATTGAAATCTTTGAAGAGAATATTCTTTTTAGAATCTTGTCTATACGATGACGTGTCCGCTATGATAAAGTGTCAAATAGTGATTGAGATAATTTATTGTGTATGTATCGGAACTTATACCACGGTAATTATGTATGAACTCCACAAGTTTACTTCGGATCTTACACCACAATGACCTGGTGTGACTTTACTTGCCCATTTTCGGAACAGCTCTAGGGTAATGCCAAATTTACCTAATGCTTCGGAGAATCATTGACTCCGAAAGTATATGAAAAGAGCCTTGATTCACGCTTTAATGGAAATTAGGAAAACCAAATTGCTTGAATAAACTCACCGTAAAATACACGTTGACATAAATTGGGCTACAAAATATTTGTAAAAGCTCACCTCAAAGTGAGGATCATTCATTATTATGTACAAAAAATAATCGTGTCTCACTTTGAGGATATCTAATCCTTGATATTTTTTCATTCATATTTTTCTCTCACTTTGAATGATTTCCATTCGAGAGCATTGATTTCAAATCCTAATTTGAGTGTCGGGAAGGGTATGATTTGGTGGTAAGGAGTTTATAATTTGATTATCAGATTTTGAGTTCGAGTTCAGGTCTTCAGGGGTTATTTCTTTGTAAGAGTATGCGGTAGTCAAAGAATTTTACCTACTCTACTTAAAATCAAGTCGAGTGATTTGACAATGAAATTTATAACATTTCCAAAAAAAAATGTCATAATACTCTTTTCCTTAAAAAAATGTCAAGTACACTCCTAGGGGCCCTTAAAATACCACAAGTGAATAATTAGGATCCAGATTAAGGGTGGTAATGGGTCGGGCCGGGCCCGGGTTTTGATAAGCCCGACTTGAGCCCGGTAATTATTTTTTAGCCCGGGCCCGGGAAAAACCCAGCTCGAGCGTCTACCAAGCCGAGTCGGGGCTTGGGTCGGGCTTTATCTGGCCCTATTTTTTATTAATAAAAAATTTAAATATATTTTTAATTTATTATATAAATAATATATTTTAAGCTCGGGCCGGACCGGACTAGACCCTTACTTAATGTGCTAGGCCTGGCTTGGGCCCGAGCCCGAACCGGACCTCTACTTAGCGGGCCTGGCCTGAGATTTTTTACCCCTGAACCGGGCCAAATCCTGAGCGGATCGGTCCGGACCTGGGCTTTTTCGCATCCAGATTTACTTCGTTTGTTGTGAAAGAAAAAAAAAACACATACATTGTGGCATATTAAAAAAAATAATAAATAAACAATTTCACATAAAATAGAAAGATTCGTATGAAGTTCAAATTTTGCATTTCATTAAGATTCTGTTTGATTTGACGTAAAATTATTTTCGAAAAATGAATTTAATAATTTGCAGTGTTTGGATGATATTAGAAATTAAAGTGAACTGAAAATAATTTTAGTCAAAATAAAATTTATTTGGCTTTTCCGGAAAATAACTTACCAAATTGATTGTACTTTGGATCAGAATCAGGGCTAAGGATGGCAAAATCCGAATCCGGACGGACCCAGACGCATTTTCATTGTCTCGAGTCTGGACCCGGACCCGGGTAAATATACACGGGTCCGGATTCGGGTCTACCCGGTCCGGATTCAGATTCCCGTTTTTTATTTTTATTTTTATTTTTTAATTATATTATATTATTTTATATTTTTATTTTTATTTTGTCAATTTAATTAGTTATATTTCGATTCTTTTATAATTTTTAATTATATTCTATATATTTTTATTTATATATGCATGTTATTTTGTATTTTATTATTATTATATTTTAATTTAATATATTTATTAGTTTTTTCAGACCCGGGTCTATCCGGGCCGGAGCCATGCGATCCCGGGTCCGGATCTAGATTCGTTCGGGTCCTAATTTATTAGACCCGAGTCCAGATATTTTAATCACGGACCCGGGTCTATCCAGACCGGGTCTTCCGGGTCCATACGGATCCGGACCGGGTCCGGGTATACTCGAACCAGATATAGAAATCCAGATTTTTTAAATATTTTGCTGTTATATTTATATGAAATTAATAAAATTATGGATATGGATCCCGGAATTTCAGACCCTTGTGAATCTGAATCATAATATACCCGGATCATATCCATAAATCTCGATTTTATTTATCTTTTAATAAAATTATGGGGTTGTGTCTAGAAAATCTAGATCCATGTGGATCGAAATCCGGATATATTCATATCAGATCTTCGTATATCATACAGGATCTAGATTTTAGATTTTTTCAATTATATTGTATAAAAGTAATAAAATTTTAGACCGTGTCTCGGAAATCCAGACTCTCATAGATCTGAACTTGGGTATACAATACGAGATCTAAAAATCCAGACCCATGAAATTTATTTACGGACTCGGGTCTTTTGGGTGTATTCAGATTCGGTTCGGACCTGTTTTCAAAAATACTTGTGTCCGGATCCATGCGAATCCAGACCAGAGCCGAATTTTTTTGAGTCAATGCAAATCCAGAGCGGAGCCGGATCTTTTGGCAATGTCTACTTCTAACCACAGTCAAATATTTTTTGGAAAAAATATTTGATGTGCAAAACATCAGAAAATGATTTCGAGAAAATATTTTTAGGTGATAGCCAAACACTAAAAAACAGTTTCATTTTCAGAAAATTTTCATTAAAAATCATTTAGTGGATCTTAAATCAATCAACTGTTAGTTAAATGGAATTAGTAAGATAAAAATGCTAAAATAGTCTAAATTAGTTGCCCTACTCTTTAAAATTATTATTATGTTTCAAATGATAGTTCATTCCTTACTTTGATTTATTTAATAATATGTATATCCGAATTTTTGTTACTTTTTAATGATAATTAGATATTGGATTATAAATATCAAAGAATCTAAGCTAATTGAGAAATTTCCGAAAAAGTCACAATCAAATTCAGTTGATAAGTCACTTAAATGATGATGATATATTATCTGTAAAATCATGAGATTCAAGATAGGAGCCTACGAACTTGCCTTAGTTTTTGCATTTTAGGGTCTTAGGTTTCATTTGGTATCTTCCCTTTAAATGAAAATTATTTGATGCAAATGGTTACGATAATTTCATACCTCATATTGAGTAAATGTTATTTTGAGTATGTGTTTACATATGGGTTGATTAAGAAGAAAAAGAAAATCTTTAACATTTCTCTCTGTTCTGTTTTGCCTTACTAGTCCATGCTTGACTAGTTTATGTGTTTTGTTTGTTTGTTTCATTTTGTTACTCGATTCTTTGATCGAGGTTTCCATTTACCCGTGATGGTGGTTTAGTCCAATTAGATTTTTGATTTCTACATGTTCATGACTTTGACTGTAAGATCGAGTGGGAGAGACATATTTCCATAGATTTATTGATTTTGTTTTATAATTATTTTATTTTAGTTGATGTATGGGTCTTATGTGTTTTCCTCTGCTGAGTGTAAAATTTATATTCACTAACTCTTGTCGAGATGTTGAAAATTAGAGTTGAATCTTAGGTTTATCCTAAATATTATATTCGAGCTGATTTGACAGTATATTTACATCATATGTGGTGTTTTATTATGAATGAATTTCATATTTCCTATATATATATATATATATAGGTTGATTAATAATAATGTCAAATGAACTATTATTTTAATTGGTTAGATTTAATCTACATCAATATTCCTATTTTCTTTAACTAAATAAAAAAAAAAAAGGAATAAGAATGAGCTTTTCATAATTTTCATTCATCTTGACATATACAATTACAAATTATAAATTTGATATCAATTTCAACTTTAACTGTGGTATGCTAATGGCTTTAAACCAATTTTGCTACACGAAAATTTGACATGCCATTAATTAAAATTTAATGATATTAGGGCTGGATGTGAATGAATTTTGAACCCTTTTATACAAAATTAACAACAATAGAATGGTTTGTACGGCAAACAACAACAACAACAACAAATGCTTTAGAACAACCAAAAAAAAAAAAAACAGAGCCAGCTTTGAAGCACATGACAAATTATGACAGCGAATGTAGATGCAAAATTCAAGCATGCATTGCTCCAGCTCCATGAGAGTTTTTTTTTTTTTTTTTTTGAATCATTGGAAACCCACCGTCTAATCACCATTTTCGGGCTTAAGCGAAGTAGGTAAAATATCCGGCTGTCTCAGTCTCTTATAAGAAACGAACTCGGTCTTTCAAAAAAAAAAACATCGGTCTTTATTGTAATTAAATAACATTGTCAAACCCTAAATATGTAGCTAAATTTAGTTATTGTTGGAAATTCTTTAATATTATATGGATGGAGGAGGGATATGTCCCTTGGATAGTACTCCTTAGGGACATGTCTTTCAATTGAAAATAATATGGTTATAGGCTCCAAAGGTTGCATGGGAGGGGTATAACCTTTGGAGGGTTACACCCCAACCCAAATAGTGTCCTTTAGGCACCCTTCAATGCCTTTGTAAGGGGGCCTCCATGTTCATTTTCAAAGATCCGAATTTCATTCAAAGATTTGAGTCTCATATTGTTGTTTGAGTAAATAGAGAGGTCCCCCCATTACCAAGTTCGAGATCTTGTTAAGGTGTGCCCCTTGAACAAGAGGAATCCGGGTTATCCTGAGAGAACATTGGTCACAAGATCCGTAGAGCACCGATACGGGGCTGATAAGTTCTGAAGGACAGAGAATTTTCTCGATCCGGACCACTGCATTCGTTGTTATTACAAGGTTTTTCTTGTTCTTCAAGTTTTAGGGTTTTCTAGGGTTTTGCTTTTGTTTTTCTGGATTTGAATTGTTTAAAGCATGTTTGCTTACTGTTAAATAACACCATTACACCAACAATCCTAAGAACTTATCTGTTAGATAGTAATTCACATGCTTAGATCAGAAAATTTTCTGGAAAAATACAGTATGTGTATGAAAAATACGTAGGGCGTTCGAACGCCAGACGAACGCAAAGGCTAAAATCTGAAATTTCGTAAGAACGTTCGAACGCGTATTCAAACGCAACTCGAACGCAAGCCTTATGGCCAAGAACGTTCGAACGCGTATTCAAACGCAAATCGAACACAAGCCCTCTGACTTAGAACGTTCGAACACGTCTTAAACGCGATACGAACATAGACTCTCTAGAATATTTCCGTTCGAACACGTTCTCGAACGCTATACGAACGTGAACTCTCTGGAACACATCGTTCGAACGCGTTATCAAACGCTACACGAATGTGAACTCTTTGGAACACTTTGTTTGAACGCGTTCTCGAACGCAACACGAACGTACACACATTAGACAGTCTCGTTCGAACGTAGATACGAACGCGACACTAACGAATTAGTCCTGGAATAGTTTATAAACTGAAAAGACTTAGTTTAATTTAAGTATTCATAATATTAACTTAGTAAATCATATACTGAATCACAATAATCTTGGTAGTATAGATTAAAGTTATTATTAGGATGTTCAATTATCACAAGCATACACATAGTGATAAAGTTGAAAAATAATTGTGTGTTGCATAATTGGTTGAGAATTTAAAGTGTAATCATACACAAGTAATTCCATCCAATCTTGATTGACACATACACATATATTTACACATATAGAATATTGTATTGTAAATCATAAGTGTAATACTGAGTTTGAATTGCTAAAAGATCCTATTGAAGAAGTGTTTAAATGATATTATGTCAAAAAGGCGATAAGAGCATAAGTGGTCAGGGATTTAAGTGGTTACTCCGGACCCCATCGTCCTCTGGGAATATTCCTTTATTTACTTTTCATAAGAATCTTTAGTCGAAATTTAAGGACTTGTGTTTATTGAAACCACCGTCCAATAGAACAACGAGTGGATACTTGGTATATCCCTTGAACAAGATCATTTGTTGATCGTTGTGCGAATTATCCTTTGTAGACTAATTGACCCCAATTAGTTTTCCACTTACATATGGCTAGCAGAAACATCATAGTACCGGTTTCTCATGGAGAAAAACCGGAAAAATTTGGTGGGGCAAACTTTAAACAGTGGCAGAGCAAAATGTTGTTCTACCTGACAACTTTACAGTTGGTTAAATACCTCAAAGATCCTCCGGATCCTGTGGAGGGTGAATCGGAAATAGCCAAGCAACTGCGGGAAGAGACATGGTCGTCTGGCGACTTTTTGTGCAATAACTACCTTTTGGGTGGACTTGACAATACCCTGTACAATGTGTACCAAGACCCATACGAAGGTTCTCTAGGAATCTCTCGACAATAAATATAAAACCGAGGATGCCGGATAAAAGAAATTTATCGTGGGTAGGTTCCTGGACTATAAAATGGTAGATTCAAGAATGTTAATCTCTCAGTTGGGTGAACTGGAGTTGATCATTCATGAAATACTGGATGAAGGTATGAAACTCTGTGAGACGTTTCAGGTTGCCACTATTATTGAAAAGTTGCCTCCATCATGGAAGGACTTCAGGAGCTATCTGAAACAAAAGAAGAAGCATATGAGCCTTGAAGACCTTGGAGTTTGATTAAGAATCGAGGAGGACAACATGATGTCCGAGAAGGCTAGCTACAAGACTATGGAGTCTAAGGCCAACATCGTTGAGGGTGTAAAGGGTAGCAAGAAGAGAAATAACAGTGGAGCTGACTCTTCTCAAGCTTACAAGAAGTTCAAGGGAAAGTGCTACAACTGTGGAAAGAGCGGTCATATGGCAAAGGACTGCATAAACAAGAAGTCTCAAGACAAGGGCAAGAAAAAGAAAAATGAGGCCCATGTCACTTAAAATGAGCAACTGACTGAAGAGATCTCACAGATGAATCTGTCAGCAGTGGTAACTGAAGCCAACTTGGTTGGGAATCCGAGAGAATGGTGGGTAGACACTGGGGCTACTCGTCGTATCTGTGCAGATAGTAAGATGTTTTCCTTTTATCAGAAGGTCGATGGCGGCGATCATCTGACAATGGGAAACTCGTCTACCTCAAGAGTGGTTGGACAAGGCACAGTGGTTCTGAAGATGACATCAGGAAAATAGCTTACATTGAAGAATGTATTGCATGTTCCAGATATTCGAAAGAACTTGGTCTCGGGCTCTCTCATTAGCAAGGCTGGTTTTAAGATTGTATTTCTTTCTGATAAATTTGTAATGACAAAAAATGATGTTTATGTAGGAAGATCATACCTCACTGAGGGCCTTTTCAAATTCAATATAATGACTGTCAATAGACACAGTGGTAATAATAAAGCTACAACTTATGCTTATATTATTGAGTCACAAGATGTATGGCATGAGAGGTTAGAACATGTTAATTATGATACGATGCGTAAATTAATTAACATGGACCTTATACCTAAATTTGCAATTGATAGCCAACATAAGTGTGAGGCATGTGTTGAAGCAAAAATGCATAGAACATCATTTCATTCCATAGAATGAAGTTCTGAACCCTTGGAACTTGTACACACTGATGTGTGTGATATGAATATTGTGCAAACAAGAGGCGGTAAAAAGTATTTTGTCACTTTTATCGATGATAACACAAGATTCTGTTATGTGTATTTGCTGAGGAGCAAAGATGAAGCTATTGAGAGCTTTGTACACTACAAGAACGAAGTTGAAAATCAACTTGTCAAGAAAATCAAGAGAATCAGGAGTGATAGAGGTGGTGAATATGTTTCACCATTCGGTGAATATTGTTCCGTGGACGGAATTATTCACGAAACCACTGCTCCTTATTCTCCTCAACAAAACGGGATTGCTGAGCGTAAAAACCAAACGTTGAAGAAATGATGAACGCCATGTTGACAAGTTCTGGTTTACCCCAGAACTTGTGGGGGGAAGCTTTGCCTTCCGCGAACTACGTTCTAAACAAGCTTCCTCACAGAAGATTGGACAAGACACCATATGAGTTGTGGAAAGGTCACGTACCTTCCTACAAATACCTAAAAGTGTAGGGGTGTCTTGCCAAAGTAATGGTTCCTAAAACTAAGAAGGTTAGAATATGACCTAAAACTGTTGATTGTATATTCATTGGATATGCTCGCAACAGTAGTGCGTATCGATTCTTGGTACACAAGTCTGAGATTCCTAACATCAATTCGAATATGATAATTGAGTCAAAGAATGTGATATTTTTTGAAGAGACGTTTCCGTGTAAGGAAAGACAAAGAACCGAGTCTCTTAAAAGAATGATTGATACTGTAAAAAACAATAATCATGTTGACCAAGAATCAGATCAACGTGCAAACGTTGATGTTGGACAATTATGACCCATAGCATCACTATTTGTACAGAACATGGTGTTGTTGTACAAATTAACTATGTGACAAAGGAAATTGCTCTTTTATCATTTGTAATTGGATTACCGGGATATATAAATGATAAAAGTCCATATGATTAGTACCAGATTAATAAGATATGAGACAGTATTAATCCACTAAGGTTTAATCATTAAATATCCATAGTCGTAGTATTATCGAGACTGAACATCGATAATGCGGAATAGGCTAGTATTACACTTGTGCGTGTTATGGAAGCGTAACGTCATAGTTCTCATATATTTGGGTATTGGATACTCATGCAAGTGTAATAGAAGGTTCTGTTTACCGATGGTACGGAAACAGCTTCGCTCTGGATAGACCCATCGAAATCCCATTGGTAGTATTACTATGTGTCTATGAGAGTCTGAATCAGGGTAGGTGTATTTGGTCTTAACCTGAGACTTGCATCGCTAATACTTGCGACAATCAGTATACTTTGGTTTTGGTCGTCCGGGGCTTTAACAGGTTCTGTGTACGCCTCTTCTGGGTATACTGAGAATCGTAGTGTATTGGGTGTGATGTCAAGATGAAAGTAGCACTTCAGTAATATGGAGATGATGATCACGCAGGGATACAAAACTGGTACTCTCTTAAATGATGTAGCTATCGGGATAATATGACAAGGTCATGATTATCCGATTAAAGAGACTAGTTGCTGTTAATCCGATATATGTTTCGTACTGGGCAGACACAATTCCAGCCCCAGGCCTAACATGTGACATCCGATACTGGATCGTAATACGCGATACTACGTATACTACGCCTGATATAGATTATGTATATTCCATGTTGAATATATTTCTGGAGAATTGGGTAGGCATGGTGCTTTGCTAGAAGCCAACCATGACTTGTAAATCGGTAAGAACGTGGTACTAGGTACGCACGTATTCGGATAGTCCGATAACCGTATTTACTGCCAACATATCCAGAGATCTCTTGGGTCGCCTCCCAAAGATTCACCGATGACATTTGACTCGAACAGATAATTAATCTGGGATTAATTAAAAGATAAAGAATTAAATTCGTCGAGAAGATAGAACGCGATTAATTTAGAATTAATCGGTAAAGTAAATTTAATAGTGAAATTAGATTTTACTATTTAATTTATTTAATTGGGCTAAAATAATATATTAGATATATTAATTGAAATTAGATTTCAATGCAGAATTAAAATTGGATTTTAATTCAAGCGAAAGAATTATTTTAGAATTAATTCACAAGCGAATTTCATAATAATTTTGCTAGGCATTATTATTTAATTAAATTGGATTTAATTAAGTCGCAACGGAAAATTCGCTTAATTCAGAATTAAACGAACCCGGGCCCGAGCGAAGTTGCGTGTTGGATTGTCTGACTTAAATTTAGAATTCAAGTGAGGCCCACCAACTTATATCAATGTCTTTGACATTTGATGGAATTTGGTAATGGTTATGTAAGGCTTGGATTGCTTGTAAAATACATAAACCAAACCAACACTCAAACTTAATATATATTAACTTGTTGACTTTGGAAGTGGTAACAAGTTACTATTCACAACACTTAACATTCTTCTTCTCTCTCAATATGGCGTGAGCTTCTCCTTTCTCCATGGAATTTTTATTTCAAAAATTCTACCATGCTAGCACATTTTGGAGTCAAAAGAAGGTGACAGGGAGACCAACCCGAGAGTTTGGAACTCGTCTTCAAGCTCCGAAGCTTCCAACGCATCCAAGGAAAGATGGAAATTTTTGAAATCTCCACCACCAATCAATGTGAGTATTTCGCAACTCCTCTTCTTTATTCACACACAAATCACAACTTAGAGACCTTGGCATGTTCTAGGAACACTTACAATTGGTATAAGAGTCATCCTAAGTTTGATTTGGAATTTTAGGGTTCATGACTTTATTTGGGGTTTTTGTGTTTAGAACATAATTTCTTCAAATTGGTGGTTTGGTTGAGTTGGTATGATGTTGAATTGGATTTGTGCATCCTTAATTTTGTGAAAAATTGATAGGATTAATTTTCCCCAAAATATACCCCTTGGCCGAAACTTAGAACCCTTAAGCTCATGGTGATTTTTTGAATATTAGACAATTGGATGTGTTGTTGGCATGAAATGAATATTGGATGTTGATTTAATTGGATTAGAATCAAATTGCATAATTATTTCTTGTCAAAACCGTGAGCATGATGCATGTTATAATGAATTGTTTTGCTTCAATTTGTGTTGGACATGAATTGGAAATGTAAAACATGATTAATTGAATTAATTGGTATTTTGGAAGCATTAGATTAATTAATTAATTATGGTAATTACACTTGAATTGAATTAATTTGTAATTTAGAATAATAAGTTAATTTAATTTGTTGTAATTAGGCTTAATGGGCTTGGTTGGGCCAGTTTGGTTTAGGATAATTGGTTGGATCCAATTGGGCCTAAAACCATTTCCATAAAATCCAAATATGACAATTGGGCCTTTAAATAATTTAATTTGGCCTAAATTGATTTTTGACATAGGGTGATTCCTAATTGGGCCTTGGCATCTTGGGTTTGACCCATAATTTCCAAAGCCCATGCCTAAAGAATTAATTAAAAGCCAATTGGACTTTAATTGAATAGTATCAGATACTAATTAGGCATTTGAGACCCATTAAGATTGGATTTGGAATCCAAGTCTAAAAGGTACAATTAAAAGTGTAATAATTTAATTTGGAATTAAATGTGAATTAGTATTGAATATAATTTAAATTGGATTTAAAATTATAGTTCGATATAATTCAAGAATACGTACTTTGAGTACTTATTCTTAAACGAGTTGGACTCGCGCAAATCAAATCGTTGTTTGTACATTGGATGGTCATTAATTAACGATTAATTAATTGGATTAGATTGATTGATAACATGCTATGTGTGAATACTTGGATGTATGAATGAATAATGTATATCAGATGGATATTAGAAGGGTGAGGGCAATTTTGGAAATTGTTGTAATAAATTTAGAATTTATTAAATTGGACCAGCGTGTCCAGCCTATTACCTATTTTCTCATTGTATTTCTCTTCTCACCAATTCCCTTCAATGTAAATGAGGTTTCTTTAGAAGTATTATGTAATTGGGTAGAAGCAAGAATAGTGCTAGCGAGAGAGAGGAAATGGAGAGATTTGTTCTAGGAACAAATTGTATTATATATTCATCCGCATATCATTATTATTTTATTCGCGCCTTATTATTCTTTTAGAATGCATGTTTAAGGGTGTATGATGAGACCTAATTAAAGATAATTAATTGGTTTCCAATTACGCGAAAAAACCCTCAACAAATATTAAGCGCTTTCCTTCCATTGAATGATTCTTTCTCAAGATCCAAGATTGACACTGGTTTGTTGGCCAAAGTCAAGACCTTTGTCCATCGCGGATGTGTTTGAATCATGAAGGCTTTGTTCCATATCGCATGTCTTGTCCAAGTTGTGATTTGTTGGCCAAATTCAAGATCATTTCTTGTCCATCGACATCGATTACGAAGCTTTCCAAAGTCAATGGGTCACGCTTAACTAGAATCATTAAGCTTGTTGTGCCAAAGCCAATGCTTAGTTGATTTAGAGGAAAATGTTAGGCAATATATTGGATATATTGGCATATATCAGATATATGTTTCGGACTTGGATGTCCACCTACTGGATCTAGGAATTGGATGAGATCCAATTGATCTTAGAGATCTACCTAGTTAAGTTTATACAATTTGTTGGCCAAAGTCAAGATTGTGTGTGTATTTAACGGGATCCTAGCCCACTAGGAAACTAGGTTTCCCGAGTACTCCACAGTGGGTTAGAGGCTCGCCGAAAAATAGTGGGAGACAAGTATTAATTTTAATTTCGTTTAGATACTTGCAATACGCGCTCATTTCATTTTTTCGTCATTATTTAAATATAAATATATTAGTTGGACTAATATTTAATTGTTGTTTTAATTAAACAGTTAGACTGTATTCAAACTACTTCAATTATAGTTGATTATATAATTGGATTATTGTAATCAATATATTGAATTTAACCAATCAAAAGTAGTTAATTATATAGGTTAGACTATATAATCATTACATAGATTGTACCCGAAATTGTTGATTGGATAGTTGGACATAAACAATCAAGATGAAAGAAAGATTAGCATCAAATGAAATAATCCTAAGTGATAAATGTCTTTTACGGATTTAATTTTCATATTGGGAAATGAATTCAGGATAGTCATGGGAGATTGAGAAGTTACTCTATTGATAGAGGACCTTTCGGGCCTAAACCCGGAGTTGAGAAAATAGTAGAGCATGATCTTTGGAAGATCATGTGTGATGATAACTGTAGGCACTGTATTTTTGCATATAAGTCCCGATGATGAGTCTCACATGGAGACACTACCTCTTTAAATTGTGGAAGAGCGGGAAGGAGGAACGACGTCGGAAGGGAAGAGTCAGGAATTGACATCTTATTGGATAAATTCGCTTGTTTAGCTTCGGGTTTGCTTATTGGACCTCTGTTTTAAAACACATCCCTAGCCCAAAACCAAAGCCACACGCCACCTAGCCCAAAACCAAAGCCACACGCCCACCTAGCCCAAGCCCATTAAATCACATTCAATAATAATTAAACATTTAAAACACATGTCAAAAATTAAATAAAATTAAATTAAATTAAATTAAATTAAATCTCATTCCAAAACTAAAACAAATCATTTCCCTAATTAAAAGATTTTTCCCTATCACACACTAATTAAAAATATCTCCCATAATTACACAAATCATTTCTCTTCTCACACAAGGTAGACCCCAACCATTGCCTATAAAAAGAAGCCTAAACCCAACCTTGAAACCCCTGGCTCATTCTCACAAAAACCGCAAAGAAACCCTAGCCTACTTCACGCATCCAATAACCCTCCTCACAGCCCCTCATGCCAATCACGCCAAAACACCTCCAAACACAGCCCTCAATCCAAGCAGTCTCTCGCCCACAAAAAACCTTCAACGCTACAAATAACCACACAGCCCTCATCTCACGTAAAACTCACAAACAGCCTCCACTAACGCACAACAAACAAGCCTTCAACAACCAATAAACCCATAATCCACAAAGCTACGAAACCCTAGCTAGCACCCTCACGTCCCTTGCAAATTGTAGCAGCTCACAACTCACGTCCATCATTCAGACAGCGCACACCCTCCTCTCGGCAGACCATGAACATCATATTTGCAACACATACGTAAGCCCCACACAGCTTTTGGTATCTTCCTTGAACACACACACAGCTCACCACGTGAAAGACACTCAGCCGTTAACACCCTCATGCACTTGGCCATCGCAAACAAACAAAACCTAACCGACAGATCATCCACTCTCACCAAGCCACAAACTAGCCACTCAGCAAAGCAACAAAAACTGCCTCTCTGACCGATAAACCTAAACATACAAAGCAACCTCACATATCACTCGAACAAACAACAACAAAATCCTGGCCCACCGACAAAGCACAAAGAACCAGACAAATAACCTTCAAACCAATAACCCTTCAACACCCTAAGGCCGTGAGCACACCACAACAGAACTAAGCCCTTCACCGATATAAACAAAGCCACAAACCGAGCCAACAAACTGTCCAAAATCGTGAATAAATAACCCCAAAAATATTGAGCAAATAGCAACCCAAAACAGTGAGGCAACGAAGGAAAACAACGAACCAGTAAATCGAAAATGTTGTGGAGCATCGACCCTTCCGACAACCGTGAAACGCATTTCCAAGAGACGACTTAAAAGGTTAGACCTGAGGGCACCTTTTTATTTATTCTCCTTTATTTTTATTTATTTTCTTACTTTACTTTGCATGAGTATTTTGGATTGGTGTATGATGTGATCTTCGGATGAGCGGAATATGTGTTCTCTCTTACGGTATATCGGATGGAAACCCAGACATAAATTTCATAGCCGAATCCGAATGGACGGTAATGCGGTTTGTACTTGGGAAACAACTCCACGTACCACTCGAGAGACACACATATTTCGTTTCATCCAACCTTGTGCTCGAGCATGATTTAGTCTAGTAGGTTATTTATTTTCTTAAGCATGATTTAGTCTAGTACGTTATTGATTTCTTAAGCATGATTTAGCTGTTAGTACGTTTTTTCTTTATGCCTGATTTAGTTATTTTCTTTCGCAATATGAGTCTAATGTACGTTTATGTTTAGTTTGTTATTTATTTTTCGTGTTTGATAATTCAACATGCTCATGAGATATTTGTGTGATATCGTATGTTTGCCGTTGTGACGACCTACTTTTAAAGCATGCAAACTTAGATATAAGATTTATTCTCTTGAATGCGAACTAGATATATGTTATCTTTGAATATATATGTTGCGTAGATTCGGTTAAGTTATTGCACAAATCATTTCATTACAATTGGTATAAGTAAGGGACCATTCCGAACCCAACGGTTTGAGGTCTTCCCTTGCGAGGGGTGAGTGCGGCCTTAAATCATTTTCCCGGTTCACACCGGGTGGTGACTCCATTATTCTCCGGTTTAGTTCCTCGTGGGCTACTCCGTACTCCCGACCGGGCCGCGAGCCTGGAACAACGTCACCGATTTTTGTGTCCTACAGTCTGGCGACTCCACTGAGGATAGAAAATCGACCCCGAAATAATGTCTTGTAATGATTGTGATTTATGCTTTAGTTAACCGTGTCTATAATGGATTAATGGGGTTTAATCAGAGGCATTGTTAAGGCTATGTGATGGTTTGGTGTCTTCATTCATTCACTACCTTTCTATAAGGAAAAGATGTGAAGACACATAGATAATCATTACTCGTAGCTCGTTGTGACAGACTAATTTGGAGGACTTGTTGTTTATTCCTGTCACCAAGGCGATAAGAGCCTAAGATGCTTGGGTATTTAAGAGAGTTCGCTCCACCCTCCCTCTGGGGAATCTACAATAAGAAATCGATTTGACAGTTAGTCACGTATCATAACTTGTTGGCACGTACCGTAAGGTATAAAAAAAGTGCGCTCACTTGGTCGCTCGAACCCTTGAGTGGGGAGTCCTAGTTGTGGGCAATCCTTCGCCGGTGAGAGCCTTTGTCTACACTTACATGAGCCCAAATGAGAACCGTAGTTGTATAATTAATAGAAATTGTCTCTTTATGCTTGTGTTTAGGACCATCATCATTTGGATTCAGTTGGACTTTTTGTCAAGAGATATGAACTTGTTGGTCCATTTAAACTGGGACGAGTTTGTGTCCTTTGACAATTGGGCCAAAAGCTTCTAAAATACCGATGGGCAAATTTTTGTTTGGGCCTCTTATCATTTGAAGTTGTTTAGCCATGTTATCGCAAAAGTGTAAACCTGTTGGCATTTCCAACTGGGACAAGTTTGCACCGCGCAATATATGATTAAATGCTTTAAAATGATAATAGGCCGACTTATATATTCCATACATCTCACGCATCTCATGCACCTCATGCTTACACACATCATGTTAACCCTTGTGTCTAAAAGCCATCATAGATACCCGTTGGGTTGGGGAAGAAGGAAGACTCATCAAAAGACTGCAGACAAATGGGGCAGTCGAGGCAGCCAATAAGACAGTAAAGAAGATATTAGCCAAGATGACAGAAAACTGCAAAGATTAGTCTAACAATCTACCGTACGCCCTATGGGGGTACAGGACATCAGTGAGAACAACAACATGAGCCACACTTTACTCTTTGGTCTATGGAATGGAAGCAGTACTACCCGTGGAAGTTGAGATACAGTCCATGAGGGTATTAGCAGAAACAAAGTTACATGAACAAGGATGGGCCTCGCAGAGATTTGGACAGTTGGCATTGCTCGATGAGAAGAGAATTGAGTCTTTACATCACATGCAGATATATCAGAAGAGAATATCCCGCACATTCAACAAAAAAGTGCGTCATACTAAGATCAGAAAAGGGTAATTTGGTACTTAAGCAGTCAAGGCCGTCGACAACAGACCCAAGAGGAAAGTTCAGACCCAACTGGGAAGGACCCTACATAGTTCAGAAAGTAATGGGAAATGGGGCAGTGAGACTGTCAGATTTGGAAAGTAACGAGTTCACCGAGCCGATCAACGTGGATAGATTGAAGCAGTATTTTGCCTGAGGGAAAGAAGACCGAGCAGTCACCAAAGGAATTGACAGAAGACCTAACCCAACGGGATAAGAAATTCATCCATGCATGCATGCATACACGTAACGCACTTGCATTATTTTTGTGTTTTGTTTTCTTTGTATTCACAGGTTTCAACGGAGAAAAATAGAAAGCGGCAAATGCAAGCCAACCAGAAGCAGCAACAATACAGTGTCATCAGTTTTAGGAATGAATCATGGGGTTGAGGCCCACATCAGTCTCATGAATGAATCAGAATCAATATCAGTTTTAGGAATGAATCACCGGGTTGATGCCCGTATCAGTATTAGTCTCAGGAAGGAATCTCAGGGTTGAGGCCCATATCAGTATAAGTTTCAGGAATGGATCCCAAGGGGCGAAGCCCACATTATCAGCAGTTGAAAGGAAGAATTTCGTGGAGTGAGTGAAAAAGAGAGAGAGAGAGAGAGAAGTCATTGATGGTTAAACATATGTCCGGTGATGACATTGTTTGCTGTAGGGAGAAACCTTAGAAATGATAAGTGCGAGATGTGCTCTCATCCGGTATTTTGAATAGTTGATATCAGCTAGACTCGCGAGCACTTGATCACGAGATCTTAGTGGTGGAAGCCTGAGTAGTCGGCAAAATGACTAGTTGAAGAGATGATGGGTCAGTGAATGACCGTTTGCCTGGATGTCCATCCTGGTTTACTTATGATATGATATATGATATGGCTGGAAACAAAGAAAAGTCTCTGAAAAGAAAAGAAAAAAAAATAGACCGCCTATAACCGATAAGCGTGAAGCTACCCATGGGCGAGTGTTAGGACCACCATGAGGAGAAATGCTACCTTAAAGGGTAGGTGTGTCGAAAAAAAGAGAAAGAGACAAGATAAAAAAGAAGAAAATCGTATCATGTTGAGTACGAGGAAGTAATCACATAGTGTGATCAAGACATCTAGGTTGGTTAGACCCACTGATCCGATTCTCCGAGATAAAATCATCGAGTTGGCTTACTTAAGGATTAAGCTGCGAAAGATCCTTGGCGCACACACACACTAGGAGTCTAGTTCAGATCACTCATTCAGACGAGCAGATCTAAGTGTATTAAGTACTTTGAAGGTTCTCTGGTTTCGACGCGAAGCATCCGTTGAGGACGAAAATATGTTTAGCTATCATGATTATCTAGTGAGAGGCAGTACGGTATGTTGGAATGAACCATTACATCACTAGTATCAGTTTTGGGGATGAGTCCCAGGGTCGTGACCCACATCAGTAGCAGTTTTGGGATGCGTCCCAAGGTCGAGGCCCACATCAGCATCAGTTTTGGGATGCGTCCCAGGGTCGAGGCCCACACATATCATCAGCAATTTTGGGGATGAGTCCCAGGGTCGAGGCCCACATCAGTATCAGTTTGGGGATGAGTCCCAGGGTCGAGGCCGACATCCGCATCAGTTTGGGGGCGAGGCCCATATCAGTATCGGTTTGGGGGCGAGCCCACATCAGTATCAGTTTGGGGATGAGTCCCAGGGTCGTCACCCACATCAGTATCAGTTTTGGGATGCGTCCCAAGGTCGAGGCCCACACATATCATCAACAATTTTGGGGATGAGTCCCATGGTCGTGGCCCACATCAGTATCAGTTTGGGGGCGAGGCCCACATCAACATCAGTTTAGGGGCGAGGCCCACATCCGCATCGGTTTGGGGGCGAGGCCCACATCAATATCGGTTTGGGGGCGATGCCCACATCAATATCGGTTTGGGGGCAAGGCCCACATCGGTATCAGTCTGTGGGCCGAGGCCCACATCAGTATCAGTTTGGGTATGAGTCCCAGGGCCGAGGCCCACATCAGTATCAGTTTGGGGATGAGTCTCAAGGTCGTGACCCACATCAGTAGCAATTTTGGGATGCGTCCTAGGGTCGAGGCCCACACATATCATCAGCAAATTTGGGGATGAGTCCCAGGGTCGAGGCCCACATCGGTATCAGCTTGGGGGCGAGGCCCACATCAGCATCAGTTTAGGGGCGAGACCCACATCCGCATCAGTTTGGGGGCGAGGGCCATATCAGTATCTGTTTGGGGGCGAGCCCACATCAGTATCAGTTTGGGGGCGAGACCCATATCAGTATCGGTTTGGGGGCGAGCCCATATCAGTATCAGTTTGGGGGCGTGGCCCATATCGGTATCGGTTTGGGTTTGGAGGCGAGCCACCATCAGTATCAGTTTGGGGGCGAGGCCCACATCAGTATCAGTTTGGGGGCGAGACCCACATCAGTATCAGTCTGTGGGCCGAGGCCCACATCAGTATCAGTTTGGGGATGAGTCTCAGGGTCGAGGCCCACATCAGCATCAGTTTTGGGGATGAGTCTCAGGGTCGTGACCCACATCATCAGCAGTTTTGGGGATGCGTCCCAGGGTCGTGACCCACATCATCATCAGTTTTGGGGATGAGTCACGGGGGCGAGGTCAACATCAGCATTAGTTTTGGGGATGAGTCACAGGGCCGTGACCTACATCATCAACAGTTTTGGGGATGCGTCTCGCGGTCATGACCCACATCATCAGCAGTTTTGGGGATGCGTCCCAGGTTCGTGACCCACATCATCAACAATTTTGGGATGCGTCCAAGGGTCGTAACCCACATTGTCAGTGGTATTGGGATGCGTCCCAGGGTCGAGGCCCCTGTTTTCGGTTGCAGTTATCGGGATACGTCCCAGGGTCGTTGGCCCCCTGCATCATCAATTTTGGGAATGCGTCCCAGGGTCGTGACCCACATTGTCAACGTTATCGGGATGCGTCCCAGGGTCGTTGGCCCCCTGCATCATCAGTTTTGGGGATGCATCACAGGGTCGTGACCCACATTGTCAGCGGTATTGGGATGCGTCCTAGGGTCGAGGCCCCCGTTGTCGGTTATAGTTATTGGGATGCGTCCCAGGATCGAGGTTCACTGCGTCATCAACTCAGCTCGAAGCAGCAGGCAAGTCAGGTGGCAGCTGGCGAGCCAGGTAATTAAAAATGCATTGCACAACTTTGATAGGATTGTCATTGTCACACACTGCACAAGTCTCATCAAAGTGGGGGCGACTGTAGGCACTGTATTTTTTACATATAAGTCCGGATGATGAGCCTCACATAGAGACACTACCTCTTTAAATTGTGGAAGTCGCGGGAAACAGACGTCAGAACAGAAGAGTCAGGAATTGACATCTTATTGGATTAAATTCGCTTGTTTAGCTACGGGTTTGCTTGTTAGACCTCTGTTTTAAAACACATCCCTAGCCCAAAACCAAAGCCACACGCCCACCTAGCCCAAAACCAAAGCCACACGCCCACCTAGCCCAAGCCCATTAAATGACATCCAATAATAATTAAAAATTTAAAACACATGTCAAAAATTAAATTAAATTAAATTAAATTAAATCTCATTCCAAAACTAAAACAAATCAATTCCCTAATTAAAAGATTTTTCCCTATCACACACTAATTAAAAATATCTCTCATAATTACACAAATCTTTTCCCTTCTCACATAAGGTAGACCCCAACTATTGCCTATAAAAAGAAGCCTAAACCCAACCTTGAAACATCTGGCTCATTCTCACAAAAACCGCAAAGAAACTCTATCCTACTTCACGCATCCAATAACCCTCATCACAGCCCCTCAAGCCAATCACGCCAAAACACCTCCACAACACAGCCCTCAATCCAAATAGTCTCTCGCCCACAAAAAACCTTCAACGCTACAAACAACCATACAGCCCTCATCTCACGTAAAACTCACAAAAAGCCTCCACTAACGCACAACAAACAAGCCTTCAACAGCCCATAAGCTCATAATCCACAAAGGCACGAAACCCTAGCTAGCACCCTCACATCCCTTGCAAATCGTAGCGGCTCACAACTCACGTCCATCCTTCAGACAGCGCACACCCTCCTCTCGGCAGACCATGCACATCATATTTGCAACACATACATAATCCCCACACAGCTTTCGGTCTCTTCCTTGAACACACACACAGCTCACCACGTGAAAGACACTCAG
Organism: Zanthoxylum bungeanum; assembly: GCA_019454045.1. Classification (NCBI taxonomy): domain Eukaryota; kingdom Viridiplantae; phylum Streptophyta; class Magnoliopsida; order Sapindales; family Rutaceae; genus Zanthoxylum; species Zanthoxylum bungeanum. The sequence goes on from SKCR01024823.1 coordinate 107,022, forward strand.
CCGTTAACACTCTCATGCACTTGGCCATCGCAAACAAACAAAACCTAACCAAAAGATCATCCACTCTCACCAAGCCACAAACTAGCCACTCAGCAAAGCAACAAAAACTGCCTCTCTGACCGACAAACCTAAACATATAAAGCAACCTCACATATCACTCGAACAAACAACAACAAAATCCTTGCCCACCGACAAAGCACAAAGAACCAGACAAACAACCTTCAAACCAATAACCCTTCAACACCCCAAGGCCGTGAGCACACCACAACAGAACTAAGCCCTTCACCGACAGAAACAAAGCCACAAACCGAGCCAACAAACTGTCCAAAATCGTGAATAAATAACCCCAAAACAGTGAGAAAATAGCAACCCAAAACAGTGAGGCAACGAAGGAAAACAACGAACCAGTAAATCGGAAATGTTGCGGAGCATCGACCCTTCCGACAATCGTGAAACGCACTTCCAAGAGACGACTTAAGAGGTTAGACCTGAGGACACCTTTTTATTTATTCTCCTTTATTTTTATTTATTTTCTTACTTTACTTTGCATGAGTATTGTGGATTGGTGTACGATGTGATCTTCGGATGAACGAAATATGTGTTCTCTCTTGTGGTATATCGGATGGAAACCCAGTCGTAAATTCCGTAGTCGAATCCGAATGGACGGTAATGTGGTTTGTACTTGGGAAACAACTCCACGTACCACTCGAGAGACACACATATTCCGTTTCATCCAACCTTGTGTTCGAGCATGATTTAGTCTAGTAGGGTATTTATTTTTTTAAGCATGATTTAGTCTAGTACGTTATTGATTTTTTAAGCATGATTTAGCCGTTAGTACGTTGTTTCTTTATGCATGATTTAGTTATTTTCTTTCGCAATAGGAGTCTAATGTACGTTTATGTTTAGATTGTTATTTATTTTTCGTGTTTGATAATTCAACATGCTCATGAGATATTTGTGTGATATCGTATATTTGCTGTTGTGACGACCTACTTTTAAAGCATGCAAACTTAGATATAAGATTTATTCTCTTGAATGCGAACTAGATATAGGTTATCTTTGAATATATATGTTGCGTAGATTCAGTTAAGTTATTGCACAAATCATTTCATTACAGGTGGCATAAGTAAGAGACCATTCTGAACCCAACGGTTTGAGGTCTTCCCTTGCGAGGGGTGAGTGCGGCCTTAAATCATTTTCCCGGTTCACACCGGGTGGCGACTCCATTATTCTCCGGTTTAGTTCTTCGTGGGCTACTCCGTACTCCCGATCGGGCCACGAGCCTGGAACAGCGTTACCGATTTCTGTGTCAAACAGTAACTTTAGTGTTCAATCTGTTATGCTTACCGCAAAGACTCCTTCATTTCTTCGTCAGAACTAAGGATTAGATCCTTATAGTATGATATTGAAATTGAAGGATCTTCATAGATCTATACTTAGATCTTAAAAGTGTTGATTGCAAAAGATAATTCTTTGAGGGTTAATGGCTTTGCTCAAGGAGTCAGAGCCAGAACTTGCAAAAAGGCAAGAAGCGCAAGGCGCATCTTACTTCGACATCCCAGAAGTGAAAGGCTTGGCCGAAGACTTCTAGGGATGTGAAAAGGGGCAAAGGCAAAATTGTCACAGTCTTCTAGGAAGACAAAAGACATATCCCAAGATGTCTGCCTAAACTGTGGCAAATGGGGTCACTGGAAGCGTGACTGCCGTATGGACAAGACAGACATGAAGGAAGTGAAGATGGGCTAGGCTCCGACTTCAGGTATGTTTGTTATAAACATGTCCACTACTGGTTTCAAAATTGGATTTTTGATACTAGAAGTGGTACATAAATATGTACTGGTGTGCAGAATCTGCTGATTAGCAGGAGACTGACTTCAGTTGAGATCGACCTGCGAGTCGGAAACGAGACGAGAGTCGCTGTTTAAACTGTAGAAACCTGACTTTTGGAACTGCTCTTTGGGCATGTACTTGAATTAGGAAACTGTTATAATGTACCTATCTGACTAGAAACATTATCTCTATATCAAGTATAACTCGTTGCGGGTATACTTTTTTATTCCAGAACACTAAGTGTTTTTGTTTATAAAGATGATATTGAGATAAACACATTAGATGTGAATAACAGTATTTATATTTGGAATTTAAATGAATCTCAAACATATAACATGACAAACAGATAGCTCAAACTGAATTAATCAGATGAGACTTATTTGTGGCATTATTGTCTGAGACACATTAACAAGGCTCGTATATCCACACTTTTGAAGAGTGGAAATTAGGACGGATTTGATTCTAATTCAAATGATGTCTACGAATCTAGTTCATTAGGCAAAGTGCCTAAAATATCTTTTACTTGGTAAAAGTGCAAGTGCCACCGATCTGTTAGCCATCATTCATAGTGACGTTAGTGGGCCCATGTTTAGCCAGGCTAGAGGTGGATTTGAATACTTCGTAACCATACACGGATGTGGCATTGCGTTACGGTTATGTGTATCTTATGAAACACAAGTCAAAAACTTTTAAGAAATTCAAAGAGTTTCGACACGAAGTAAGAAAAATAGACCGGTAAAAGTATTAAAAACATTACTGTCGGACCATAGTGTAAAATACAACATATGAGTTTCTTGATTACTTGAAAGAGTATAGTATTCTTTCATAGTGGACTCCTCCCGGAACACCTCAATTTGATGGTGTGTCCGAACAGAGAAATTGAACTTTGTTGGACATGGTAAAGTTTATGGTAAGTCGCTCTGAGCTACCAATTTCCTTCTGAGGATACGCATTAAACAGTGCAATACTTATTTTGAATAAGGTTCCATGAAAATCTGTTAGACATACTTCATATTAGATATGAACAAGAAAGAGACTGGATTTTCTCATTCTTGAAGATTTGGGAATGCTGAGCATATGTTTGGATGATACCAAACTAGAACCCAAATCGGATAAGTGCCTAATTTAATACTTATACAACTCACAAACGACTTTCATAATAATTTTGTTGGGTATTATTATTTAATTAAATTGGATTTAATTAAGTCGCAACGGAAAATTCGCTTAATTTGGAATTAAACGAACCCGGGCCCAAGCGAAGTTGCGTGTTGGATTGTCCGACTTAAATTTAGAATTCAAGTGGGGCCCACCAACTTACATCAATGTCTTTGACATTTGATGGAATTTGGTAATAGTTATGTAAGGCTTGGATTGCTTGTAAAATACATAAACCAAACCAACACTCAAACTTAATATATATTAACTTGTTGACTTTGGAAGTAGTAACAAGTTACTATTCACAGCACTTAAACTTCTTCTTCTCTCTCAATATGGCGTGAGCTTCTCCTTTCTCCATGGAATTTTTGTTTCAAAAATTCTACCATGCTAGCACATTTTGGAATCAAAAGAAGGTTATAGGGAGACCAACCCGAGAGTTTGGAACTCGTCTTCAAGCTCCGAAGCTTCCAACGCATCCAAGGAAAGATGGAAATTTTTGAAATCTCCTCCACCAATCAATGTGAGTATTCCGCAACTCCTCTTCTTTATTCACACACAAATCACAACTTAGAGACATTGGCATGTTCTAGGAACACTTACAGTTGAGACAATCGAACCTAGACGTAGAAAAAGAGCTAGAACGTCTAAGTCATTTGGTCCCGATTTTCTGACATACCTGTTAGAAAATGAGCCTCAAAGCTATAAAGAAGCTATGTCGTCTCCGGAGGGACCTCTGTGGAAAGAGGCTATTAATAGTGAGATTGATTCAATCCTACATAACTATAATCGTGAGTTGGTTGATCTTCCTCCAGGTTGTAAGTCACTGGGCTACAAATGGATATTTAAACGGAAGATGAAAACGGATGGATCAATAGATAAGTACAAGGCAAGACTTGTCATAAAAGTTTATAGACAAAAAGAAGACATTGATTACTTTGACACCTATTCACCAGTGACTCGTATCACATCGATAAGAATGCTCATAGCCATAATATCTATATTTGGTCTTGAAATATATCAAATGGATGTAAAGACGACATTCTTGAATGGTGAATTGGATGAAGATATTTACATGGAACAACCAGAAGGGTTTAATGTTCCTGGACAAGAACAAAAGGTGTGCAAACTTGTAAAATCCTTGTATGGATTAAAACAAGCTCTTAAACAATGACATGAGAAATTTGACAAAGAGATGTTGTCAAGTGGGTTCAAAACCAATGAGTGTGATAAGTGTGTGTACACCAAATCAACTCAGAAAGGATATGTCATTATGTGTCTCTATGTAGACGATATGCTGATAATTGGTAGTAATCATGAAATGATTCAGTCTACAAAAAAACGTGTTATCCAACAGATTTGATATGAAAGATTTGGGAGTAGCTGATGTAATCTTAGGAATTAAGATTTCTAAGACATCAGACGAATATATATTATCTCAGACTCATTATATTGAGAATATGCTTGAGAAATATATCAAAGGGGACCTAAATGTGGCTAGAACCCCTATGGACCTAACTCTTTATCTAACAAAGAATACTGGCTCAAGAGTATCATAATTGGAGAATTCGAGAATCATCGGAAGTCTGATGTATCTCACGAATTGCACACGACCTGATATCGTTCAAGCTGTGAACAGGTTTAGCAGATATACGAGCAATCCAGGATATAACCACTGGAAAGCCATAGTAAGAGTTTTGAGGTATTTGAGAGAAACTTCAAAATATGGGCTATATTATGAGAGATATCATGTTGTTCTAGAGGGATACATTAAAGCTAACTGGATATCTGATACAGTGGATTCCAAATCTACAAGTGGATTTATTTTCACACTTGGTAATGCAGCCGTGTCATGGAAATCCTCGAGGCAAACATGTATTGCCCGGTCTACTATAGAATCAGAGTTCATAACGTTAGACAAAACAACGGAAGAAGCAGAATGGCTTAGAAACTTCCTGGAGGATATTCTTAGTTGGCCCAAACCGGTGCCAGCGATTAGCATACATTGTGATAGCCAATCGGCTATTGGGAGAGCCCAAAATACAATGTATAATGGTAAGTCTTGACACATACGTTGGAGACATAATACCATACGTCAACTGCTCTCAAGTGGCATAATATCGATCAATTATGTTAAGTCGAAGGAAAACCTAGCGGATCCACTAACTAAGGGTTTACCTCGAGAGCAAGTTGAGAAGTCATCGAGGGGAATGGGCTTGAAGCCTATAATCTAATAATTGTCATTGTGGAAACCCAACCTATATGACTGGAGATCCCAATATCTATGTTCAAAATGGACAACAGTAACTTTGTGTAATTCAAAACAAGCACTGAAGAGTTTTGTACTCTTTCCCATTCCGATAATGACGCCGAGTGCTGTCTGTCAAGGTTATGATAAGCTAAGACTTTTAATGATCACTATATTAGGAGATGAGTCCTAATGGGGGTAAAGACAGATTACCTCTTCATAGTAGATCACCTATGTCAAGTAAGAAGTGAGGTCGTTTCCATGGGATTTTACAAGTTGATTTCCCTAAAGTGCTTGATGAATCCAGGACCGTTGTTCAGAGTCGAAATGAACACAACCGTAGAACGGGTAATGGTCGACGTAAAGCTGTGTGTTGACAATTGTCTTGGCTTACACCAACGACAGAATAGTTCAAGACTATGGGTCACTGGTTTGCCAAGTAAATCCGATTGTCATTCACTAGGAAATGTTCAAGGCTTAAGCTATCTATTTCGATGCAACTTTAGGTCACGGAAACTCTCTCAAGTGTCTGCATGAATATTTGAAGAATTGTGAGGGATTGTTGGAAATTCTTCAATATTATATGGATGGAGGAGGGACATGTCCATTGGATGGTACCCCTTAGGGACATGTCCTCCAATTGAAAATAATATGGTTATAGGCTCCAAAGGTTGCATGGGAGGGGTATAACCTTTTGGAGGGTTACACCCCAACCCAAAGGGTGTCCTTTAGGAACCATTCCATGCCCTTATAAGGGGGCCTCCGTGTTCATTTTCAAAGATCTAAATTTCATCCAAAGATTTGAGTCTCATATTGTTGTTTGAGTAAAGAGAGAGTTCCCCCAATTACCAAGTTCTAGATCTTGTTAAGGTGTGTCCCTTGAACAAGAGGAATCCGGGTTATCCTGAGAGAACATTAGCCATAAGATCCGTAGAGCACCGAGACAGGGCTGATAAGTTCTTAAAAACAGAGAATTTTCTCGATCCAGACCACTACATTCGTTGTTATTACAAGATTTTTATTGTTCTTCAAGTTTTAGGGTTTTCTAGGGCTTTGCATTTGTTTTTTCTGGATTTGAGTTGTTTAAAGCATGTTTGCTTACTGTTAAATAACATCATTACACCAACAGTTCTCATATGTATTAGTGATGATTGATTTTCTTCTAGTCAATTCTGAATTCGTCCTCGTCCATATATGATTATTGATTTTCTTTGAATGGATAGTCTCTTATCTAATGTCATTTTCAAAACGTTAAATTAATTTATGGGGGCTTTTAAATAAGTAACCGAGTCAACTCTTTAATCAATTGATATTGAGTATTTTTTCAATCTCTTATTGAGAAATAAGTGGATTGTTTCTTTGTAAAATTATGTTCAATCTAATTATATGTGACAATTTCATCAAAATCTCTTCATTAATTATAGGAAAAATATGTATGTATCGGATATTTTGAGGATCACATCGAGAGATAATTGGATTTGATTAGATAATGCGTTGTTGAAAAACACCAATTTATGATTCATTTAAAGCACGTCTCTTATAGAGTAAAGCTATTAACACCCCACCAAAACTCTTATAAAACCATTTTCTTTGCTTAAACCCAATCACAATATTTTAAAATTACGGCACTTACGGCGGAACAAACTCTCTATGTTTTATTTTTCCGGCTATTCGTTTTGTATTAGTAATAATTTCTGTTGATGGGTGATTTTCGTCCCAATAACAGTTTCGAGATAACTCTCCCGAGACAATCCTCCTTCAACCTTGAATTTGTTTGGTTATGGGGAGACCAAAAGCAAATGTAGCAAAAGATAAAACAACCACAAAATCGACAAGAGGCTTTAACGTGATTCGGCGGAGCAAGTCCAGTATACGACCACGGGCAAAAAATGAGGGGTGATTTTTATTACTAAACTGGGCTCGGCCGACCTGTTTTCAGGAAGGGTCTAAAGAAGCCGAGCGGTTTGCTTCTGTTGCTTTACAAGTAGTGCTTAAACGAAGTTTTTGCCAACCAACCTATACAAATAAGACTACCATCTCTTTATATACTAAGAGAAATACACATTGTTCTCATATCTTTATGACGTCAGCCACACAGATCTCCGGCTGATTGATGGGCTCTCTGCCCTAACTGCCTCGCCGAAAGTAAGCCTAAAACCTGAAGGCTTGTCACATCACCATGCTTTCTCCACTGCCACACGCAATGTAATGAAGCCAACCTGTAAAGAGCTCCCAAATAGTGGTGTGTACCATAGGGAAAAGTCCAAACTACCCTGATTACGTGTCGGCTATCAAGAGGTCAACCAGATGATCTTCCGAACTACCCAAGTTATTCCTGAGCTGACCCGTAATATCCGAGCCATCCATTCCAATCCAGAAGAAAAAGATGGAACTTAAACGAACTACCGGACTACAGTGGTCGGTCTCGGCTATGATGTTGTCGGCTCTAGAAACCGTACCAAACTGTAATACTCTGGTCGGCCAAATCTGGGAGACTGGGCACGAACACCATCTCTGGCGGAGGAATAACCCAAACCCTCAGAATATTTGACCCAAAAAAATAGGAAAATCTCATTTCTGCCATTTTCGAACTGTTCAAACACTTTGTCTCAAAAAATCATCATCAACATTTGTCCTCTATTTCTCGGTATCAACGAGTTAACAAGTTGATGCCGGGAACTATATAAAAAAAGATGGTGCGTGTTGATCGGCTGTGCGGTGGTCGGCTCTAGGAGCCACAGAGAAAGCTGCATTTGCTGCCAATCAGATCATCCTTGTTATCTTCATGTGCTCGCCACTGAGGATTCTGACATCCGTTCAGATGATCTTCATTCCTAACTTGCTAACTCGTTCTTCATATTCTGGTTGTGAGTGGAAGTTTTAATCCCGATAAATCTCGAATCCGGCCATGAGGGGAATGCTCTGTCCCCGTGCCGATGACAATCCACTCGGTATGATTTAACCCGACCCCGAGCTAGCAGAACACTTGGATCCGAGGAGATGTTACCTCTCCGAACCAACTGGGTACCGGCCATGGGGGAGATGCTCCAACCCCATGCCGATGATAATACACTCGGTAGGACGTAACCCGACCCCGAGGTAGTGAATTACTTGGCTCTGAGGGAATGTTACCTCCCTGGACCAAGGAGAATCCGACCATGAGGGAATGCTCTGTCCCCATGCCGATGATAAGCCTCTCGCTGGGACGTAACCCGACCCCGATGTTGTGGAATAAATAACATCAGCGGAACGAATCCATGCCCGAGCTGGTGGAACAAATTGGTCTCGGCGGTACTAGAGCAGACCCGAGCCATAAAATACATCGGTATCGGCGGTACTAAAACAGACCCGAGCCGGAAAGAACATCGGTCTCGGTGGTACTAAAACAGACCCGAGCCGGAAAGAACATCGGTCTTGGCGGTACTAAAGCAGACCCGAGCCGGAAAGAACATCGGTCTCGGCGGTACTAAAGCAGACCCGAGCCGGAAAGAACATCGGTCTCGGCGGTACTAAAGCAGACCCGAGCCGGAAAGAACATCGTTCTCGACGGTACTAAAGCAGACCCGAGCCGGAAAGAATATCGGTCTTGACGGTACTAAAACAGACCCGAGCCATAAAACAAATCAAAATAAATCAGACTCGACGGTTCAAAAGCCGACCCGAGCCATCAAAACAAATTGAACTCGGCGGAACGAACGCAGACCCGAGCCATAAAACAAATCAAAAAAAAAAATCAGACTCGGCGGTACGAAAGCAAACCCGAGCCATAAATCAGACTCAGCGGTACGAAAGCATACCCGAGCCATAAAATAAATCAAAACAAATCGGACTCGGCGGTACGAAAGCATACCCGACCCATAAAACAAATCTCGGCCACTATGTGGGCCATAATGAACAAGCATAAATAAATAAGAAATCTTACTCACATTCTTGGGATCTACTGCTGAAAAGATCTCTTCCGTGAATGGGGAGGCTGTTTCCCCGTCCTGACCATCTCTTTTATCTGCCTTCAAGCTTTTTTCCCACATTTTCATTTCTTTCCTAAACCAGTCTTTCAACCTTTCATCGTTCATCTTTTCTAACTTTTCCGGCTTTTCCATCATGGCCTTCATGAAGGTCTGGTTCGCCTCCCTTTCATTTCTCATATTTTCTTCCATTCTCTTCATACACTCAGTCGTTGAACCCTCCGACGATCTGTGGTTCCCGTCTCCTACCATCGTCTCACTACGTAAGTAGCTTTTTGTTCTTTCCCCACAGACGGCGCCAACTGTTGACGGGTGATTTTCGTCCCAATGGCAGTTTTGAGATAACTCTCCCGAGACAATCCTCCTTCAACCTTGAATTTGTTTGGTTATGGGGAGACCAAAAGCAAATGTAGCAAAAGATAAAACAACCACGAAATCGACAATAGGGTTTAACGTGGTTCGGCGGAGCAAGTTCAGCCTACGTCCACGAGCACAAAATATGGGGTGATTTTTATTACCAAACTGGGATCGGCCGACCTGTTTTCAGGAATGGTCTAAGGAAACCGATTTGTTTGCTTCTGTTGCTTTACAAGTAGTGCTTAAACGAAGTTTTTGCCAACCAACCTATACAAATAAGACTACTCTCCCTTTATATACTAAGAGAAATACACATTGTTCTCATATCTTTATGATGTCAGCCACGCAGATCTCCAGCCGATTGATGGGCTCTTTGCCCTAACTGCCTCGCCGAAAGTAAGCCTGACACCTGACGGCTTGTCATATCACCCTGCTTTCTCCACTGCCGCACGCAATGTAATGAAGCCAGTCTGTAAAGAGCTCCCAAACAGTGGTGTGTACCAGAGGAAAAAGTCCAAACTACCCTGATCACACGTCGACTATCAAGAGGTCGGCCAAATGATCTTCCGAACTACCCAAGTTATTCCAGAGTTGACCCGTAATATCCGAGCCATCCATCCCAATCCAGAAGAAAAAGATAGAGCTTAAACGAACTACCGGGCTACAGTGGTCGGTCTCGGCTATGATGTTGTCGGCTCTAGAAACTGTACCAAGATGTATACTCTGGTCGGCCAAATCTGGGAGACTGGGCACGAACACCATCCCTGACCGAAGAATAACCCAAACTCTTATAACATTTGACCCCCAAACAGGGGAGAATCTCATCTTTACCATTGTCGAACTGTTCAAACACTTTGTCTCAAAAAATCACCATCAACAATTTCATTTTAAAATCATAAATTATTTTTGAATTTAGACATTGAAAGGCCTAATTTAACATGAGAAAATGGGTAATTTCAATCAAAATAAGTTATTTATTTAATTGTATGAATTGGAATCGAAATCAAACAATATTTCATTGATGATATTACAATGTCTTATAATCGAAATGAATTATTAATAAATTATAAAAATAATTTATTAAAGTTATATTTTTGTCACTATGAAATAAATAGATAAAATTTTAAAAGTAAATAAATGCATGTTTATTATAATACTATGCATAATATTATGAAATAAATATTAATTATTATTATTTTATTATTAATTATCAATTCATTCTTCATTCTTATTAACAAACACACCATAAAAATAGTGCAAGTACTAAGGCCTCATTTTGGCTAAAAAGTTATGCATAAACATTGTGAATTACCAGTAGTAGGGTTGTGAAACTTTATTCTCTTATTGGGAGTTGACTGTTAGTTGTAAAGAAGAATAGCATTTATACTTTGCCAGAATTTGGTGTTTAAATTACTACTCGGATAAGTCAAATAAATGTAATTGACGAACTCCAATAACCGAAATTTAAGATCATAAAAAAGCAATTAAATATAGAAAAACCTGACCTTAAAATCATGTGCTCTGATACCATGGAAACAATCTCCCCAAAAATCAAGAATCATGATTTTGTGAAAACAAAATCATTCCAAAATCATGTTATACCCTTAATAAATATGTTCCTGAAAATCATTCTTTATTTCTTATTAGAACCCTGAACCCGTTTTGTTAGAAAACAAAACCTCTACAAGATCAAATCTTTATTTTGCCGTAAACCCGCAAAAACCTGCCCGCAATGGGTAGGATTTGATAAATATTTAAGCGAGTTTGGTAAATTAAAACAGAACCTGTTGCGGGTTTGGTACATGTTTGGTAATTAAGAAAAATATGCGGATATCCATAGCGGGTATCCGCTACCCGCAAAATTAAAATTAAAATTTTATATTTTTTAGGGCAAAGAAAATCTACTCATATAAAATGACTCACAAAACCTAAAACAAAAATCTAAAATCTCATTCGCATTTATCATCTTCTTCTTCTCCATCAACTTGTGTCTTCTGCGTCTGCTTCGAGTGACGAGAACTGACGATCTGCTTGCTATGTTTTAATTGATTTATTCCTCTCTCTCACTCACACATATCAGAGAAAATATAACGATTTGTTGACGATATGTAGTTCTAGTTTTAGTTATATCCAATTAATAGAGAAAAGATAACGATTTGTTGACGATATGTAATTCTAGTTTTAGTTATATCCAATTAATAGAGAAAAGATAACGATTTGTTGACGATAGGTAGTTCTAGTTTTAGTTATATCCAATTATTAATTTAATCTGACGTTTTTTCTAAAACCCACAAAAAAACCGTGGGGTACCAATGCCGCCCGCATTTGTAGATAAATAATTATCTAATTCCGGGTTATTAATCGTGTTATCCCTATATTTTTTATTTCGTTGTAGTAACCAACGATCACCTGTGCCAAGTCTTGTTTGCATTACGGGTTCGCTACTACCAGATTGTCCTACTGATTGTAAGTTATATAATCTAATATAATCATTAAATAAATCTATTAAATTAATTTCTATTTTAGCTATTATTCTTGTAATATCAATTTCACTAATATTCCTAAATATCCATAGTAAGATTGTAAAGCACCATTCAAACATTCTAATTTAAATTTAGGAAAAAAACAGCAGCAATAAGATAAAGTAAATGAATGTCTATAAAATAATGCAATCATTTTCGTTTCATAACATTAATAGCTTCAAACAAAACAATATCATTATGATTATGACTTTTTGCATTATCAATGAATGTCTCTAAAATAATGTAATAAGTCGTTTTTGCATGTTCCATGATGCATCAATTCAATGACAAGTCACACTCATGTATGAGTGGGTTCGCCAATGATCACTCCAAATATCAGAACAAATAGAAATACGACCTTTAATATCTCTAAATGCTTCATTTAAAATAATTTTATCATTTTTGTATAATTTAAAATTTTGACGTTTTGTTGTATTTCGAGTCATTCTACAAGCAGCAAGATTTAAAACATTTTGAACGTAATTAGTAAAAGCAAGTTTTTCACCAAAACTTAAAGAAAGATGTGTCATACAAGTTAATTTAGCAAATTCTTCTTTATTTTTAGCATCTGAATATTTAAATAAATCTAAAGAACTCGTATCTCTACTGGATGATGCGTACCTGGCTATTTGAGTTTGTGTCGTATCAAGTCCAAGCTCAACGACATGATGTTTTTCCAAGTGCTTGTGCATATTGCCATATCCACCAGTAAATTTGTAAGAAACCCCACAGTGGTTGCATACTACTCTTGGACCTTCATTTGCAGTATCAATTAAATGAAAATGAATTTTGAAAATATCCGAGGAAATAGACTTAATATTAGGGTCGCTCTATTGGGTTGACACATTTGACATTGTGTTCTCAGATGAGCTTGTCATTTGTTGTTTAAGAAATTTTAAAGAATTAGAGAATTGATAATGATAAATTATAATTGTAGATGAGAGAATTGAGAATTGAGAAATTGGTGTGTTGAAATAATGAAAAATGACCACTATTTATACATTTTTAGAATATTTTTGTGATACCTAAAATGCCCCTAAAATTAGCCGTTTTATTAATGTTATTAGGAGTAATTTGGGAAATCCCCATTTTTTTTAATTAACGTTGGGTTCCCTGCCCCAGCCCAACAGTTCCAACCCAATTCTTCCAATCTGTTCGGTTCCGGTTTGATTAGGAACCGAAATCTTGACCGGGTCTAAATGCAGGTTTGAATATTTATATTTATATGCGGGTGCAGGTTTGGTAATGAAAATTAAAACCCATCACAGGTATGATGCATGTTTGATAATTTATTTATATATATAAATGCAGGTTTAGTAATAAAAAATCTGCACCAAACCCTACCTACTGTCATCCCTAAGTATACCAAGAGTTATCTGTTTCGACTGCATCAGTTCTCTCAGATGCATGCTGTTTTTGTTTCACATGCTTGTCATTTTCTCTGCTATATACTTTGGGCTGGACTTGGGTCTTTTATTGATCACTTTGCCAAATTTTTTCTGCTATGTATCTTTGGGCTTGGGCTTGGGCTTATTGATTCATTTAATCAAAATCAGTAATTCACATAATTCTTTTTTTATTTCTTCTGCACGTAGCTACACGGTCTCTTCCATCACATGATACGCATTTATTATTCAGCCACCGTTTTCAATTGTTTAAGCTGCTTCATTTTCATACTCACTCGGTGCCGTAAATTTTTTTTTTTTTTTAATTACAATATAAATCTATAAATATATAATATGAAATTTATTGAGATATTAAATACAAATAATTTATAATATATTCAGAATTCTACGATTATTAAAGACTAAATATTTATTCTCATTTAAATATGAGAAGAAATTTTATTTTCACAAATATAGAGAGATTATTTTTTACTCTCTGATTAAACAAGAAGTCGAACTTGTACTCTCCCAAATAAGATAACATAAGTCCACCACTGGACCAAGAGCCTAATCCTCATGGCTCGGTGCCGTAAATCTTTAGTTATAAAAAAAATACAAGATGTCTATAAAAAATTCCGAACTCAGAAATCCCCCGAAAAAGAATTCCAATCACAGTGAATGAATGGTCTAAAGGCTCAGTCTCTGAAATATTTTTATTAAATTTAAATTTTTTTTTTTTTAATAATGAGATTAGGGATTAATGAAATGGCGATGGTGGCGATTGCAACAACAGTCCACAGCAGAGAGCTTCGGCTAAATGTCTTGCTCGATGGTGGTGGTTGACTAGCAACCATGGCCGGCACCGGATACATCCATTTGGTTGCTCGATTTGCCTGGAGTTCGTTTTCTAGAATCTCCTTTTGATTTAATCATCGGGTCAATAAGCTGGTCCAACATCCCAACCTGAAAGCAAAGAAAAAGGCACTCAAATTCGAAGAGAGGGCACATTCAAAAGAGGTTTTTGTTTTTGTTTAGTATCGCTGTCAAATCACTTATTTCGAGCTTAAACATAGCAGATAAAAATCCTCGAACCCAAAATCAATCTAAATGTGAGATCATGAATCATACACCACTAAACCACGACACTTATGAACTATTCAAAATAGGATATTAAATCGTTGGATCAAAAATGGATTGAGGAAATCAATATAATATATGTGGTGAATTTTGTATTTTGTTAATATATTAAAATAATATTATGAAATATTCGATTATTATTTTCTTTTATTTAAATAATATAACATTCATAATATTAAAATAGTAAAATATATCATACGATACATACTCCACCAAACATGATACTATATTAAAATATAATACATATTAATATAATACATTACAATCCAATCCAATACATCGCACCAAAGGTATGGTACATTCAGAGCATAAACAAGTGAGAGATATGTTAGAATTAAGTGGTTTGACGAAGTACTGTAAATTTTGTTAATATATATTGTTGACGGCTGATTTTGGTCTCAGGGCAATATGAGAATATTACTCCCGAGACAATTTTCCCTCAATAGTGAATTTGTTCGGTTATGGGGGAACCAAAAGCAAATTTAGCAAAAGACAGATAAATACGCCAATCGACAAGGAGATTTAACGTGGTTCGGCGGATCAGATCCAACCTACGTCCACGGGCACAAAACAGATGATACTTTTATTACTGAGATATGCTTCTCCGATCTCTCTTTTGTTTACAAGTCTCACAATGATGATTCTGATCTCAACTCTCAATGCTCTCAACTTGTTGCCCCTTATGCACACTCTACCCTTCTATTTATAATAGTGTAGAAATCAGATTCCTTCTCCTACAAGAATTTTCTAGTTGAAACTATTCCATTTTCCCATAAAGATTCCTAGTCAAAACTATTCATTTTTCCCATAAGGATTCCTAATCAAAACTACATTTACTTTCTTTATCCTACTAGGACTCTGTCTCACTAGTTTTCTCCATAAAAATAGGATAAATTGTCGTCTTATCCGCAAGAATAGGATGTCATATTCTGGAGCATATCTCGCTATCTGGTCGGTCTTCATGAGGTCGGTCATGATAGTCATTTGAAATGAGAATGATTATGCCGATCTGATAATTGCCCGGTCATCCGAACTCAAGTGCTCGGATACCGATCATAAAGTGTTCGGTCTCTACCTGTTGGCTTTATAATACTCATGTGCTCGGGTCGACATTAATGATTTCGACCGAGAAGGGAATTACCCTTTTTACCCATGCCGTACTCCTTAAATAACATAGGTCCTGAAAACACCATCAACATATGTCCCCTAGTTCTCGGTAACAACGAGTTTGCGAGTTGATGCCGGGAACTATAA
The DNA here is from genome assembly GCA_019454045.1 of Zanthoxylum bungeanum. Classification (NCBI taxonomy): domain Eukaryota; kingdom Viridiplantae; phylum Streptophyta; class Magnoliopsida; order Sapindales; family Rutaceae; genus Zanthoxylum; species Zanthoxylum bungeanum. Next base: position 122,878 of record SKCR01024823.1, read on the forward strand.
AAAAAAGATGTTGTGCCGATGAATCCGTCGGTGGTCACTCCAGGAACCGCAGAGAAAAATGTCTTGGCTGCAAATCTGGTCCTTCCTGCCACCCTCATGTGCTCAGTCAACGAGGATCCCGATATCTACCTGTGGAGAAAATGTTTTGCCCTTATGCTGATGACGATCAACTCGGTGGGACGTAACCTGACCCTGAGTTGAGAAGAACATTTGGCTCTGGGGGAATGTCACCTCCCCAGACCAATAGAGGACCGACCATGGGGGAGATGCTCCGATCCCATGCCGATGATAAGTCTCTCGGTGGGACGTATCCCAACCCCGAGCTGAAGAAAGACTTGGTCCTGGGGGATTATTACATCCACAGTCCAAAGAAGCCGACTCGGTGGGACGTAACCCGACCCCGAGCTGAAACAAACATCGATCTCGGTGATACAAGAGCAGACCCGAGCCGGAAAGAAACATCGGTCTCGGCGGTACAAGAGCAGACCCGAGCCGGAAAGAAACATCGGTCTCGGCGGTACAAGAGCAGACCCGAGCCGGAAAGAAACATCGCTCTCGGCGGTACAAGAGCAGACCCGAGCCGGAAAGAAACATTTGACCTCGGCGGAACGAATCTAGCCTTGAGTCGATTAACCAAGCGGCCTCGGCGGAACGAATATAGCCCCGAGCCGATTAATCAAGTGGCCTCGGCGGAACGAATCCAGCCCCGAGCCGATTAATCAAGTGGCATCGGTGGAACGAACCCAGCCCCGAGCCGATTAATCAAGTGGCATCGGCGGAACGAATCGAGCCCCGAGCCGATTAATCAAATGGCCTCGGCGGAACGAATCCAGCCCCGAGCCGATTAATCAAGTGGCCTCGGCGGAACGAATCCAGCCCCGAGCCGATTAATCAAGTGGCCTCGGCGGAACGAATCCAGCCCCGAGCCGATTAATCAAGTGGCCTCGGCGGAACGAATCCAGCCCCAAGCCGATTAATCAAGTGGGACTTATTCAGAAGGGAAGTGAATCAACCTTTTGAAACCCTACCGAATCTGGCACGGGCGTCCCCTTACCAGACCAGTGAAAAACAAAAACAAATCTCTGGAAAATAAAATTAAAAGGCGGGGGCGACTTATCGCTTATCCCAAAACAAAACGTTTCGCAAGTATAAACAACAACACAGATGCCTCAAAACAGCGTCATGTCCGAGGTCTCCAAAACACAATTCTGAATCTTTCAATTCAGTGTCCCGGCGAACCAGGATTTGGATCAGAGAGCGTTTAAAATGGTAAGGGCACATCCTCTATACGTCGGGTCACTGTGGAGCTTGTGTATTGTGCGAGGGCTCCTCCTTACCACGCTGGAGCAGGCACACGCTACAGGGGCACAACGCCTCCCCGTGTTGCGCCTCTCTTGGATCCAAATGATGAATGGATCAAAGAGTGTCTAAGATACTAAGTGCACATTCCTCCTTAGGTCCGGCATCACTGGAGCTAGCAATCGTCACGGGGGCATCATCTCTCCCCGTGTTATGCTTTCTCACGGATCCATTACATTGGGTAAGTGAGGATCAGAGAGTGTTTCGAAACATTAAGGGCATATTCCTCCTTATGTTCGGTAACACTGGAGCAATCAATCGCCACATGGGTATCATCCCCCCCGTGCTATGCTTCTCACAGATCCTATGCATCGAGTATGCCTCTGAATATTCCGAAGACCCCGAGCTAAAATAGACATTTGGTTCTGGGGGAATGTCCCGTCCCTAGACCAATGAGCATGACTCGGTGGGACGTAACTCGACCCCGAGCTGAAAGAGGTACTTGGCTCTGGGGGAATGTCCCGTCCCCAGACCAATGTGTATGACTCGGTGGGAAGTAACCTGATTCCGAGCCGAATAATCAAGTGGCCTCGGCGGAACGAAATCCAGCCCCAAGCCTACACTACGAAATCTCGGCCTGTGAAATGTCAGCCCTGCCAAAATCTGGTGGACCGGAAGCTCTTGATTCCGATGTTTCCAAATCATACGAATTTTTCCAGTTTAAATCACCAATATTGCCATCCTGAGCTTTGGTGGCCTGGTGGTGAAATAAAAATCCTTCTGTTTCAACTTTCCTTTGATGGCTTCGATGTGCTCCAAATCGATCACTGTCGCCTGTTTTCAACCTAGTACGGTTGATGGAAGCATCGGATCCAGGATCCGGAGGTCTCGAGTCGGAAGTCCCGTCTTCCACAAGATGACGTGTTTTCTAGCCTCTAGCACCTAGGTTGACCCTGTTGAGTCCAAATCCAGATATGGTCGGATTCCTGCTGCCTTCTTCCGGATCTCCCCACCGGTGGTGACTACTAGGGTTGGGGTGGGCTGTTGGCTTGGATCCGGGTCATTTTCATGATCGGTTCACTAGAGTTGCAGTTTGTTAGCACGACGCCTATTTGTAAGGGATGATTTTGCTTTTCACCTAGCATCATGTTGATGTAGTCCTCAATATTATCAACGTACTCCCTCAATATAGATGGCTTGTTCAGTGTACCATCAATTTGCACAAAGTATGCCTCTAGAAGCATTTCTATCTTTTTCAACATCGGGGTGCTTGCTTATAGCACTGTGAGCGGTACTAGTACGCGTCTCATGGCTGCCTCGGCCAAGTAAATTTTCAGTAAACATATTATCATGGGTGTGCTCTGTGTTCTGAAGATCTACTTCATGGCTAGTCGATCCCTAACTACTTCCAATGAGATTTTAGCGGCATTCCTGTCATTCTTATTTGATTGAAGAACTTCATCATCTATGTCGACTGACTTGTTGTCATCATCACTTGAAAATCTGCTAATTTGTTTCAACAATTTCTTCAATACATGCGTCTTCAACATGAACTAAGAGCTCCAGAAGTCTTTCAGCGCACTTTGATATTATATTGTCCATGTCTGTGGAGCTGGTCACTACCCGTTCGCTTAAGAGGGTTTGTCGGCACACAAGAATGATGTTGGAGATTACAATGATCTTTTGAATTTGAGCCTGCACAACCCTCAACCTCGGGAGGTTGAGCATCAAAGTTTCGGGCAAAGCTTCTTGTGATAGACCGGTTATTGCACTTACTAACTTCAGCAGTCCAAGCCTCACCAACAAATCAAGTATTTCACCCTTGCATTCTGGCTGCTGATTATCTGTAATATTTGAAGCATCAGAAGTTTGAGATGTGATTTGGTTTCCACTCGTTTTGACTCGAAAGCTTCCACCAGTTCTAAGGGTGGTAGAAGGCAGTTGCGATCCAGATGAACTTTCATGGGTCATCAAAGCTGAAAGAGAACTCTTGTGTTCTTCCCATTCCTGATCTTTGCAAGTCCATACAGATGAAAGCCACCGCAAAGTCCACGGTAGAGAGGTCTGCGAGTCAGAGGACGATCCATAACGGTCAGAAAAACCTTTTCTAAGGTACTCCAAACCAGCAGGCCCCTTCAAGAAGGGTTCTATCATTCTCATACGTGCTCTGATTATCTCTTGCTGAAGAGCCTATAACTTTCAACCCGAATCTGCTCTAGAACAAAGCGCAAACCCTTGATCATTGCCATGACATGTGAATAGTTCGACTCCTCTTTGGCCTGCCATATCTCAGCTAACTCTTTCAATAACTTCTGGTGATTAACCTTCATCTCATCATTGGCTGGGGCAGAAAGTTTCTGCAAAGTGGTCAATGTAAACTCTAGAATCCTTCCAAGGTAATCAATGTCCAGGTTCCCTGAACTCAATGTCCAGGTTCCCTGAACTCAACACCTGAGAAAGAATTTCCAGATCAATAGCTTCAGTAATCTCTTCTTTCCAGCTTTGGGGAGCCATCTTGCAAATTTCGTCCCTCACTTCCCTCACAAGTTGAATAATCCGGTCATAGTTGGGCTCATCCTGTTTCACGGATTCTCCAATACCATCCCAAAAAGCCCTTCTCTATTGTTTCTCTTATTTTGGCCTTGATAATGTTTGGATTTTTTTTGAACCCTTTGCTTCTCATCTTCAGGATCAACGTGAATAGTACCAGTGGGTTTGATCCAATCATAAATAGCATTCTGAATAGCTGACATTCTACATCTTAAAACTATAGAGAACTTGGGCGGAAGGGAACCCTCGACGTCTTCAACACGGCGTTTGAGCATAGAAGGCTCCAATATTTGATGAAGACGGTGGATAATGATGACCTTCATGGAATGCTTTCCGATTATCAAATACTTCGGAAGGAAGTAGATTTAAGAGCGACCAAAGTTCCTTTAAATCATTCTGTAAAAGGCGTCCCTGTCGACCGGTGATTTCCACCTTCTGCCATCGTCTTACTACGCGAGCCGCTTTTTGTTGAGTTCCCCACAGACGGCGCCAATTGTTGACGGCTGATTTTGGTCTCAGTGCAATATGAGAATATTACTCCCGAGACAATCCTCCATCAATAATGAATTTGTTCGGTTATGAGGGAACCAAAAGCAAATTTAGCAAAAGACAGATAAATACGCCAATCGACAAGGAGATTTAACGTGGTTCGGCGGATCAGATCCAACCTACGTCCACGGGCACAAAACGGATGATACTTTTATTACTGAGATATGCTTCTCCGATCTCTCTTTTGTTTACAAGTCTCACAATGATGATTCTGATCTCAACTCTCAATGCTCTCAACTTGTTGCCCCTTATGCACACTCTACCCTTCTATTTATAATAGTGTAGAAATCAGATTCATTCTCCTACAAGAGTTTTCTAGTTGAAACTATTCCATTTTCCCATAAAGATTCCTAGTCAAAACTATTCACTTTTCCCATAAGGATTCCTAATCAAAACTACATTTACTTTCTTTATCCTACTAGGACGCTGTCTCACTAGTTTTCTCCATAAAAATAGGATAAATTGTCGTCTTATCCGCAAGAATAGGATGTCATCTTCTGGAGCATATCTCGCTATCTGGTCGGTCTTCATGAGGTCGGTCATGATAGTCCTTTGAAATGAGAATGATTCTGCCGATTTGATAATTGCCCGTTCATCCGAACTCAAGTGCTCTGATACCTATCATAAAGTGTTCGGTCTCTACCTGTTGGCTTTATAACACTCATGTCTCGGGTCGGCATTGATGATTTCGACCGAGAAGGGAATACCCTTTTTACCCCTGCCGTACTCCTTAAATAACATAGGTCCTGAAAACACCATCAACATATATTAAATTATAGTCATATCTTTTGTTTAAATAATAAATAACAACAGGAGCGACCACTAACCAAATCACATATTGTTAAATATAAGACACTTTCTAACAAACTCTTTATGCATAGGAGATTTATAAATCATATAAACTCTATTTTTAAAAACTCTATTAATAAAAATCCAAAACTAGAGCTAATTATTAATATTAGCTCTTCTTCTAGTCAAATATTTTAAAGTAAAATCCAGTATATTTTCTGAAATTTTTCTTCAATTTTATAGTCCCACATAATAACTAGTAATTTTTATTTATTTAGTTTTAATCATGTAGCACATCAGTAACTTTTTTATTGAAGTATTTTTTTTGTCGGGAAAATTCCCATTTTCCTCCCTAGTGTTTATATTAATTGTCACTTACTCTCCTATTGTTTTAATAATATCCCAAAACCCTCTTAAGTCAAAAAGTCAAGAATATTTTCATTTTATAAGTTTTTTTTTTTTTTTTTTACATATTTGTCATTGCATAAATAATTAAGAAGTAGTTATTTCTTAATCCCTCTCTTTTTTAATTATTATTTTTAGTTGTATTTTTTTTGTTAAATTATTCTTTGGAGTGTCAATTTATTAATCTATATTAATAACATACATTCTTAGTTTATTTATTTTTATTTATTATACAACAATATGAAACTAAATATGAAAGTAGTTAAAATAGAACTACACTAAATTATATTTAGAATAATTAAATGAAATAATTTTTTTTATAAAAATAATAGATTTAATAATAATCCTATTTTGAAATATTTTATTTTATAATAATTTTCATATGTTTTATAATTAATTCAAAGAGTTAATAATGATGTAAAATTATTAATTATTTAGATAAAAACAAATATGTCAAAAGCTTATAAAATAAAAATATTCTTTTGACTTTTTAACTTAAAGGAGAATTGGGATATTATTAAAATAACAAGAGATAAGTGACTATTTTTTTTTAAATAGAAATAGATATATATTTTTTTTTTGTCTTGTAAAAATTTGTGCACAAAAATATACAGAAGAATGTACGTGGTAATAATATCATTGTAAGCTGATAAACAGACACGTCATCACCTCGGTTTAAAATTCTTGTTGTCAAATTTCTAAGCAATTTCCTTAGTCCTTTCTTAAATCATAAGCAAACGCCTCGCTGTTATGCGTCGTCGTATTATATATATAACGCAAGTGTAGCAGTTGCTATTACATATGCGTGTGTGTGTGTGTCGTCATCTTATCGCTTTGATAGCTCCCACTGAAATCGAGAATTGATTGAAAATCAAAGGTAAAAAAACATTACATTTCTGATCTGATCTGATCTGATCGGATCTTTCATCATGTCGATGATCGATTCTTTCTTCAACAAGGGCTTCAAAGGATCCAAATGGTAATTTTATTTTAATTTCTTTTTTCTTTTTTTTTTTAAATAAAAAAGCAAAAGATTGAATTTTTCTTATTTTTATTGGAAAAGTTTTAATTTTTAATTCTTTTTTGCTATCTTAGTATCTTTCTTGCAACTATTGTGGCATAATTATTAACCAGTAAATATATATATATATATATGATTATTTATGTATTTGCTTGTATTGTATATTTGTATGTTGATTCACTTGCAGCAAAACCCTGCTGAAATTGGCGATTCCGCGCATAAAGTTGCTTAGGAACAGAAGAGAGGTTCAAATTAAGCAAATGCGCCGCGACATTGCCAAGCTTCTTGAGACAGGTCAAGAAGCCACAGCTCGCATTCGGGTATGTGTATGTTCCCTTTTGTTTGGGAAAGATGAAAGCAGTTTTCATCTTTACAAAACTGTTATTGGGCTGTGGCCTCATGAGATTGCTTTATTTCAGGTAGAGCATATACTAAGGGAAGAGAATATGATGGCTGCTCAGGAGATACTTGAGCTGTTCTGCGAGCTTATTGTTGTCCGCCTTCCTATTATCGAAACACAGAGGTTATTTATTGTTATTGAATCTCTATTATCTACTATCTTTTACTTTTACTATTATACTTTGTTTGCGTCTATTAATATTTTGGTAATTGTTATTCAATAGTTGGTGTAGTTCGTTGTGTATGATTAAATTTTGATATGGATCTCTTGGGGGTGAGGAGGTACTTTGTGTCAGTTTTGATATGAGTGAGATTTAAGGATATTAATTGTGGTCAGTTTCGTTGAATGCTGGAGTATTTGATAGTCTGACCGTAATCATTGGCTCTTTGCAACTGGTAATGTGTAGAACTAGAAGGCATTGCATCAGCTTTGCTGTACGTTACGACTTGACCTCATCTGATTTTTGGTGTGATTTCTAGTACATTAAGCTTATGCCGAGTTAAGAATAGTATTTGCAACTGAATGCTTCAGAGAGATTGCATGGCTCCTGAAATTCATTTCATGTGTCTGTCATTATTATGCTTGGTCCAGATTTAAGAGTCATCAAATGCCTTAATCCATAAATTTTTGTTGGCTGTTAGAATTAGAGTCTCTTAAGTTACTTAGTTCATATTTGCAGCATTTTCAGACAACGAAATGTTAACTGCTAACATTCTGCAGGGAATGCCCTCTTGACTTGAAAGAAGCAATATCAAGTGTGTGCTTTGCTGCGCCAAGATGTGCTGATCTTCCAGAGTTACTGCAGGTGCAGATGATGTTTGCTTCCAAATATGGCAAGGAATTTGTTGCAGCTGCAACTGAGCTCATGCCCGATTGTGGTGTTAATCGTCAGGTCTTACATAGGGACTTAATGTTGACGATAACTGCTGCTTATGATTTTCTAATGTTTTTATTCTTTTATGTCATTTGTCATGAAATTGTAACTGCAGATAATAGAATTGCTCTCTGTTCGTGCTCCGTCGGCCGAGAAAAGATTGAAGCTTCTGAAAGAGATTGCTGAGGAGCATGAGTTAGACTGGGATCCAGCTGCCACTGAAACCGAGTTCTTCAAACCACAAGAAGATTTATTGGTAAAAATAGCATCAAACTTCTTTGGCTATTGTGTCATCTTCCTGTCTCATGTATCCTCTCTCTTTGTCAGAATGGCCCTACACAGTTCGTCAGTGGTTCTAAGCTGCCTCTTCCCGAAGAGAAACATGATGAAACATTACATTCTGCTCCAGATCAAGCCCAGAATAAACATCCTGATTCTGATATAACCATTGAGATGTTAGCTTTTCCAGAAGTTCCTACCGCAGCATTACGACCAAATATAAATGCTGACTCAGGTACAGCAATTAGTCCGCCTATGCCAGCTGCCTCACAACCTGAAGCTTTTCAGGAAGTATCACGAGACACCGAAATTGCTGAACATTTACGGCACTTGGAATCGGAGGTATCGGTGCAAGAAAAAACTGTCGCTAACAAGGATGGGATTCCTGATAATTCAGTCGCTGCTGAGGAAGACAGACAGTTTGTGCCATTCATTGCTCCCCCATCGTTATCTTCTGCATCATTTTCTGCCAGACAGAGTAGTCCACCGCCCACTATTTCAAAAACGAAAAGTGAAACCAATGTGGATTTGCAGGATGTATTGGCTGCCGCTCACGCTGCTGCTGAGTCTGCAGAACGTGCAGCAGCAGCAGCTCGCTCAGCAGCTAGTCTTGCACAGATGAGAATATCTGAGCTAACCCAGAAGAGGAACGATGCAGCCCCTGAGAGTGGGTCTGAGAACCCATTTTATACTGACGGTCCTGATCAATCAGCTACAGCAGAAAAGCAACATTTTGATCACAAAACCTCTTTGAATGATCCCGACACCATTTCAGACTCTCCAGCCTTCCACCAAGTTCATGAAGACCTGAGGGCATCCGAGTTGCCAGATCTTCATTCTTCTGACAAACACAAAGTGGAGTTTGATTCTCCTCCAAACGATCACGTCTCTGGTCAAGAACCTGTTCGACACCAGCCACAGAGATTAACTTCAATGGACGACGACTTAAATTTCTCCTATCCGAATTTATTTTCATCACAGAACCCAAATCTTGGATCAGGCTCCCATTCTTTCACCGATACCTCAAGAGCCAACCATTAGCTTTGAGAGTCCACTAGGCCTTTGCTCATCTTGTTTTCATTTTATGCCGGTGAGTTGAGTTTATATTATAGCACCTGTAGAAAATGTGTTGATTTTCATTGATTTCTGTAAAGCTTTCACTAGTATGGCTTAAATAACTTGCTTCTGCTTCTGTAGTTGTAGTTGAGAACCGCTATATTATTGTGCTTGTGAGCTTTTGTGATCATGTGATTTACAAAAGCGACATCATGTTGCTTGAAGTAAATCTACTCTCATACAATCTTCTCTTTTTCAATCATACACGAACAAAATGTCATGAATGGTCAAACCAATTTGACTAATTGAAGCAAAAAGACATGAAAAGAAACCATACGAGTTAGAGGATTCATGTACCCGACCTCATATATGAAAAGTGCTTTTGTTCATACACAAGCTTTTCTAGGGCAATAGTTCGATCATCCACTTGAGCTTTAATTGAGTTGAGATGCTAGTTCATTTAGCACAAAATTCTACAAAGCATGTACCCATCGACTAAAAGAATCAATTTTTCCCAGGATCATCACTCCTTTGCCCGTTTCCCATATCATTTAAGCATTACTGGAAGGAAAATTAGAGTAAAATACACGAATATTGAATAAAAGGCGCTGCCGCAGCTCCATCTATTTAGAAACATCAATGAGTCTGTCACACTGCGGCTGGTGATACAATTTGCACCTTGACAAAGCGACTCATATTCACAAGGGTAATGGACACAATGAAGGGCGGGCTTGCAGAGATCATGATTTCGTTGTAGAATTAAAATAGATGAAAAATTATGATTAAGGAAAAAATAAAATTAAGTAAATCTGTCCTCTCTTGTAGCCTGTAGCTGTGCCTGGGTTACCTTGGACCTGATAACTCAACTGCATGAAGATTTTCTGTTGAGTCAACTATCCAATCTGAATTAGGATGAGGGACTAGTTCTAGTTCTTGGCGGTGAACTTCCAGCTTTTGCCACTCATCCCACCGCTCTGCCAAGCCATCACCTTCGAGCATTCTCACAACTTCTGACATCTTGGGCCGGTCCATGGGGGAGCCTTGTGTGCAGAGCAAGGCGACCTGGATAAGTTGCTCCACCTCAGCTTCCACATAATTGGTCTGGAGATCAGGGTCAACTAACATTTCTAACTTCTTTTCCTTCAAAAGTCCTTTCACCTGAACCATACTTGATTGCATCAGAAGTCCAGACCAGATCTTTATGGTTCTAAAGCATTTTTGAATAAGGGAAAAAAAAACAAAATATTCAAAAAGCCTTCGTCCGAAGATTTAGCCATATACATGCGAGAATGAACCTTTCTATCATCTTAATCATTTGGGATTAATAATTCCTTAAAATCCTTTACATTCAGATGTGATTTCCTTGTAGGAAAGGAAAAGGCAGATAACAGTGAAACAAATGAAGTAACCTATGTAAAAGTATAGGGAATGCATACCCAATCAAGCAGCATGACATCATCATCATTTGCAAGACGAGCAAGATCAAAGGCCCTCTGTCCAGTGATTAGCTCTAGAAGCATAATCCCATAACCAAAGACATCAGTTTTCTCTGAAGATTTTCCAGTAGAAAGGTACTCTGGTGCAATATGCCCAATGGTACCACGCACAGCGGTAGTTACATGTGTATCCTTGTAGTCCATAAGTTTGGCCAACCCAAAGTCCCCAACAACAGCCTCAAACTCCTCATCCAACAAAATGTTTGCAGCTTTCACATCACGATGAATGATCTTTGGATCACAATGATCATGCAAATATGAAAGACCCCTAGCGGAACCCAAAGCAATTTGTTTCCGTGTTGGCCAATCAAGAGGAGGTTGTGATGGCGGACGTTCTACAAAAAAAAAAGGTAAAACAAATTTAAAATTGGATTTTTATGTTAAACACAAGATTTCACGTCATAAGTTGGTGACAGAATCCTAATTAGAGAAAATGCCACATGAAAAGCAGTTAGAACCAATTGATAAATGTATACCATGCTAGCAGGCTTTACCTCTTAAACAAGATGCGACACTTCCATTTGCCATGTAGGGATAAACAAGCAGCCTTTCAGTTGGTGTCATACAGAAGCCACGCAAGCGTAGGAGATTACGATGTACAGCCATACTGATCATCTCTACTTCTGTCTGAAACTGTAGCTCCCCACCAGGAGTACGCTCTTCTTTCAATCTTTTTACAGCTACAAGTGAACCATCTGCCAGGCGTCCTTTGTAGACCTTACCGAATCCACCTCTACCCAGAATATTTTTATTGCTAAAAGTATCCGTTGCAACTTGTAATTCTCGCAGTGAAAATCGTTTAAGCTGCCCAAGATGAACTTCAGGATCCTCTTCAGCTGCAAGAAGACAAACGGTAGGAAATTTTATACATCAAACTAATTAGAATATACTTGATTTTGAACATCACATACCTGGTACATCAAAGAAAAATTCTTGAGGTTTTCTCCGACGCCACCATGCAAACGCTATAGCAGGGGCAGCAAACAATAAGGCAGCACCAGCTGCCACGCCTCCAGCAATTGCTCCAGTAGCACTATTCCCGCCTAAAATTGGATGAATGGAATGAGAAGTGAGAATACTCGAGCAAAATCCTCCCCTATACATATCACCATTACCATGAAAAACCTTGAATTAAAATGCTCAAAAACCATTTATGAAAATCAGATGTGGTCCATTTATTCAGTTCTACGACTACCAAGAAAAATTACATTTCAATTTCATCTAGTGAAATTCAATATGCAATTGAATGATTTACTTCAATTCAACTTCAAGACTAAGGGTGCTATAAGATCACCAGCAGTAAAGAATAAAAATGTAAATGTAAAGCACTACCTAAAACTTTAAATAAAAGATTGATTAAAGATTACCCGGTAAAGAAATTGGGGGTGGTGGAACAAATGGAGGAGGAGGAGCAAATGGAGGAGATCCTGGGCAGGGACGCCCAGTAACCGGGCCACATAGATCCAAGTTGTTAGCAAAACTGCAAATAGAATAAGTTTTTAAGCAGTCTTCAAATCAGCCAGTCAATATGGGTGATGTTCAATTTATTAGCACAAAACCTGATGGGAGTAAATAATGAGAAGGAGCCATTGTCTGGGACCACCCCAGAAAGCCGATTGTTTGATAGATCCCTGTGTCCCACAATGCAATTGGAAACAAGTCATTTCTTGAAATCACAATGATGCCTCAGAGAGGGGGTGAGAGAGAGAGAGAGAAAATTGATTCTTACAATACTTGAAGAGCGGAGATATTAGTCAATGACATGGGAATTGGACCTGACAGACTGTTGTTGTTAAGCCGGCTATCCTCGCACAAACATTTCAAGGAACCAAAAAAAGTTAAGAACTAAAATAACCAATAATGATACAACTACGTTCAAAATTACCCAGCCACCAGAATATCACCCTCAACCCTAGAAGTCTTTCATTTTATATTGCTTTTTCAGTACTAGTGTCAAACTCACCGATATTAAAGAAATGGAATGAACTTTCATTTCTTATTTACCTTTGAAAATCTCTAACTAGGATACTACATTTTACGTGAAAGAATTTTTATACATCATTTATATTAAGTTCAAAATCCAATAACTAGAAAGGAAAAAGATTTTCTTCTTCGATTAAAACACAGATATTGATTACATATGCAGTAAAAATATGAAAAAAAAATACAAACGTAGAGTAGCATGCTTACAGGAATCGCAATTTTGATAGCTTTCCCAACGTGTCCGGGATAGGACCAGTGAAACTGTTGAGGTAAAGATCCAAGCTCACCAAGCTAGTCAAATTACCAAGGTCTCTAGGAATTGGTCCAGTTATGTTATTGCTGTAGAGTTCCCTGTTACAAACAAGCATAGCTTAATGATTTGTCATTTGTGCAAGAAACAGTCCAAATCAAGATAGGCATGTCAGGTATAAGATAATACGACTAGCATCTAGATGATTTGCACTGATAATTTACATGCAACAAACTAAATGATTCTCAATCCAAAACCAAATTCCTTGGTCTGCTCAATAGGAATTATTCTCGCATTCAGACGCAATTCCTAGAAAGGTATCAAGGACCTGCATAAGATGTTACACTCTATTTTCCAATGTCCCCAACAGCACACTAATTTGAATATTTTAAGAAAGGACACTAAAGGTTGAACAGTCCAAATTAAATCCTTCATCAATAAAACCAAACATATATCATGTTTGATTGGCTGGCGATGCAGAAAAATGGTTTTCATGTTGCAAGCCCACTTCCTATCAACTCATCAATGAAGCTTATGCCTTCTTCCCAACAATGTAATCCATTTCTTTTCGACATAAAGAAGAATGTACAGAGTTGTGAAGTAAGAATCTATATGAACTTATAACAAGAGAACAAAGTATAAAGTAGTGGTGGAGTGCAATTATCTGAAAAAGCAGAAATAGTGTATAAGTTCCAAATCGGAAGCATAACGTACAAATACTGCAAATTCTTGAGCAATCCCAGCTGAGAAACTAGTTGACCAGACAAAGCTGCATTTCCAAGATCACTGAAAAATCATATAGAAAGAGACATCATAGAACATATACTTTGCAAAAAGAATAATATAACAAATTTAAAAAGTTACAAAGCTACATCATAAGCGTGCACTGGGAAGACATTTGGGAGAACTCACACTCTTATAACACTATTATCATTGTTGCAAGTAACATGAAACCATGTACAGGGATTGACGAGGGTAGGATCCCAACTCTGCAGGACATTGTTAGGATCAATTAAGTTGCTCCTCAAGCTATGCAATGCATCACCTGTTCCAAGATAAGAGCCAATAAAGTAAGGGGCTGTCGACAAATCCAGACCTTGAGAATAAAACCTCAAGTCCAAAATCTTTACTCTCACAAAAATCATTAAACGGGCAAAATGCAGAGTTACTTGAAGCTTTAAACCGGATACAAAATGTTTCATAGAGTTTCAATTTTCTTGATTACAGAAACTAATGCTAAAGGCAAATGAACAGGAGCTTATTGGCCATACAAGCGAGATGACAAAGTAACTACTATTTCAAAACTAGTGTGGGATTTAAGGCTTCAACAGGCATAGCAGGACATGATTAAACTTGCGAGGAGTGTTAAGAACAGCTGCAAACACAGTGATCACAGTCAGTCTCACCCACTCATCCTTAAATGTAACCCAAAGTACAGTACAGAACAACAGTAGATAAATATTCCAACCACTTGATAGAGGCCATCATCCACAAGCATTCTCTCCAGCTTCTCTCAACTCAAGTACACATAAAACCATTTCATTTTTTCAAAAAGGAAAAGGAAACATTTAAAGATATAAATGAAGTACATCCACGGATTATCTCTCGAAATTCAACCTATTTCTCACTACCCAAAAATATAATAAGAATCAAGAAAGAAAACAACCCACTTTCCAGAAATCAACATAGATCAAAATCTCCAAACAAGATACACATAAGAGATAGATAAGTAGCAATACACAGACCTTCCATGTTAGCAGAAGCAAACCATGATGACTGGAGCACCAAGATCAAACACAAAGCCCAAACCTTTATCTTCATTTTGAGCTTTTTTTACCTCTGTCAGTATCTTCAGATCCAAACAATAAACAAAACCCCCAACAACACACCATATCACTAAAACCCTAGCTCCAAAAATCCCACCAAAGTCTCCACCATTACCTTCCAAAATCACATCATATCAAATCTCGATCTCACCCACCATAAACCCACAAAAAAAAAAAAACGAAAATTTATCAAAACAGCTACTTTTATTATTTGTATTATTATTTTTCCACCTTTTGGCAACAGCAAAAACAAAACAAAACAAAACAAAACAAAAAACCTTCCCCTTTTTTGAGTTTCTACTTTCTAACAAGTATCCAGTTGCTATGTTCTGTTATGTTATCTTTCAACAATAATTTTTTTAAAAATAATTTTTAGTGAGAGCGTACGGAGTGAAGAGGGGTGCTGCCCGATCGGTGCTGACCGCTGCCCGCACGCAGTCAAAACGTCTTCGCGCTACATCACGGAAAGTGACGTGACGGGGGCAAGCCATCGTTTTTCAGTCAAAATTTTGTCTTTTGTAGGTCCCACATTTGCCATGTCGGATTCCGTCCAAAACCAAATGGGTTATTTTCTTATTTAAGTCCTTGCTGTTTTTCGAAAAAGCACAAAGACCCAAAATATTTTTGAACTTTTTCACTAACTTGTTTTCTATTTTTAGATTCCATCATATTAGTCCTTTGAGACACAGTTGGTACAATTAACTTTAGTCTCATCTCATCGTAAAGAAATTTATCAGGACTCTTCTTTAACATCGATATTAGAAATCGGACATTTAACAGATTTTGTTTGAGTGAATTGAAGTTATATATCTACGAAATTCTATCTGAATTAAGTCCAATAGATTCGGTCATGGTTCCGATTTTGAATCGAAATCAAACCGGATAGAACCGACAGATTATGGTTCGCTCCTATTCTGAAACTGAACCGAACCATGACCAAGTTTAAAATCTACAATATAAATCTAAAAAATTGTATTTAAAATATTTGCTTTTTATTGTACCCGCTTAGGGGTGATTGATCTGAAAATATCAAAATAAGGACTCGAATCATGGATTATAAGAATTTATGATATTTTTTTATCATATTGACAAAAAATAGGGATCTTAATCAATTTCGGTCGCACTTACTTTCTCCTTGTTACAAATAACGTTCCGTTTCTAGAGCTGTCAAGTTAACCAATTTTCAAATCCTAATGTTCATTTTTTTTTTTTTTTGTTATTTGGAGAGTATCAATTTTATATTATGAAATTTGGTTGTTAGTTTTACTAGCTTTGTTTTTTTTTTTTTTTTTTTTTATAAATAATAATGATAAATTTATTGATTATTCGTTTGAATTGACCACCATTTTATATCTTCAATACTTAATTTACCGCACGTGTGGCATTTATTTTCTCTTTGTTTTTCTACACAATAGAGAAAAAAAATAAAAAAAAATAAAGGGGGGGCATAGCATATAGATGGGTCATTGTACTAAAGTCAGAAAATGAAATTTGAGTTTTATAAAAACAAAGTCTTAATCACATTTCAACATTATTACATTCCTTCTCCTTTAATACTTATAAAGTTGAAAATCAAAGCATATAATATTCAATCTTTGGACTATGAGATTAAATGTTGACTTACATCATGACTTGTAATTATAAAAACTAAGCATGCTCTATGTGTAGGACCAATGCCTTATCTAATCCACTATTGTTAATATTAACTTTCCCAATTTGCACTTTAACCTATATATATATATATATAATATATATATATATATATATAAAATTTGTTTTTAATATTATAAAATAATTTGGTATTGGAGAACAAGAGCTTATGAGATGATTGATATCATTTTTTATATGGTATTTTAAAGATGGCATTTTCAATATTAATTTGCTTTTGTTTGTATTATTTTTTTTTTAAAGTGTACTAAAAATAAAATAGTCAAGGTATGTTTTTAATAAGAGCAAAAGTCAACCCAAGACTTGTCTTAGGTCTTTGCAAATTTATTTTTTTCAAGAATTAACTAATATAGAAATGTAAATTTATATTTTTAAAAAATAATTTAAACTAATTGCAATCAAATTCTCCCCCACTCATATGAATGGAGTTCAAATCTCATATCTCTAACATAACGAATTTTAATAATTCAGTTAGCCTGCACCCATAAATATAAATGAAAGAAAATATAAATTCGATTATAATATATATATTTAATTTATATAAGATAGGATATCGAAAATAATTATTCACTTAAATTGAGAGTGTGATTGATATAATGATACAACAAATAACCAAATATAATGGAAACATGAATACATTCAATTCAAATGTATCTAATAATTAAAAAAATAATAATCAAAATTATAGTGAATATTAAGTAAATATTTACAACAAATGTAGCACATATGATCATCATGAGTAGAGCCACCACTTGTGCTCTCTTTACAGGCCTTGTTTGTTTTCTTCAAAATAATGATGGTACTTTGTGCTCTGGGACTCAGCATCTACTACTTGGGTCCAAACACAACATTACAAAAACTAATGCACCATTCACACACCCCCCCCCCCCCCCCCCCAACTTCCATTTTTTCCCCTCATTTCCATTTTATCTAAATAAATTTTGGTTGTTATTTGCGCACATTTTAATAAATACAGAGAATGAATCATTTTATCGAAGGATCATAAGAAAAATGGGTTCGGATTTCCTGCGCATAATGATTTGGAAGATCCAAAATTAAAAAGAGTGGTTTTTGTTAGTTATGATAATGTCGGAAGTGATAATAAATGTTTGTTTGATATGGTTTGTAGTAAAGGTAAAAAAAAAATTTAATATCAGAAACTATTTTCAAAATTTTTGGTGATGTTTGGTTACATTTTGAATAGTTTACCTCTACTAGCAAAAACTCAAAATTTGGACTTTTGTGAATAGAACTTGAAAAACTTTTTTAAATATTTAAATTATCTATAATACCCTCATTTAATTTAACAATATTATTTCATTTTTTTTTTCATAACACAACTTACAAAATTTGGAAGCAAAGTGGTGAACATAATTAGAGTAGACCACTAAATCAAAGATATTTTTGTTGTAAAATTTTGTAATTAAGTAGAAAATTAGAAGCTCAAAATCTCCATATATTTGGTGGAAAGCCATTGCCTTTCGTGAAAGACGGGCTTATATTAATGTCATTACACGTGTCCTTTTATTTTGCATTGTCTTCTTTGTTTTTGTGTTTGGAAAAAAAATATTGTTGAATAATTATAATTCCCACTTTCACTATAAGCTTTTTGGTCAACAATGCTAAATCCATTTGAAATTTTGTAACATAATTTAGGACCAAACTAAAAGACAAGAATGATATAATATATTTTGTCTGGTAATATTTGAAAGTTTATATTTTTCTGCGTATCTTCTTAGAATCTAACTCTATACGTATATGTTCATTAATTTGTAATTAATTTAAGTCAATTTAATGATAGATATTTAAAGTTAAAATAATATTTAATAATATAAATACATCCATCATTATTTATCATTTGATTGATTTAAATCAATGACTATATATTGATGCACTTGAAATATCTCCACCAAATATATATTGTGTGTACTCAATCTTGAAGTCGTTTTATAATAAGAGATATATCATTTTATTAATTTAAACACCCAGCAAAAAAGACAAAAAATATATTTAATATACTAAAAAATAAATAACATTATATTAAAATATATATTTTTTCTTTTTTTATTTTTTATTTTTTTTAGTTTAGCCACCATGAATTTCATAGTGGTTCTTTTAATGTGAGTTTGTTGAAGGCCCATATATAATGAGTGGGCTGTTGCTCTCAATAAGCTCTCAGCTAGAAAGCCCTCTACCATAAATAATGCTTAATGAGCAAACAATTTTGTCAAATAAGCATCAATTAGACAATTACATCACATATGAAATATTACTATTAATATGTGGTGCAGCTGAGGAGTCACTACACTAAAGCCTAGACAATGACCTGGGTGGTAGTTATATAAGATTTTTTTTTTTGAAATCGTTGGAAACCCTGCCACCAAATCACTCATTCCGGGCGTAAGTGGAGCAGATAAAAATTCTAACTGTCCCAGACTCTTACAAGAACACACTCTTTGGATTCGAACCCAAAACCTCAAGGTGAGATCATGAGCCCTATACCACAAAGCCACACCCCTTGAGTACGATAATGATATAAATAAGAAATATTTGAAATTCATAAAACACATAAAAATATCATCGGAAATATCAAAATAAAAAAAGAGAGAGATTCACTGAAGAGATTTAAGGATGACAAGCTGAATAATATATTTTCTCTTAATATTCACAATGTCATTGAGCACTATATATACACATTGTTTGAAATTTAAAATAGAAAAGAGATTACAATAAAAGGAATGGATTAACTACTAGATAAATGACATAATTACAAATATTTTAAAATTGAGATCCCTTGATTTTTTCCATTGATTTTCTCATCTTGATGGTGTAATCTTATCATGCCCGGGCAAGATGGATAGTCTTGGAAAGAGTCCGATCTTGGATTTGAGTGTGTTGAAAGGAGAGCGAGCGAGAGGTTTGGTAAGGGCGTCTGCTAGTTGATCAGCTCCAGAGATGTGTGAGACCCGGAGTAGACCATTTTGAACTTGTTCCCGGATGAAGTGGTAGTCCAAAGCTACGTGTTTCATGCGCGAGTGGAAAACAAGATTGGAGCATAAATTGGTTGCACACCAACATTGTCACAGTAGATGACTGGTTGGAGAGAAAGAGTGACACCGAGTTCGGTAAGGAGAGCACAAATCCATCTAATTTCGGCAGCAGTGGAGGCTACTGATCGGTACTCAGCCTCAGTGGATGAGCGTGCAACCGTGCGTTGTTTCTTGGATCTACAGGAAATATGATTGTGACCCAGATATACTATGTATGCACCAGTGGATGTGAAATCGTCCTTGTTACCAGCCCAATCAGCATCGGAAAAGGCATGGAGTGCTAGAGGGGAGTTGCGGCGGAGGAATATGCCATGGTCCAGAGTGCCACAGAGATATCGCAGTAGACGCTTGACGGCATGCCAATGGTCACTGGTAGGTTGATGCATAAACTGAGAGAGTTTGTTCACTGTATAAGCAATGTCTGGTCGAATGAGAGAGAGATACTGGAGGCTGTCGACAATATTTCTGTACTCGGTCGGATCGGGTAAAGGAGATCCGGATTGTAAAGTGAGTACCGGGTTTGTTGCAAGAGGTGTTGGGGCTGGCTTGGCGTCAATCATGTGGGTTCTGGTAAGCAGATCGGTAATGTACTTGCGTTGACTAAGGAAAAGATCATTGTTGTGGGTAGTAACCTTTACCCCAAGGAAATAAGCAAGCTGGCCAATATCTTTAAGAGAGAAGCGCTGAGAGAGTTGGTCAATGAATCTTTGGACAGCTTCAACATTATTTCCTGTAATAATGATGTCGCCGACATAGACTAAGAGGTATTGTGGTGTGGCGGTTGTTGAAGATGAACAGTGATGTGTCGGCCTGTGAGTTGGTGAAGCCGGATTGGAGAAGAAATTGGAGCAGTTTTTGGTACCATGCTCGAGGGGCCTATTTGAGGCCGTAGATGGCCTTGCGAAGTTTGCAGACGTGATGGGGATGATCGCGGTCAATGAAGCCCGAAGGTTGTGACATAAAAACATCTTCAGTGAGAGTGCCTTGAAGAAAGGCATTATTGATGTCAAGTTATCGGAGAGACCATCATTGACTAACCGCAAGGCTGAGAACAATCCGAACAGTGGTCGGCTTGATGACTGGACTGAAGGTTTCATAATAATCAATGCCAGGACGTTGATGGAAGCCTTTGGCAACTAATCGTGCGTTGTACCTGTCAATAGAACCATTAGCTTTAAATTTGGTGCGAAAGATCCACTTACAGCCGACCAGGTTTTGGTCGGGACGGGGTGGCACTAGTTCCCATGTCCCATTCCGTAGTAAAGCATTATACTCCTCCGACAGAGCTTGGCGCTACTCAGGGTCCTTGAGGGCTTGGGTAATGGTGGTGGGTTCGAGGGTAGGTTTCTGAAGCTGGGCGGTGAGGTTAAGTTTTTGAATTGGTTTATGGAGGTTGTTCTTGGAACGAGTGACGATGACTCGTGGTAAAGTTGAGTGGTCATGTGGTCGGTCGGGGTTGGTGTGGTCGGGCTGTGGTGCTAAGTTTGGGCGTTCTTGTGGGCGGTCGGGGTCTGTGTGATCGGGGTTGGGTGGTGCATGCGATCAAACATGTGGTCGGTTGGTGTGGTCGGGCAGGGGTGGTAAACTGAGATGTTCATGTGGTCGGTAGATGGTTGTGTGTTTGGGGAGGGGTGGTACTCGGTTGTGTGTATGTGGTTGGTCGGTGTGGGTGTGTTCGTCAAAGGATGGTGATGCTCTAGGTTGGTTGTGCTCGGTATTTATTGGTTGATCGGCTGGTACTTGTGAAGTTGTGGTACTTGTGGGATTACTGTGTAATGGAGGGTGGGGTTGGATCGGAGCATCGGTGGGTGTTGAATTCTGTGGGGGTGCAAGGTCGGTATTCGGCGATGGTGAGTCCAGTACCGGTAAGGTCATGGAGCACCATTCAGAGATGATGGATGGAGTGGCACGAGGAGGAGACATTGGAGAGGTGGCAAAAGGAAAAATTGACTCAACGAAGCGGACATGTCGGGAGCTGTAAAGTCTATATGTGGAGGGCTCGAGACATAGATAAGCCCTCTGAGTGGGAGAATATCCTACGAAGACACAGGGAGAGGATTGAGACTCGAGTTTGTGAGATGTGTAAGGACGGAGCCAAGGGTAGCAGAGACAGCCAAAGCTGCGCAGTTTCGAGTAGTTCGGCATATGGCCGAAGAGTTGGAGATAAGGTGAGTTGTGGTGTAAGGTTGGTGTAGGCATGCGATTTATAAGATAGACGGCAGTGGAAAAGGCAAAGGGCCAATATGAGAGAGGCATGGATGAGTGGGTAAGGAGAGAAAGACCTGTTTCAACAATATGTCGATGACGACGTTCAGAGTACCCATTGTGTTCAGGAGTGTGAGGAGGGGAAGTGAGATGAGAGACCCCATGGATTGTGAGGAAGGAAGAGAGGGCTTGATATTCCCCCCATTGTCAGAGTAGATAGTTATGATTGGGCGGTTGAAGAATTTTTCTACTAGCGCCTTGAAGCGCACAAAGACATCACGGGTGTCTGACTTTCGTTTTAGGGGATAAAGCCAAATGTATTTGGTGAAGTGGTCGACAAAGATTATGTAGTATTTGAAGTTATCAAATGAGTAGACCGGAGAGGTCCATAAATCAGTAAATATAACCTCAAGAGGTATATGTAGTAAGAGTAGATGAAGAGAACAGTAACTTGTGACTTTTATTGCATTGACACGAGTTACAATTAAAATTTAGATAAGAGGAAAGAGAGACATCTGAATTAAATGAAGACATGATATTTTTGAAGATCGACGACGAAGGATGCCCGAGCCGATGATGCCACTCAGGTATAGTAGTTCTGACACTTGAAAAGGCGATTAGAGGGGACCGAGTGTGGGAGGTCGGCCATTCGTATACACCATCTTTAGTCCGACCCTGCAACATAATTGCCCCCGTGCGGAGATCCTTCACATTAAAAGAAGAGGGTAAGAACTCAATGGAAGTGTTATTGGACTTGCAAAATTGAGAAATGAAGATAAGATTACGTTTCATAGTGGGTACATATAAAACATTAGATAAGGTAAAAGAGCGAGTCAGAGTATTAAGAGAGGTAGAACCGTGGTGGGAAATGGGGAGTGCAGTGCCGTCACCGATCATTATTTCATCTGTGCCGTCATAATGATTGTGGAGAGCAAGGTTGTTGAGATCAATAGTGACATGATGCGAGGCTCCACTGTCAAGAAGCCAGGAGGGGTTGGATGAAGAGGTGGTGGTAACATTTGCTTGATATTGCCAGGGATTGGATGTGCGAGGGTTGGATGAGTTGGTGGGGCGAGATGGTGGTTGTACACGTGGGAAGTGTTGGCGGAAGAGAGGGCACTGGGAGACCACATGGCCTTGAGTGTGGCACCATTGGCACCGACCAAGGAAGGGACGAGGATGAGGTCGGTCGGCTCGAGTGTTGGTGGGAGAGTTTCTGGTAAGTTGGGGGGTGGTGGTGGGTGCAAACCGACTGGGCTGGCAGTGTGATTGGGATGAGGCCGGTTGTAGGTCCGAACATTGGTGGGATGTGCGGATGCCGGGTGGGATGGGGAACTTGTCCTGTTGTTGAGAGATAATTCCTTGTTGATGAGTTTTTCATGGAGTTCATCAAAGAGGATAGTGGAATCACGGCCATTGACAGAGTCAACGATGGACTGATAGTTATCGTCAAGTCCATCAAACACTTTTTCAATTAGATCTTCATGGTCAAGAGGTTTTCCAAGGGCGGTAAGTTGATCGACTGTGGTTTTGATGGATTGCATGTATTCGGTGATTGTTTTAGGGCCTTTGGTGATGTGTTTAAGATGATCTTTGAGTTGTTTGATATGACCACGAGATGGACGGGCATAGGTGTTGGCAAGGGTTTGCCAAGCTTCATAGGTGGTGTTAGATTGGGTGATGAGAGGAACTAGAGATGGTGAAAGGGTGCCGACAAGAGCTGCAAAAATTAGTTTGTCTTGTCGGAGCCAGGTGCGATATTCTGGATTGGGAGAGGTAACATTATTTGTGGTGATAGTACGTGGTGGGGTGTGATGATTTCCATCAATGTATTTTTGTAAGTCATAGCCGATGAGAATGGCTTCAATTTGGGTTTTCCAGGAGAGGTAATTTGTTGTTGATGTGATTTGGAGTTATGGATGGTAACAATGATCAAGGTTTTGTAGGTTCTTGGGCATTGGGGATGACATTTTGGGTACTGTCGGTGGCCATTGGAACAGGGATGGAGGTGCTTGAGAAGTATTTGGCAAGTGGGTTTGAAAAAAAAAATTTAGAGCATGGATCTTGGCGTGATACCATGAAGAGATTTAAGGATGACAAGCTGAAGAATATATTTTCTCTTAATATTCACAATGCCATTGAGCACTATATATACACATTGTTTGAAATTTAAAATAGGAAAGAGATTACAATAAAAGGAAGGGATTAACTACTAGATAAATGACATAATTACAAATATTTTAAAATTGAGATCCATTGATTTTCTCCATTGATTTTCTCATCTTGATGGTGTAATCTTATCATTCACAACGTATTTATCTAATTTCTAGTAAATTTCAAATTAATATATATGTATGTGTAACAATTAAAAACCCCTAAAATCCCATCAACCTAACGAAGTACAATTAGAAAACATACTTATTTTTTTTGAAAATAGATCTTCATTAATCAAAAAAGAAAATGAATTACATCCGCTGGAAAACCCTCCAGCGAAATTATAGTGCTCAAACGGCTAACAGCATACTTAGCAAGTTTATGAGCCTCTATGTAATAAAATCTCAATCCATTGGGCGAATAAATCTTTGAATTTCATTGATCATCTAAGAGATATCCTTGAAGCTAGAGTATTTCCCTGTCACCATCCTTATCACATTATGTGAATCTGATTCCACCAATAATGATTGTAGCCCCATTTCAATCGCTATTTTTATCCCATATTTCATTGTCTCCGCTTCCGCAAGCTCCACATCCTCACTAAAGATGACATTACTAGATAATGACCAGACCATTTTCCAATCGAAATGCCACCTGATATTCACTTTTAACCTCATACTGCCCCCGATTGTGAAAGTGCCAGAAGCATTGATCTTGCTGTTTTGTTTTCGGGAGTCTAATGCTCAAATTTTGGGCCATATATATCTTCTGCATAAAAGTGTTGCCACAACAAGTCTTTATTCCATTGATTGTCTTCCCTTATTAACATTTTAACTATGGCATTAGCAGGAAGTGACTGGGGAGTTATGGGTCTGAACTCTGAAAGTATGAGGTCTCGGCAACCAATTACTATGATAAATCATTTTTTTTCTGCATCTCATATCCTTTATCTAAAACCTTTATATAATATCTCTCTTCCACATAATAAACTTCTCCAAATAAATGAAGGGTTGTATCCCATCTTAGCTTCCAAAAAGCCATCATCTTTGAAGTACATTGCCTGTAAAATCTTTGCAACGAGAGACTCTGGATGTCGTAATGATAAGTGCGGTTTATACCTACTTATTCCGACATCCTTAGCCTATTATTTTGTTATGGTTCGAGTCATTTAATGTCATTTATAGTTTATTTAATGTCTTAATTGTAGGAAGCATTAAAACATCAAGAGTGGAGCAAATACGCGTGTTTCGGGACCTAATGGAAGCATCAGACGCGCGCAGGAACACAGGAAGCGAGACGCAGCACCAGTGAAGAGAATGCACTGGCGCCGCGGTGCCCAAACCAGTCACATACAAATTCCCGAGAGAAGGGCGCCACGTCGCCAATTGACCAGCGCCGCGTCTGCGGACGCGCACCAAAATCCCAATTTTAGGGTTTCAACAAAAGGGACCCCAAGGCTTTATTATAAATAGATGGGTTCGTCTAAACATCAAGGGGAGACTAATACACAACACAAAACACCAAAACACATATTTTAGAGAGTTACAAGGAGAAGGATTGAAGAGCGACAAGAGGAGACGAATGCGGTGACGTCCGAAAAGGAAGAGATTCAATTCAGATTTTATCTTCTTGTTTCTTTCTTAAAACTCTAATGATTTCCATTAGATTCATAACTCGTTTTTATTGTTATTATCTTTTAGTCATGAACTAACTCCTTAATTCTGGAGAATGATGTAACTGATGCTTGAACCTTTGTTTTAATTGTCGATTCTGTTATGAAGTTTTATTGAGTTATTTATATTCTTTTGAGTTTAATGCTTTGTGTTTGCTGGCCACAAATATGATGATATATGTTTGAAATCTATCACTCGAGAGAGATGATTTTGAGTAGATCTAGAGAATATAACTTAGGAGTTTTATAGAGTTCGAGAGAATATATAAGTTCCTTTAAAGTTGTTAACATAGAATCACAAAGCGTAATGAGTTGTTAGCTACTGTATTTTTATAGAGATATCGAAGTCTGTAATTGATGATATTTTCACTGATGCTAGAGAGAGGTAGTGGATAATTATGAAACCCTATCTCAAGTGGTTATTTTTTTTTGAAATAAAACTGATCATATTATCTTAACTCCCCCCTCCATTCTCTTGATTTCCACTAACCACTACTCCTAACATAACACTAACTTTTTTTTCCTATAAATTGAAACTAAACTTAATCAACTCATTTATTTTGTGTGTTGCTGTGAACCAATTGAGAGTGAATTATATATTGAATTCCAGAGAACCTTTCAACAGTTAGAGAGAGAAACGGATCCGTAGTGAGAGAAACACAAACCAGAAGAGAGAGAAAGTTGAGCAAGAGAGAGAAAGGGTCGTTCGACGTCGTCCGGTCATCTTTTCCGGCAAGTGACCACATCAGGAGAATCCTCTCGCCGGGACGAATCCAACTCCGCCTGACCGCCACCGTGAATCTACCGCACGCGCCCTCACGCGCTCCTACGCGCCGCCTCACCGTTGGTTCACGCGCCCCACGCGCCGCCATGCGTGATCGACACCTCCCGAACCAGAATCTTTCCCTCGTCGAGATACGCAGGTTAGACACTTCGTTTGCCCAATTCGGACCTTCGGTTGTCGTAAAATGAGCCTAGAACGAGAGTTAACGTTGTCCGATTGTTCGTCGGTGATCGTCGAGTATTCGCCATTACCACCACTGCCGTTGTGATCCTCGTGACGTGTACTGTCCGTGGACCACCTCGTTCTGAAATTTAGAAGTCATTGGAGCTCGGTACGTTATATTTTACAGTTTTAGGGGTGTAATTATAATATTTTGAGAATTTTGGACTTATTCGTAATTTGGCATGTTTAGGGACCTAAATGAGTGAATTTTGATTTGTAGTGAGTAATAGGAGATAATTGGAAGTTTTGGGACTAAATTGATAATATTGGAGAGTATTGGGGTTAAATTACAAATTTGGAAAGTTTAGGGGTAAATCATAATTTTAGTAAAATATAGGGACCTGATCGTAATTTTACACTTTTTCCAGATTTTAGCGAGGATATATAGATATATAGAGTTTTACGTGGATCGAGGTAATACAAAGCACATTGATTCTCTTAACATAATGTTTGTTGATTGATGTTTGATATGTGAGTTACATAATATAATATAATATATATTTATATATGTATGTTGGAAAATTGACTGAGTAATTGATAGCATGAGAACAAAAAATTGTGAATATAACTTTTTAGTATAAATTTTATGTTTGTAACATGAATCGAAGTATTGAAGTATTATGTGATTTTGAGATGAGTTGATGGATGAAAAGCGATGAGATGTGTTGTATTGGATGCTGTGTGAGATTGTTGTTATGCTACCGGATTTAGTATGATAATGGTCGGATATGCGAGATTATGCGAGATTAGCATATGCGTGTGGTACAATCCCCCTCTTACACATTTATGCAGGATTATATGGTGGGAAACCTTGAGGGTAAGAGATAGACTCTCCCAATGGTTTCAATCTATTATTATACCGAATCCGGATAGCAAACATTGTTTGATTGAGATGTGTAGGCACTGCATTTTTACACATGAGTCCCTATGATGAGTCTCATTTTGGAGACACTACCTTTTAAGTCACGGAGGTCACGGGAAACGGACATCGGAAGGGGAAATTCAGAATAAACAAGGTTCACTGTTTTCGTTCGTGCTACGTTCGTGTTTACGTTCGAACGTCAAACGGATTGCGGGCGTTCGTGCCGCGTTCTAGGAAGCGTTCGAACGGTGTCGGTAATTCTGGTTTTGCTGCTAGCCTCACATCCAGCCCAATTAGCCCCCCAAAGCCCATAAAACACATCCCAATTTAAATAAATAAATAAATATTAATTAAAACATTAACTAAATAAGATAATAATTAAATTAATTAAATAATTAAATAAAACATATACCAAACATAAAATAAACAAATACCAACTTAAACTAAAATCATGCCTAAATTAAACAAATCACATACTAAATCAAAATATAATCATGCCTAATTAAAATCAATCAACCAATTATATTCCCAATCTAATAAGATTATTCCCAAACTTAAAATATTGTATTCCTAAACCAAGCCAATCAAATATTCAACCTTCCCTATCTAGCCAAGATTTGTCCCCCCTCAATCTTTGACTTCCCTTAACCAAACCAAATCAAATCCCTTGCTTCCCTTAACCAAACCAAATCAAATCCCTCTTTAATTAGCCAAATCTCTTTCCTTGTCAAGCCCAACCCTTTGCCTATAAAAAGAACCCTTCACCAACCTTCTCAACCCTAGCTAGCTAGTCCCTAACTCACAACAACACACATAAAAAATATTACAGGAAGAAGACACCAAAAACCAGTAAGCAAAAGATAAAGAGGAAACGGCAGCGAAACCACAAGGAAACAATAGTAAAAGACAGAGAACGACGACTCAAAACAGTAAAGACAACGAACGAGAACAGTGAACCAGTGAACCGGGAGAGTTGCGGAGCATCCACCCTTCCGACGATCGTGTACCGTACATCCGAGAGGTGATTTAAAAGGTTAGACCTGAGGGTACCTTTTCATTAGTTATATTCATTTTTTTATTATTATTATTGAATTCTATTCGCATGAGAGTCGTTTATGGATGCATGTTGTGGCTTGAATGAAATGGAAGAGTGTCGTCTCTTGTGGTATATAGGATGGAAACCCAGACGTAAATTCCGTAGCCGAATCCGAATGGACGGTAGTGCGGTCTGTACTTGGGATACAACTCCACGTACCACTTGAGTAAACGGCACCTTCTCTTGTTTTGTGTTGCTTTCATTTATTTATTCCTCGTCATTTAAATTATGTATGTTGCTTATTCCTGTATGATACGATCGAGTGCATGGGCTTAGTAAGTGCGATGAAAGGTCCCCAATTGGAGGGGTTAAAATCCTTCACCACGATGCTTTGCCGCACCGATTGATGTGTGTTCGGTTGAATGCGAAATACGTTCAATCGTACATACTTAGTTGATATGATTGTCTCTATTTTCGTATGCATGATTTAGTCGAGCGCATGGGCTTAGTATGTTGGTCTAAAGGTCCTCTCTTTGAGAGATCAAGAGCCCCAAAAGGCCACCTTTACGGCAGTACTTCGCCGCGCCCCTTTATTTTGTCTTTTATGTATTGCGTCCCATTTCATGCATCAGGTCTGTTCTCGTTCGAACGCGTTTACGAACGCAACTCGAACGTGCATGCATTTTTGCCTTATCATGCATCAGGTCTCATCTCCGTTCGAACGCGTTTACGAACGCCATACGAACGTGAGCATTCTGTTTCATTTCCGTTCGAACGCGTTATCAAACGCCATACGAACACGAGCATTCTGTTTCATTTCCGTTCGAACGCGTTACGAACGCTACTCGAACGCGAGCATTCTGTTTCATTTCTGTTCGAACGCGTTATCAAACGCCATACGAACGCGAGCATTCTGTTTCATTTCCGTTCGAACGCGTTATCAAACGCCATACGAACGCGAACTTTCTGTTTACCGTTCGAACGCGTTTACGAACGCTACACGAACGCGCACACACTGAACTGAGTTTGTCTTATCATATTCATGCATAATTGCCTATTGGTTGATCTTTCTTGTGTTTTATAGCCAATTGTATTATTTGTATTCAAGCATGATTAGGCTGTTAGCATGTTATTTGGTTAATAGGTTCATGAGATAGTACTCAAGCATGATCATGTTGTTCTTAGTTTTCCATATCATAGGATTGAAATATGTTCATGAGATTGCCATGTGATGTTGCATGTTGTGATGAACTTGTTGATGTATGCATATGAATGTAGAAGCATGATATCTTTGGAAATAAATGTTATTTAAGCCTGGTTAAATTATCACATAAATCCTTTTATTACAAGTGACATAAGTAAGGGACCATTCCGAACCCAACGGTTTGAGGTCTTCCATTGCGAGGGGTGAGTGCGGCCTTAAATCTTTGTCCCGGTTCACACCGGGTGGCGACTCCATGTTATTTCGTACTTCCCAAATAGGCCGCGAGCCTAGGAACGGCGTCGCCCAGGTTCTGTTGTCCACAGTCTGTCGACTCCACTGGGGATTAGAGAATTGGCCCCGAAATATTGTCTTGTGATGTTTGGATTTATGTCTTAATTGACCGTGTCTATAGTGGGTAAAGTGAGGGTTTAATCAAAGGCATTTTAAGGCTAGGTAATGGTTTGGTGTCTTCTTCATTCACTACCTTTCTAGAAGGAAAAGCTGTGAAGGCACCTAGATAGCCATCTACTAGTAGCCTATTGTGATGGACTAATTTGGAGGACTCGTTGTTTATTCTGACAACAAGCGATAAGAGCCTAAGAGGCTTGGGTATTTAAGTGAGCCTCGCTCCACCTTCCCTCTGGGGAATCTACAACGGGAAATCCATTTGACAGTCTGTCACACACCATAGCTCATTGGCACGTACCTTAGTGTATAAAAAGGGGTGCGCTCACTTGGTTGCTCGAACCCTTGAGTGGGGAGACCTAGTTGTGGGTCATCCTTCGCCGGTGAGAGCCTTTGTCTATACTCTTACTAACCCACCCATAGACCGGGTTGGCTAAAGTAGCAATTATTTCCTTGAATATGTGCTTGTGGACCATCCTCATTTGGATGCAGTTGGACTATTGTCAGAAATGCGGGCTTGTTGGGCCATTTAAACTGGGGCAAGTTCGTACCTTATGACTATTAGGCCAAAAGCTTCTGAAATGTTGATGGGCCATTCTGTAGAAATTATTGTTGTATGTTTGCATTATCTTTCTTTGTGCTTGTGTTCGGAACATTACCATTTGGATTTAGTTGGACTCCTTGTCATGAGATGTGAACTCGTTGGGCCATTTAAACTGGGACGAGTCCACTCCTATGGCAGTTAGCCCAAAAACTTCTAAAATGATGATGGGCCGATTTGTGTGCAAATTTTAAAGAGTTGATATATTTCTTGTATCACATGCATCACATGTATCACATGCACCTCATGCATACATGCACCATGTTAACTCCCTTTTGATTTAAAAGCCATCATAGATGCATGTTGGTTAGGGAAGATGACAGACTTGTCAAAAGACCAAGCAGCCACCAAGAATACTGGCAGAAGACCTAGCTCAATGGGATAGGAAACCCAATTATGCATGCATGCATACACGTAACACATTTTGCATCCCTTTTGTGTTTGTTCTGTTTTGTAATAACATGTTTCAAAAAAGAAAAAGCGGCAAAGACAAGACAACCAGAATCAGCAACATATGAGTAGTAGTTTTGGGGATGAGTCCCAGGGTCGAGGCCCACATCGTCAGAGTGTTGGAATGAATCACGGGGTTGAGGCCCATGTCAGCAATTTCAGAAATGAGTCACAGGGGCGAGGCCCGTATCTGTATCAGTCTGGGGGCGAGGCCCATATCATTATCAGTTTAGGGCGAAGCCCACATCATTCTGCGGGCGAGGCCCACATCAGGATGAGTCTCAGGGTCGAGGCCCACATCAGCATAATTTTGGAATGAATCCAGGGAATGAATCCCAGGGCCGAGGCCCACATCAGCAGAATTTTGGAATGAATCCCAGGGTCGAGGCCCACATCAGCAGAATTTTGGAATGAATCCAGGGAATGAATCCCAGGGCCGAGGCCCGCATCAGCAGAATTTTGGAATGAATCCGAGGGTCGAGGCCCACATCAGCATCAATCTGGGGGCGAGGCCCATGTCAGTAGCAGTTGGGGCCGAGGCCCACTTCAGCAATCAGTTTTGGGGATGAGTCCCAAGGGTCGAGGCCCACATCAGCATCAATCTGGAGGCGAGGCCCATGTCAGTAGCAGTTGGGGCCGAGGCCCACTTCAACATCAGTTTTGGGGATGAGTCTCAGGGTCGAGGCCCACATCAAACACAGTTTGGGAATGAGTCCCAGGGTCGAGGCCCACATTACATCAGTATCAGTCTTGCCGGGTATGGCATTCTGGGGGCGAGGCCCACATTACATCATATCAGTTCTGCCGAGAATGGCACTCCGAGAATGGAGATATAGTCCGGGAATGGGCAGTTCAAGAATGAACAAGTCGGAAATGACACTCCGAGAATGGAGATATAGTCCGGGAATGGACAGTTCAAGAATGAACAAGCCGAGAATGGCAATCCAAGAATGGAGCACAGTTCAAGAATGAACAAGTCGGAAATGACACTCCGAGAATGGAGATATAGTCCGGGAATGGACAGTTCAAGAATGAACAAGCCGAGAATGGCAATCCAAGAATGGAGCAGAGTTCAAGAATGAACAAATCGGAAATGACACTCCGAGAATGGAGATATGGTCCGGGAATGGACAGTTCAAGAATGAAAAAGCCGGGAATGGCACTCCAAGAATGGAAGCACGGTTCGGGAATGAACCACCTTACAGTAACAGTTCGGGAATGAACCACCTCATGACAACAGTTCAGGAATGCACAACTTACAGTAACAGTTCAGGAATGAACCACCTTACAGTAACGGTTCGGGAATAAAGCCCACATTCAGTACAGTTCAGGAAGAAAGCCTACAAACTCGGGAATAAAGCCCACATTCAATACAGTTCGGGGACAAAGCCCACAGTTAACACAGTCAGGGAACAAAGCCCAGGGGAAGAAAGCCTCATATCAGTATAAGTTTGAGAACAAAGCTCAATGGGAAGAAAGCCTCATGTCAGTACAGTTCGGGAATAAAGCTCGGGAGGAATAAAGCTTCATCTCAACAGTTCGGGAATAAAGCTCAGGAGGAATAAAGCCTCATCTCAACACGGTTCGGGAATAAAGCTCGGGAGGAATAAAGCCTCATCTCAATACAGTTCAGGAAGGAACAGGCCGAGAATGGCACTCCAAGAATGGAAGCACGGTTCGGGAATAAACCAAGGGTCGCAACACCTCACCACCAATCAACGCAACTCAACACATGGTAAGTCAAGTGGCAGCTGGCGAGCCAGGTAAGTAGAAATGCATTGCATAACTTTGATAGGATTGTCACTGTTGCACATTACACAAGTCCCATCAAAGTGGGGGCGACTGTAGGCACTGCATTTTTACACATGAGTCCCTATGATGAGTCTCATTTTGGAGACACTACCTTTAAGTCACGGAGGTCACGGGAAACGGACATCGGAAGGGGAAATTCAGAATAAACAAGGTTCACTGTTTTCGTTCGTGCTACGTTCGTGTTTACGTTCGAACGTCAAACGGATTGCGGGCGTTCGTGCCGCGTTCTAGGAAGCGTTCGAACGGTGTCGGTAATTCTGGTTTTGCTGCTAGCCTCACATCCAGCCCAATTAGCCCCCCAAAGCCCATAAAACACATCCCAATTTAAATAAATAAATAAATATTAATTAAAACATTAACTAAATAAGATAATAATTAATTAATTAAATATTAAATAAAACATATACCAAACATAAAATAAACAAATACCAACTTAAACTAAAATCATGCCTAAATTAAACAAATCACATACTAAATCAAAATATAATCATGCCTAATTAAAATCAATCAACCAATTATATTCCCAATCTAATAAGATTATTCCCAAACTTAAAATATTGTATTCCTAAACCAAGCCAATCAAATATTCAACCTTCCCTATCTAGCCAAGATTTGTCCCCCCTCAATCTTTGACTTCCCTTAAACCAAACCAAATCAAATCCCTTGCTTCCCTTAACCAAACCAAATCAAATCCCTCTTTAATTAGCCAAATCTCTTTCCTTGTCAAGCCCAACCCTTTGCCTATAAAAAGAACCCTTCACCAACCTTCTCAACCCTAGCTAGCTAGTCCCTAACTCACACACAACACACATAAAAAATATTACAGGAAGAAGACACCAAAAACCAGTAAGCAAAAGATAAAGAGGAAACGGCAGCGAAACCACAAGGAAACAATAGTAAAAGACAGAGAACGACGACTCAAAACAGTAAAGACAACGAACGAGAACAGTGAACCAGTGAACCGGGAGAGTTGCGGAGCATCCACCCTTCCGACGATCGTGTACCGTACATCCGAGAGGTGATTTAAAAGGTTAGACCTGAGGGTACCTTTTCATTAGTTTATATTCATTTTTTTATTATTATTATTGAATTCTATTCGCATGAGAGTCGTTTATGGATGCATGTTGTGGCTTGAATGAAATGGAAGAGTGTCGTCTCTTGTGGTATATAGGATGGAAACCCAGACGTAAATTCCGTAGCCGAATCCGAATGGACGGTAGTGCGGTCTGTACTTGGGATACAACTCCACGTACCACTTGAGTAAACGGCACCTTCTCTTGTTTTGTGTTGCTTTCATTTATTTATTCCTCGTTATTTAAATTATGTATGTTGCTTATTCCTGTATGATACGATCGAGTGCATGGGCTTAGTAAGTGCGATGAAAGGTCCCCTAATTGGAGGGGTTAAAATCCTTCACCACGATGCTTTGCCGCACCGATTGATGTGTGTTCGGTTGATGCGAAATACGTTCAATCGGACATACTTAGTTTGATATGATTGTCTCTATTTTCGTATGCATGATTTAGTCGAGCGCATGGGCTTAGTATGTTGGTCTAAAGGTCCTCTCTTTGAGAGATCAAGAGCCCCAAAAGGCCACCTTTACGGCAGTACTTCGCCGCGCCCCTTTATTTTGTCGTTTATGTATTGCGTCCCATTTCATGCATCAGGTCTGTTCTCGTTCGAACGCGTTTACGAACGCAACTCGAACGTGCATGCATTTTTGCCTTATCATGCATCAGGTCTCATCTCCGTTCGAACGCGTTTACGAACGCCATACGAACGTGAGCATTCTGTTTCATTTCCGTTCGAACGCGTTATCAAACGCCATACGAACACGAGCATTCTGTTTCATTTCCGTTCGAACGCGTTTACGAACGCTACTCGAACGCGAGCATTCTGTTTCATTTCTGTTCGAACGCGTTATCAAACGCCATACGAACGCGAGCATTCTGTTTCATTTCCGTTCGAACGCGTTATCAAACGCCATACGAACGCGAACTTTCTGTTTACCGTTCGAACGCGTTTACGAACGCTACACGAACGCGCACACACTGAACTGAGTTTGTCTTATCATATTCATGCATAATTGCCTCTTGGTTGATCTTTCTTGTGTTTTATAGCCAATTGTATTATTTGTATTCAAGCATGATTAGACTGTTAGCATGTTATTTGGTTAATAGGTTCATGAGATAGTACTCAAGCATGATCATGTTGTTCTTAGTTTTCCATATCATAGGATTGAAATATGTTCATGAGATTGCCATGTGATGTTGCATGTTGTGATGAACTTGTTGATGTATGTATATGAATGTAGAAGCATGATATCTTTGGAAATAAATGTTATTTAAGCCTGGTTTAAATTATCACATAAATCCTTTATTACAAGTGACATAAGTAAGGGACCATTCCGAACCCAACGGTTTGAGGTCTTCCCTTGCGAGGGGTGAGTGCGGCCTTAATCTTTGTCCCGGTTCACACCGGGTGGCGACTCCATGTTATTTCGTACTTCCCAACTAGGCCGCGAGCCTAGGAACGGCGTCGCCCAGGTTCTGTTGTCCACAGATGTGTTGTTGTGAGTATGTTTTGCCTGAGTTAGCTGTCATATATATTAACTGTTATTTTCATATATTCACTATCATATATATATTTTGTTGGTGATGTCATGTTGAGAGTATGAGTGTTTTTTACTTACTGAGATCTTTAAGCTCACCCCTATTTCCCAAACATCCCAGGTAGTTCGCCAGCGCAACAATAGCAGTATCAGTACCAGAATTTGACTCGTTTGCCACAACAGTCAGTCGGGTTGGTCCAGACATTTCTTTTGGCTTTTTAGATATGATATTTATGATAATTTCATGTTTTCAGACACTTTGGTGTAAGCACTTATTTGGGATTTATTTGATTGCATTTTATGGAATATTATTTTCTTTGCGAACTTTTGGTTCAGTTGCATGACATATAGGTGCTCGAGCTAAAGTGGTTCGCAAACCCCTTTCTAGGGTTAGGCTCGCTCTAGGGAGGGGGTCGTGATAATAATTTCGGAGTCTTGACTTATAAACAATATAACTGAACAATGATTAATTGACATGAAAAATACATAGACGACAACTAGGTGAAATCATGATCTAGAATCTCTATCGTATTAGTCCCTCCTATATAATTATTTTTATATTTATTTATTAAATCTTTATTATTTGTTTTCTAAATAAAGTTAGGATTATCAATTGTAGCATATAGTGCGAGTTAACGCAATCAGTGGGTTCGACACTCTAAACTCATTTATACTAAAACTTGACACCGTACACTTGCGGTACGATATAAAATATCACAACAAGTTTTTGGCGCCGTTGCCGGGTTTTGTTTGTTTAATTCACATTGTTTGTTTGTTTAATTCACATTAATACTATTACTAAGTAATCTTAGCTTTATTTAGATTTTTATTTTGAGTTTATTTTTATTTTGTATTTATTTTGTTTATTGATTTTTTTCTTTTTCTTTCGGTGCTTCAGTGAATGCGAAAATCCACAAGTCTCGACTCGCTCATGTTTCATCCTGAAATAGAAAGAACATCGAGGAGACTAAGGAAAGAAAGGAAAATTGAACAAGAAGCAATGTCAGCTGAAAACAGAGAAATCAACCCACGTCAGGTGACAATCAGAGATCACTTTAAGTCTGTCATTGATGATACATATTCTGAGATTGCCCATCAACCAATCAACGCCAACAATTTTGAGCTAAAACCTGCATTGATCAACATGGTACAAAGAAATCAGT
The DNA here is from genome assembly GCA_019454045.1 of Zanthoxylum bungeanum. NCBI lineage: Eukaryota > Viridiplantae > Streptophyta > Magnoliopsida > Sapindales > Rutaceae > Zanthoxylum > Zanthoxylum bungeanum. The sequence goes on from SKCR01024823.1 coordinate 159,554, forward strand.
TTGGGGGTTCAGCTGTAGAAGATTCCAACTTGCACTTAAGGATGTTCCTGGGGATCGCAGATACTATAAAGATGAATGTCGTGAGTAAAGAGGCCATCAGGCTACGCTTATTTTCATTCTCTTTACGAGATAAAGCGTGAGATTGGCTTCAATCAATACAGACGGGGAGTATTATGACATGGCAGGATATGACCATAAAATTTCTTGAGAGGTTATTTCCACCAGCTAAATCAGCTCAACTGAGGGCATAAATTAGTATATTTAAGCAGCTGGAGACTGAGACTTTATATGAAGCATGAGAGCGCTTTAATGATTTACTCCGAAGATGCCCACAACATGATTATGCAGACTGAGTCCAGATTCAATTGTTCTATAATGGGCTGAATAGTTCTAATATGACTGTAGTTGATGCAGCAGCTGGGGGAGCTCTATTCAAGAAATCAGCTGAAGACGCCTACAATCTATTAGAAGAAATGGCCATTAACCATTTTCAATGGCCAAGTGAACTCGCTACGGTGACCAAAGTGGCTGGAATATATGAAGTAGACCCTCTTGTGGCACTCAGATTTCCACCTTATCTACTCAAGTAGCAGCCCTGACAAATCCACGAGCACAAGCATCTATTGAATCAGCGGCGGCTGCAAATATGCTGTTACTGGAAGGAAACCCGAACGTCGAGCAAGTCCAATTTGTGAACCATCGGAACTTCAACAGCTATAGAGGCAATCATGTGCCTAACCGTTATCATCCAAACCTGTCATATACTAACACAGAGAATAGCTTGCAACCTTCATCTAGTTTTGACTCTTAAAGAGCTGAGCAGAAATCTTCTTTAGAAGATTTCATGAGCACGTTTGTTGCTAATACTTCAGCGAGGTTTGAGAAGAATGAAGAAAGACTGAATAATATTGAGACACACATGGAGAATATCGGGGCAACAATGAAGTCCTTAGAAACACAGATTTGGCAGATTACGTCATCCATGACCAAGCATCATTAATGGGTATTTGGATAAACTGCCACAACCGCCAAGCTACATTTTTCATGTCAAAACAGCTAATGGATACAAAAGAAGAAGAAACCACCACCATTTGGGTGGTTGCGTCTGGTTGAAGATGTTAAACTTAGCGCTAGCGGGGAGGCAACCCTTGCATTTATTTTATTATTATTTTTCTTTATTTTTAATTTTTATTTTCATTATGTGCTATTGTTTATCTATTCGTTTTGCATGCCATTTATGCAGGTATCACGAGACACACAAAGCCCGCGCAACCAAATTCTGACCAGCAGGAGCCTGATCAACTCCATGCACGGTAGTGTTGGTCCTTAATCTGGTTTCTTTATATTTATCTTTCATTGAGGACAATGCAAATTTTAAGTTTGGGGGTGTATGCATGTATTCCTGCTATTTATTTATTTATTCTAAATTTTTTTTTTTAATTAATTAAATTTTTTTTTTTTTTTTATGTTTTTGATAATAAAACATAAGTCTAATGATGAATTTTGATTGCTTTTGATGAAATTTTAGAAACGATAAGCCCCAATTGATTTTTATCTAATGCCATGAGTAAAAGATCTAGGTTAGACTCGTATGCACTTAATAACAAGTTTTTAGTAGTAAGAACTTAAGTAGTTGACAAAGTGACTAGTTGAAAAAATTATTTGCCGATGAATGACCGTTTGCTTAGATATCTATCTCAATATGCTATTATTATGATGTATGGTATGAAAAAAAAAGAAAAAAAAAGAAAGAAACTGACTATAACCGATAAGCGTGAAGCTACCTATGGGCGAGTGTTAGGACCACTATAAGGAGAAATGCTACCTTAAAGGGTAAGTGTGTTAAAAAAAACAAAACAAAAAAACAAAAAAAATGAAAAATGAAAAAAAAATGATGAGCAGAAAAAGAAGAAAATAAAATTGTACCATACTAAGTAAAGAAAGGCAAATTCAGAGTACTAATAAGATATCTAGGTTGGTTTGACCCATCAGATCTCAATTTTTGAGACGAAATCATCGAATTAGCTTACTTATGAGTCAAGCTGTAAATGAACCTATACACACACACACTGTGAGTCTGGCTTAGATAATTTATTCAACAACTTAGATTTGAGTCATAATTGCATACTTTGAAGGTTCTCTCATTTCATTGATAAACACTATTTGAGGACAATTTATGCATAACTATCAGGATTATTTTAGTTGCTTTTTATTTGTTTTATATTTTTCCATGATTGTGTGTGAATGACGTTTGTGGGTGTCGTTACTGTAAGCCCCTACGAGACTATAACTCGTCCACTAGGGCCGCCTAGGGGTTTAAAGGCTTGTTGCATACGCTAAATGCAATCGTGATCCTTACGAAAATGGCTTAGTTAATTTAGTTATTTTTATTTGTTTATTTGTATTTAGTTTTAATTTTGTCTTTTGCTCGGGACTAGCAAAATCTTAAGTTTGAGGGTGTTTGATAAGTGCGGTTTATACCTACTTATTCTGACATCCTTAGCCTATTATTTTGTTATGGTTCGAGTCATTTAATGTCATTTATAGTTTATTTTATGTCTTAATTGTATGAAGCATTAAAACATCAAGAGTGGAGTAAATAAGCGTGTTTTGGACCTATTGGAAGCATCAGACGCGCGCAGGAACACATGAAGTGAGACGCAGCACCAGTGAAGAGAATGCACTGGCGCCACAAGCGCCAAACCAGTCACATACAAATTCTCGAGAGAAGGGCGCCGCGGTGCCAATTGACCAGCGCCGCGGCGCTGCGGCATACGCGCACCAAAATCCCAATTTTAAGGTTTCAACAAAAGGGACCCCAAGGCTTTATTATAAATAGATGCTAATACACAACACAAAACACCAAAACACATATTTTATAAAGTTCCAATGAGAAGGATTGAAGAACGACAAGAGGAGACGAATGCGGTGACGTCCGAAGAGGAAGAGATTCAATTCGGGTTTTATCTTCTTATTTATTTCTTAGAACTCTAATGATTTCCATTAGATTCATGACTCGTTTTATTGTTATTATCTTTTAGTCATGAACTAACTCCTTAATTCTGGAGAATGATGTAACTGATGCTTGAACCTTTGTTTTAATTGTCGATTCTGTTATGAAGTTTTATTGAGTTATTTATATTCTTTTGAGTTTAATGTTTTATGTTTGCTGGCCACAAATATGATGATATATGTTTTAAATCTATCACTCGAGAGAGGGGATTTTGAATAGATCTAGAGAATATAACTTATGAGTTTTATAGAGTTCGAGAGAATATATAAGTTCCTTTGAAGTTGTTAACATAGAATCACAAAGCGTAATGAGTTGTTAACTACTGGATTTTTATAGAGATATCGAAGTCTGTAGTTGATGATATTTTCACTGATGCTCGAGATAGGGAGTGGATAATTTCGGAGTCTTGACTTATAAACAATATAACTGAACAAGGATTAATTGACATGACAAATACATAGGCGACAACTAGGTGAAATTAGGATCTAGAATCTCTATCGTATTAGTCCCTCATATATAATTATTTTTATATTTATTTATTAAAATCTTTATTATTTGTTTTCTAAATAAAGTTAGGATTATCAATTGTAGTATTTAGTGCGAGTTAACACAATCCATGTGGGTTCGACACTCTAAACTCATTTATACTAAAATTTGATACCGTACACTTGCGGTACGATATAAAATATCACAACACGTAACAAACACCAACCTTGCTTAGCTAATAGAGCTTGGTTAAAACATGAAAAATAATCCCTGGACACCATACCTCCTTGGCTCTTTAGTTGACACATCTTTCTCCATACAACCCAATGGATCTTTTTCTCGCTCTCCCTTGATCCCCACCAAAATTTATCACATAACCCCTACGGTATTTTGAATATACTCATTGTGTATTTGGGTATCGCTTGTGCTACGGTCAATCGGGCTTCGTCTAATGCATAGGTCTGAGATATAATGACATTTGGTCCAAATTTAGCTCGTACATTAAATACATCACAAATTATTGTTGTGATAAAAACGCACACAATAGAGGAGAAATGAAAAGAAAACTATTCTTTTATAACACAACAAAAGAATTACAAAGCTTATTCAAAACTTTACAAAAAACCTCTCAAACCTATTTACTCTCTATTACACTATGTTTGGGATGCTTAAACAAATGAATTATGGCTCATTTTATAGTGCCAAAACCGTGTGCTACAGTGCCACACAGTTTGGCAGTTGACAATACGTTTTGCCAGCTTCACGCGTTATAAAAGCTGGCTTCTGTGATGCATGCACTGGCTTCTGCAATTTGCATGCATATGCATGCTAAAGTCAACAATTATGTAAATATAATGTTCTATTAGCTCGAATATAACACTTAAGATACTTTGAATCTCAAGCATAGTCAGAATAAAATTAAATAATATAAAATAATTTATGCAATATATATTTCTCGTAATCAGTAGGAAAACGGAGGACTCAAATTTATACCCTCAACTTGTTGAGGACACAAGCTGAACACTTGGCTAAGGCCTCATTGGCCGATTGGCGTGTTACAATACAGTTTCTGTTTGTAATCTTTCTGAAACCATAATTCTTCTGAGTTCCAACTGCTTTCCAATACATAAAAACAAAATAAATAATACATAAAATGTGCATTCATGATTCATGAAGTGAGATTCTTCTAAGCAGTTGGGTGTAAAATCTTAGTTTAAGGGTATTATTAATTTTTCTATAAGAGATGTTGTATTAAAAGACAATTGAATTGAACAGAAGGTACGTCCAATTTTGAACAACTGTCATCTGACATCACTTGGAAGAGTAGGTAGCTTACCTGTCATGGTTCTTTAATTTTATTAATTTTTTTTGAAAAGGTTTAATTATTATTTATTTTTTAAAATCGTAGAAACCTACCCTAAACACAAACCATTCATTCCTAACTTAAGCGGAGCGAGTAAAATTTCCGATTGTCCCAAGCTCTTACAAGAAATGCACCCCATGGATTCGAACTCAGAACCTTAAGATGAGATCCTGAATCCTACATCATTAAACCACGTCCCTTATGGGCAAAAAAAAAGTTTAATTTTGAAAAGGTTTAATTTTATTAATTACCTCTTACAAAATTAATTATACATTTCATGCATATGTTATATTAATAATATACATGTTACTCTAGTACTTGCCCTTTGAAAGATTTATTATGGCTCCCACTTTTGGCTATTCAAAGGTGGTAAAAGATAACTCTCATGAAGCTTAAAGGAATTGACAATATAATCCCCTTATATTTGAGTTCATTATCAGTACCGTTGGTATGCTCATCGACCGATTAGTTACTTCTGTTAGCTAAAAATAGGCAGTTTAGTTTAGGTATCGATTAATCAACAATTTAATCGCAGATCCATGTTTGAGTGATTTAATTGAATCGATTTTGATAATTTTAAATCGATGTCGAAATTTGAGAGATTTTGATGGATTAATCAATTTCCGATTTTTCAAAAATCGATTGATTTCGATTTTAAATCTTTTTTGAAGGTTTTAAACAAATAATTACCGAGGTAATAATACATATATCCTTAATTTATTACATTTTCTTATATAATGATATATTTTTTTTATCAATTTATATTTACTTGACTAAAGACTTTTAGATTGTTTAGTTTTTTTTTCATAAAAACATGAATATTTTTATTACTGATTTTTGGAGAGATGAGTTTTAAAATTTTTTATTCATAACCTTAAGAAATGTCAATTTTACCCTTTTTTATTAATTATCAATTATTTCCGATTAATCGTAAATCATTCAAATCGTTATTAATTTCCGATTAAATTATAAGATTTTGGACATACACTCTAACATAAACTGCCCAATATGAGAGATCTTTTTCACACCAAATGAAATAATTATCAGGATTATATGCATGACATATCCCATACACACAAACTTTTTTTTTTTAAGGAAATTAAATGTAACTATAAATTCAGTTTAAATGAAAATGATGCAAATACATAACATATGTAGGAGCATGGTACTTGAAAGCAAAAAGACAAGATGTGGAGGGATAGTATTGTACTTTGTTGAAATAATAATAATAATATAAACTGAAAGTCATCAGGACAATGCACGATGATCAAATCAAAATTCAAAAGAAACAAAAAAATGCATTTAAGAAGAGAGTTAATGCATGAAGTTGGTAATCACCAGGTAAGTAAGTAGTAGTAACTTTAGAGTACGTAGCAACAGCCAACAAGAAGAAAGAAAGAATGGAGAAGAAATCACCACCACCACCACCATCATCATCATCATCATCAGGTGCTTACAAATGGTATCCTTGCTTTTTGGTTGAAGCTTTAAAGTCTATGATTCTCAAGTGTTTGGGTGGAGAATTGTGTCCATGTTCTTCAGATCCACCACCACAAACTATCACTGACCCAACTGATCCTCCAGCACCAGCAGTAAGTAACTCTTACTTAGTATTATTTATTCTAAGTAATTATAAAATTAATTTTAACAGTGGTGTTTGTGTTATAAATGAATTAACAGGGAGATGGTGGTGCAGTTAGCTTTGCAACTCCGCCGAGGCCAGGCGGTACCACGGGGAGCGGTCCTCAGATCAACTAACTTCACTTCTTAACAAGCATCAGAGATGAGGTTCTTTTACTTCTTCTTCTTCTTTTAAAATAGAGAAATGATATTCTTACTTATATTCTTACACCATCTTTTCCCGAACGACAAGGTGTCGTGTGTTTTGGGCTGAAACTTGTAAATTTGGTTTTGTTTGACCATATTGCCAAACACCCCTTCATTGCCAATTCAGCAAAGAGAAAATGCAGCAACTGACCTCTCGTCCCCTTCAATTTCAATAATCAACATTCAACAAACAGAGCGTCCCTTTCAAACAAAATCAACAAATATTAATTTTGTTTAGTTCGTCCCTAATACGAATAATCAATCGTTTTTTAATTTTGTTTATTTGTTTAAATTTATAATTTTTTTATTCTTTATATATCTAATCTTTTTTATTTGTTTAATAAATATTACAAATTTCATATTTATAATTAATTATTTTGTGTTCATTTATTCAATTAATTTTTGTGATTCATTTTTAATTTATTCAACACTATTTATAAAAATATTCTCATGTATATTAGAGAAATATATATTTAAAAAAAAAGTACAAATAACAACATAAAAAATTACACTTCTAATCTATAAAAACGCAAATTCTAATATATGTTGCCTCAGAATCATAATCATAATCAAATAGACTATGTCAAAATTTATTTTATAAACTGATTTTTTTGATAAATTTATTTTTTTTATATACATAAATATTGTTAATTAAATTAAAATATAATCAATAAATTAAATTAAAAAAAATACTAAATTTGTAATATTTATTAAACAAATAAAAAAATAGACAAAAATGTAAAACTGACCAATTTTGAACATAATGCATGTTAAAAATTGTCATAAATTAAGTTTTTTTTTATTATAATTTTCGGATTGGACCAAGCAAATTTTTGTACTTTGAAGTTATGTTAGGGCGCATAAATATATGCTATGGCGCATATATATGTCAGAGGGGCAAATTTGAAGTAAGGAAATTTTTGACTTACATGGGGGCAAATTTGAAATTTCCGGGGAGACAAGAGGGGGCACATGTCGGGGGGTGGGAGTAGTAGTTTTCTTATTGAAATTGACTGCATTTTCTCTTTGCTGAATTGGCAATGAATGGGGTGTTTGGCAATATGGTCAAACAAAACCAAGTTTACAAGTTTCAGCCCAAAACGCACGACGGGAAAAGAGGGTGTAAGAATATAAGTAAGAATATCATTTCACTTGTGAATGTTTAAACTCTCTCTAAGAAATGATATTCTTACTTATATTCTTACACCCTCTTTTCCCGTCGTGCGTTTTGGGCTGAAACTTGTAAACTTGGTTTTGTTTGACCATATTGCCAAACACCCCATTCATTGCCAATTCAGCAAAGAGAAAATGCAGTCAATTTCAATAAGAAAACTACTACTCCCACCCCCCGACATGTGCCCCCTCTTGTCTCCCCGGAAATTTCAAATTTGCCCCCATGTAAGTCAAAAATTTCCTTACTTCAAATTTGCCCCTCTGACATATATATGCGCCATAGCATATATTTATGCGCCCTAACATAACTTCAAAGTACAAAAATTTGCTTGGTCCAATCCGAAAATTATAATAAAAAAAACTTAATTTATGACAATTTTTAACATGCATTATGTTCAAAATTGGTCAGTTTTACATTTTTGTCTATTTTTTTATTTGTTTAATAAATATTACAAATTTAGTATTTTTTTTAATTTAATTTATTGATTATATTTTAATTTATTAACAATATTTATGTATATAAAAAAAATAATTTATCAAAAAAATCAGTTTATAAAATAAATTTTGACATAGTCTATTTGATTATGATTATGATTCTGAGGCAACATATATTAGAATTTGCGTTTTTATAGATTAGAAGTGTAATTTTTTATGTTGTTATTTGTACTTTTTTTTTAAATATATATTTCTCTAATATACATGAGAATATTTTTATAAATAGTGTTGAATAAATTAAAAATGAATCACAAAAATTAATTGAATAAATGAACACAAAATAATTAATTATAAATATGAAATTTGTAATATTTATTAAACAAATAAAAAAGATTAGATATATAAAGAATAAAAAAAATATAAATTTAAACAAATAAACAAAATTAAAAAACGATTGATTATTCGTTTAGGGACGAACTAAACAAAATTAATATTTGTTGATTTTGTTTGAAAGGGACGCTCTGTTTGTTGAATGTTGATTATTGAAATTGAAGGGGACGAGAGGTCAGTTGCTGCATTTTCTCTTTGCTGAATTGGCAATGAAGGGGTGTTTGGCAATATGGTCAAACAAAACCAAATTTACAAGTTTCAGCCCAAAACACACGACACCTTGTCGTTCGGGAAAAGATGGTGTAAGAATATAAGTAAGAATATCATTTCTCTTGAATTTTATATATGCAATTAATGCATGGCTTGTAAATTTATTATTTGAAAAAGTTTGTGGCATTAATTAATCGATCTGCAGTTTATGTTCGTGTAAATTAAAACGCTTTATTCATGTGAATTAGAGGACTGTTGGAAATTACTCGATCGTATATTATTGATGAAGCTTTTTTTTTTGGGAGAAAATCTTTGGTGCAACAGAGGTATCACGTCATAAATGTAACAAACTAATCATCCATTGTCACGTGTGCTAAAAGATTAAAAAATAACTAAAAAATAGGTATCAAATTCTATATGGCATTTTCTAATTCGCTGGTGGTACCACGTCACCCATACCTCCGTTGCACCAAAGATTTACTCCTTTTTTGGAGTTTGGTTTATTGATTTTTGAGGCGTAATAATAGGATTGGGCAATGGATAGGACTTGAAAAAGGCTTGCCGCTTTCCCCAAATTTAAATATTATTTATTAATATTTTTAAGGTATTGGAAAAATTCAATTTCTAAAATTTTGAATTTATTCTTTTATTGTGTTTTTCAAGGTTCCAATTTAAATTTAAAAAAACACTTAAAATGAGATAAGATTTTTCAAATTTCGGCTTATCTACCCATCCTATATAATAATTAATAATATGGTGCTATTTTATATAACATATATTTACAAGTACTATGTTGGTTATTATCAATTAGCACCGAAATTCTAATCAAATCCCTTTCTTCGGATGGATTTTAGCACAAGAAGCAAATTATAAACAGAAAATGTTTTTTTGTTTTTTTTTTATTAATTTCATCGTTATGGGTTAATTACATATGATGCATCTAAAATCCTTAATTGCTTCCTTAATCTATTTGTAAATGGTTTTTTTTTTCCTCCCATTCATTTCCACCTGAATTTCCTAAACTTTAGGAGCTAGAATCCCACTTTCAACTAGTCAAATAAAGGGCACAGGCCACTCCACTTTGTGGTCCAGTGGTAACATATATTCTTCAATATATATATATATATATATATATATATGTTTTCCTAAAAATGTGAGTAGTTTATCTCCTCATATTTGAATGAGAGTAGATATCTTTATGATTTGAAATTCTAGGTCGTATCTTCGTAGACGTAGGTTTTTGGGGGTGATATTTTTATATGTATTTAATATCCCAATAGATTTCGGGTTATATATCTATAAAATTATAATGTATTAAAAAAAAGGGCACAAAAAACGGAGGTATCAATAACAAAAATAAAATAATCTTATATAATACATTATTTGTGGGTAGTGTTAAAAGATGTGGACTATTTTTCCCCTCCTCAATGTTAGACCCCTCCTTCTTCTCCCTCCCCGCTCTTCTTAAATTTACAACAAAACCCTTAATCATTTAAACAAATGATAAATACAATCTATTTTTTAAATTTAATTATTTGATTTAACTAAATGATTTTTTTTTTGATTTTTTAGTTTTATTTTTTAATTGATAAAAATACTCATACTCCTTTTAAAAAAATTACTTTTTGATTTAATAATTTTACTTTTACTTTTAAATTTAATTATTTATTATTTTATATTATTATTTTTATTTGATTCTTTTAATTTTTTAATCTCATTTATTTTGTTCTCTTTTACTTATTTACTTATTTTATTTCATAAGTAGTGTTAAATAAATAAACACAAAATAAATAAAATAAATAAAAATATATATAAGATTTGTTAATCATATATATAATAACTATTAAATACGTATACGAGATAAAAAATAAGTATAAAAAATTAAAAGAATTTAATTAATAAAATAAAAATAATTTATTTCCTTAATATTTACGGGATGTACAGGATAAAAAAGATGCACAAGATATTTCCTTCAGATTTATTTTGATTAATTAATTTATTATTTTTATTAAATCATTTATTTCAAAAATCAATGTAAAGGAAATCTTTGAAGAAGAGGGTAAATAAGTCATTTTGTGGGAGATAATGAAAGGGGGACTGACATGGGGTGAGAGGAGTAATTTTCTAAAAGATTCATGGTATGAACCTAATCAGATGAAAAAACAAAAGCGAACTTGCTTGAGGAGTAAGAAGATCATGAAAGGAACTTGAGTTCGAAAAGGTACGCAATTTTCGGTAAGAGAAAAAATATCTTATTTAATTTTATATAATATAGAGTTTATTTGTTTCGACGTAAAACGATTTTCATAAGTAAAATATTTTCAATGAAGATCATTTATGGGAAGTGTAGAAGCGCAAATTTAGTCTTTCTATAGAAGACACATGTCGACAATATGAATAAAGCTTCCTCCACAAGATATTGCAAGTGGGTTTGCCGCAAACAGAGATTGGACCAATTAGGGAGTGACACTTGTCATGACATAACTGTGACACATGACAGTTCGGAACATCTTCTAGTATTCATGTACCTCATAGTCAATCCATTTTGGAGGAACATCTCACATCCCTCCGAAGAAGTGAAGGATAATACTGAAGTGGAGAGAGCAACCCTCTGAGGTGAATCCACCTCGGAAGAAATGTCATTTCGGAGTTCGGAGTACCAGTTCAGATTCACTACAGTCTCCGTATCAATGTTAAATTCCTCATAAGATAGTGGACTTATCTGACAACCCACTTACCTGAATATAAAAATATAATTGAACATGCATATAATTACATGCGTTAATACACTTAATCCTATATTTGAGCATGTCATATGCCATGTGCACATCATGCAAGTGAACATGTATTAACCAATGAGTGGCACCTCAATACTATTCACCCTATAAATATTACTACATTTCATCATAATGAGGTTCAGCTGAAATAAAGAAATTATTAATTATAAGCAAAAACCCTCAAGGTAGATTATTAGAAGTTAATAAAAGAGAGAAAGACACTAATCGAGGAGGGTTTGTCCATATTTACAGGGTTAATCTTATACTGGACGTGAAGAAGCCTAGCTCATACCAATGTGAGGCCCAGTTACAACAGGTGAAGCCCATGACTTTCCTCTAATTTCACTTTAGACCACACTTTTACTACATACAGAAAGGAAAATGTTTGACTATCGCCTGCAAATATTTTCTGATGTTTGGTGCGTCAAATATTTTTTGGTGCTTAGAAGTAGGTATAGCAAAAAGGTCCGGGTTCAGCTCAGATTCACATTATCCCGGAAAATCAGGATCCGGAAATACCCTGGTCCACAAAAAAATGGAGACCCGTACGGATCCGGACAAGGGTATTTCTGAAAGCGGACTGACTCAAATCTGCATACACCTAGAAGACCCGAGTCCGAAAAAAAAAATTCATACTTGAGTAGCAAAATTTGGGACATGTATGGATCTAGACCCATGCATTTTCGGACTCGAATCCACATAGACCCTAAAGACCTCGGTCTGGAAATACCCAGGTTATAAGAATTTTCTGACACGAATAGGCAATATGGACCTGGATCTGAGCGGGTCTGAATTTTTGAGATTCGGGTACATTATTTAATTAATTTTATACAAATATAATTGAAAAATAAAAAATCTGGATATCTCGATCCGGTCTGGGTATATCCATAGCCGTGCGGTTCAAGTTTCCAAGACCCGGATATATAATTTTATTAATTTTATACGAATATAATTGAAAAAGATTTAAAAAAACTGAATTTCTAAATCCGGTCCAAATATACATGGATCTGTATCCACGCAAATCTAGATTTTCGGGACATGGCCTAAAATTTTATTTATTTTGTACAAATATGATTGAAAAAATATATTAGAAATAAGATTTCTGGATCTTGCTCGATATACCAAAATCTGATCTGAATATATCTGGATTTGAATCCACACAAGTCTGAATTTATGAGACTCATATCCATAACTTTATTAATCTCATACAAATATAATTGAAAAAAGACAAAAAAAAATTCGGATTTTTGGATTCGTTCCAAGTATATCTGGATTCGGATTCACGCAGGTTCGAAATGCCGTGATCTAGGTTCATAATTTTATTAATTTCTTACAAATATAATTAAAAAATATCAAAAAATTGAATTTATGAATCCGGTCCGAATATATCCGGATTCGGAACCACATGATCCAAAATTCTAGGTCACAGATCCATAATTTTATTAATTTCATACAAATATAATAGAAAAAAATATTCAAAAAAAACTTAAGCCAAAATCCTCGTTCAAATCGGAAATATCTTGGCTTGATGATTCAGATTACAGTCCTACAGTTGGCATGCACATAGATGTGGAAAGAAAGGAGCCTCAACCTCCGAGGTTCAAAGAAGTGAAAAAAAAAGATGAGATTTTGCTTAAAGAACAATCTGGACAGATCATAAAACGTATTCCTCTCATCAGCTGTCGTCCAAAGAAAACTTGGACTCCTAAGCCTCTTCCACAGATGCAACCTTGCATGATGTTTCGACCATCAACATCTTCTTATCAAGAGCAGTTTCCACCGCTCGAGAAGATCGTTGATCCACAGACTAAAGTTGTATCTAAACCTTATGTCTAGCCAACTATAGTTACACCCAGTGGTCAAATGGAGGAACCAAGACAACATGAAGTGTTAAACTGGAACATATAGAACACCAGAGTGCAAAATACTATACTTCGCACTATTGAGACTAAAGTTGATCATGTTGTTTAGCATGTTCAGAGGACAGAAACAAATGTGGATTCGTTAGCTATCCAGCTACAATAGTTGTATGACAAGACAATGGCTCGAATTACTCAGCTTGACAGAGATCTGAGAACTATGGTCTCTCATAACTACTTTGGTCCAGAGTTTAATCATAAGGAGGTTGAGATAAAAAGATTGAAAGCAGAACTTACAAAGATGGATGCCGATAGGCATACACCATTCGTTCTACAGGCTTTCACACATAGCCCATTTTCACCAACCTTTTTATACCCAACATACCAATTTTATCCACCATCACCATTTACCTCGTCCCAAACAGACTGGTCAAGAATCTATGGAAGTACCCATGGTACTTGGAAACCATCACCTCCCAAAAGACAGTTTATAGTAAGCCCGGTTCCACCTACACAACCACAACCGATATCACAACCCGGTCCTTCACAACCCTATACACGTCCTTCCCAAACACAAACTTATGTTCCAGAAACATAATTCTCGACTGTACCATTACAAACACCTATAACCCAACCAGCCGTAACCACTCAGCAACTTTATACCCAACAACTCTCAACTCTAGAGCCTGAAAGTTCTGAACAGTCACATGAATCCTCAGAACCTGAGTAGGGATGTCAAAAAGATCCAGACTCGGCCCAGATCCGGATGGACCCGGGTCCGGTTAGACCCGGATCCTCAATTTTTTTTTTGGATCCGAGTCTTTAGTATTAAGACTTGGATTTAATCGGGTCTGGATACAGGTCCGGGTGGTTCCAGACCTGGGACCCGGTGAAAAAAAAAATATAAAAGCATAAATTAAAGTCAAAATCGCAAAAGCAAAAAAAAAACATATATATATAAAAGCATAAATTTATGTAATTGTGTTGAAAGTTTTTTCCTTGTAGTTTGTTTATGATATGTACTTGTGTTGAAACTTGAAAGTTCAAACTTAAGTATTTTTATGTGTTTTGTAATTTCTAATTCAAACTTATCACATTTCTAATATGTATTCAAACTTGTTGTGATATTGCTAATACATAATATTGAATATTGGAGCTTAAAAAAGAAAAAAAAATAGTGGAGGAATGCTGGTTACGGATCCCGGGTCCGGACACAGGCCCATTCCGGGTATACTCGGATCCGGACCCAGATACATTTTCTCGGGTCCACATCCGGACCCGGGCCACCTTCAGCGCGTGCGGATCCGGATCCGGGTCCGGATCCGAATTTTTCCATCTCTAAACCTGAGAGTGATTCCGTTTAGACAGAATCCAATGAGTCTCTCGATGAGATGGTAGACATCACAAAGATGTTAATTGCCACATCTACTGGATCAAATGAGCTAATGATAGAAGAACCCGATGACTCAACTGAGCATGTACCTATGGAAACAACGGCACAACCACATCCGGCTTCCTCTAAGCCAGGCTGATAGCAGTAGCTCAGATGGCTACATCCCGGTGTTCACTATACAACCATGCCAGGCATTAAGGCCTATTGTTCCAGTTCCTTTAGTCAAGTTGCAGATCTTACCGTCAAAATATGAAAAACCCATTAAAGTCATTGGGTTTATGGACACAGAAGCTCACATGAGCATGATGAATCTAGCAGTTTTGCCTTCAGAATCATGGATGAAGCATACAGAATATTTCAAAGCTGCTGATGATAAAGTTTTCCATACGGATCTCATCACCAAGAAACCTATCGGTATCCGGTTTTTTCATGATTGCATTGTTTGGGCCAGAGTCATTGGATCCAATTTACCGGATAAAGATATTTTGATCGGTTTTGATGTTTATCATCAAACCTAGAAGCTTCAAATTCAACCTGATGGTATTTGGTTTAAGAGGTTCATTAAATCTTATACTAATGTTCCAAAATTGTTCCAATCCTCTGCAGTAGGGGTGGATTTTGAAGAATTAAAGAAGCAGTTTTCTCCGTTCTGGTTAGAGTCTCACAGCGACTTCAATCATCCAAAGCCTCTATGGAGAAATGAAGATTTCTTTATTAAGCTCTCTTTCAAGCTTAATGAGGATATCAACCCAACAAAGGCTTCACATTCGGGGATGACTCATTCAGACCTTGCTTTGGCCCAGAATGAATGCAATCAATTGATATAACAAGGATTAATTGAGCCCACAACTTCTGATTGGGCTTGCCAAGCCTTTCATATGGAAAAACGGTCAGAGAAGGCCTGTGGAAAGAAATGTCTGGTAATAGACTATAAGCCTCTCAACGTTTTTTTGAAAGATGATAAGTTTCCATTGCCTAAGATCAATTCTCTATTTGTTCATATTCGAGAAACCCACATATTCTCAAAGTTTGATCTTAAGGCAGGTTTTTGGTAATTGGGTATAAGCCTAGAAGAAAGGCCCAAAACAACCTTTTGCATACCCAATGCTCACTACCAATGGAAAATATTACCTTTTGGCCTCAAGGTAGCGCCATCACTATTTCAAAAGGCAATGACAAAGATCTTCCAGCCCATAATGCATCATACGCTGGTGTATATTGACGACTTACTTCTTTTCTCAAAAGACGCTGAGTCACACTACCAGTTGTTATGTCAATTCAAAGATCTTATCTCAGGGATGTTCCAGACTTTACATAAGGGATCCCCACTTTGGATCTCTACTCAGGCAACAACTGTAAAGTACTTTGAACAATTCTTGAAAGGCATCACGGTCTCAAAGATCTCTCAGTAAAAGATCTTACGAGATAACGATCTTGCCTATTTACGTCTTGTCACCATGAAAGACGTTACTTTTACCAACCAAGTCTGGATATTGGAGAACTTCCTTCTTGAAGAAGAAATCACAGGTTATGACCCCTATAAAAGGAAGTTTATCTCAGATGATAAAATCAATGAACTACACCAGATCATGACAGATGTTCCAGAAGAGCTCAGTCTTAGTAAAAAAAAAAGGCCAAGACAGCTATACAAGAAAAACTCTCCAAATGGCCAGTTCGTTCAAGAGCCATTATTGATCCAGCTTTTGCAGAGAATATGAAGGATCAATTTTATGAGAGTCTTTTTGATCATCTAGACGCCCTTTTGCCAAGTGGAATAACAAAAGATATTTTAGGCGTTGCTCCTTCTAATTTTCAAAAATTGTGTTCTATCATTAGGAGCATATGAGATGGAAAATCTGATGGAATGACCCAGCATAAGGACGCTATTGTTCATTGTGGTTATGAAACCTTTCATTCAACGATATTTATCAAGAGTCATAGCTTCTTCCAGAACTACAAATGAAACCTTGGAGACTTATTTGAACATGGTTTCCTAGATGGATTTGTTCTGGGAAAAAGTCTTATTCAGCCAGACTGTTTAGGTATCGATGAAGGTGCTTTTAACCTGCTTCCTCATAATATCAGCGATATACTAACAAGATGGTATAGACTTCATGGAAGCATCAATGTTTGGATTGATTCAATCTCCCCATAATGGACATAATATTATCTTACTGTTCATCCTCCGATGCATCTTATCCGAATCATCCCTTCATCTTGTCTCTCTGCCTGGAGACTTGTTCATTGGCCATCCAGACCAAAGCTCAAAAAGTATTATGGTAATGACAACATTTTTCATGAAGCTCTTTTATCAAAGCATACTCACAGGATAAGAGCTTTCTCTGCAGACAATGTCCGCCGAAGCCTAGAATGCAATACTAACGACAAAGCTTGGCGATGATTTACCACTATTGAAGAATCATCTAGGTGTATTATACAATGGTACACCAAGATTAACTTCCCCCACAGTCTTTCCTCACAAATCATCAATGGGGATATTCCAATGTCTAGTAAGACAAAGAACCAATGGGAAGAATGCCAGTATGAAGATGATCCTCTTCAAGATTTTTAGCTGAATGATTATTTTCCATAATCATTTGTCGTATTGCGTCGGTTTTTACATCAATAATTCATGCTTTAGACAACAAGACAAATGTGCTTTTGCTTTTTGTCTGTGTCATGCTTTAGCATCTTTTCTTTTGCTTTTGTAAAAGTAGATTCATTTGCTTTAGCTTTTTCTTTTGTAAAAGGAGTGGTGTGCTTTTGTTTGCTTTATTCATTTGGTGCGAGGTCCTGTCCCACTAAAGATGCTTTGTGTTTCCTCTATTCCGCCTATATAAAAAGTGAGTTTTTTCATTTGTAATCAAGTTTGGAAATCGTTTGAAACCTAAATAAAGATTTGGTTTGATAATCTCTCATGTCTAGCTAAGTAACTCTTAGGATCTCTCTCAAAGCACGAGGGAGACTTCCCTCAGCTACTACTACTAATCCATAAGTTTTAAGTTCACCTTCATCTATCTCTATGAGTATGCTCTTCACTCGCCACACCGGTGGATCTTGTGAATCATAAAATAGTTGGAAAACTTCCTCGATCATAGTCTTAGGCGGTCTCCTATGTGAGTCATGTTCACCCGAAGTGTGGGCGCCGACGCCATGTAGTGTCGTTTAGCCCTTTAATGTGGTGGTAAGGACGTACAGAGAGCAACTCTCGGAACCCAAGTCCTTAATTTTATACAAATATAATTGTAAAATATAAAATAATCAATTTTTTTGATTTGAGTATTTCTAGATCCATATCCACATAGGTTCGATATTTCGGGACCCGGGTCTAGAATTTTATTAATTTTATATAAATTTAATTAAATTTTTTTAAAATTTCATATTTCTGGATACTCGGATCGAATTCACAAAGACCCGAAATTTCGGGACCAGATTCCATAATTTGATGCACATATAGTTTCTGATTTTAAAAATATCTTGATTTCTGAATTCGAGCATCGATATCCAGGTTCGGAATTCTGATATCCGAGTTTATAATTTATACAAATATAATTGAAAAAATTTAAAAATTATGGATTTCCGAATGCAATCCGTGTATACCCAGATTTGTACTGAGTATACCCACATCTGGATTTATAAATTTTTTTCCCGGATCCTCCGAAACACATCCCGACCCAGATCCATGCAGAACATAGTCTAAGTCTGAATTTTGCCTCGAATTTAGTTATGGAAATTTTAGAAAAAAATTAAAATGTCATAAAATGACTTACGAATTTATATTTGGTAAGTAATTTTTTTGGAAAATAACTAACTTTTTCATTTATTGGGAAATAATTTACATTGACCCCTAATTTTCCGTAAGTATTTCAAACGCCATAAAATAAAACGTTTTCTGAAATTCGTTTTAATGCCAAAGGAACGGACCCTAATTGAAAAAGAATATTGAGTATAAAAATTAACGGCAACAAACAACCCTAATTTTTTTTTAGCATCAACTATAGACTTGAGGTTGGTTTATTATTATTTTTTTCTGTAATCTGCTGGAATTTGTTAGATTAGTGGTGCATGTAAATAAAAAAAAATCCATGATATTAATCCAAAACAAAAATGTTATCCTATTGTTATTGTAAACAAAACAATTATTAAAAGAATATACTGGATCAGTGAAATCACACACATAACGTAAGCGCACATATTGTTCAAGTAGTATAAAATGTATCGATCCCACGAGGACTTAATACTTATGCTATTAATTTATGAAGCTAAATGTCTACAAGTATCTAATTGATTTGATTGTTGGTTGGATGATGATTTTTATCTAAAACAAACAAGTAACTAAAACTAAGGTAGATTTCAAGATTTAAACAATGATATGAAAATATTCAGGGTTGTGAATCCTACCAATATCTTTTTTAAGATGAGTTGATTATTTTATGCTTGTGTAATGTACTAGTTTATTAACCTGGAACACGAAAATATGCAAAAGCATCTTCCGATGGTCAGATGTAAACACCCAAAGTAACCTAATTAACTATATTCTTATGTTAATTAAGAAACTCCGAATTCATTAAGTTTAAGTTCCAATTATGGCTACCCACGCCCGACAGGTATATTCCTATCCTCGAAGGAAATCTCTAAGGTGAATATGAGATCGTGAGCTATTGAGTCTACGACTAAACCTAAAATTTATTTTCCAAGTTCATTTTAAGTTTACATAATCAATCTTAATAATGGCTAATTAACAAGAAACATTAAGAACTAGACTCAATAAATAAACCAATACATCACTCAAGACATAAGAAAAGTCAACTTATTAAATCATTGATATTGGTTTTCATCACAACCCTAGACAACGTATTTAGTTACAACACATATCTAGGACCACTAAAGACATAAATAAACAAGACATCATACAATAAGTTGAAAACTAAAAAGTAAAAATTACAATAATGAAATAAAATACTGGGGTTTGGGGATCCACTTTTATTATTTCAAATCTAGAAATCTCTCTTATTATAATATATAAATTTGCATTATATTACCAACCGACCATATAGGCGGTATCCTGATTAAGTCAGATTTTAATTAATTCCAACCGACCATAAAGGCGGTATCCAATTAAGTCAGGTTAAAATTAATTTAATTAAGTTCAACCGACCATAAAGGCGGTATCCCATTAAGTCAGGTTTTAAGATAATTTATATATTATAAAATAAGAGAGATTAATCTAAATTATTATAATAAAAGTTTCACCTTTCACCACAGCAGAAATAAGTTACTTACTCATGCTTTAAGTAAAACAAACAAAGTTTTATTACTAAAATAAAAAGAAAATACAAGAAAGCTGAAATTAAACAAACGAGATACTCTCTTCTTAGTATTCTAAGGAAATTCCCCAGAAGAAAGTATGATTTTCCTTCTGATTTAGGCTACTATTTATTTGCTTCAAATCGGGTGCGCGTCGCGACGCGCCAAGTCTTCTGCGTCGCGACGCGTGTTACAGTGAATGACGGCTGAATTATTGTGTCGGCATCGCGATGCGTTGAAGGTTGGGCATCGTGACGCATGCTGCAATGCTGACGTCAAGATGACGCAAGTGATGACGCCTGTCGGCAGATTAATTATTGGCCCGACGTCGCGACGCGTTGAGGCTTGCGCGTCGCGATGTGTGAACAGTAAATTTCCCATTTTGCCCTTTTTGATCCGTTTTTCATCATTTAGCCCTGATTTGATTCCAGTGAGTCCCGATATTTTATTTATCTACAAAATAAACACAAACACATCAAAACGTTCATAAAACTCGAGAAACTATACAAAATATTAAGTAAAAAGAGCGGTAAATATTGATATATTTTCCGCTTATCACACCCCCAAACCTAACATTTTGCTTGTCATCGAGCAAAACAACAAAATAAAACGCAATAAATAACTTTAAAATAAAATTAATCTAAGCCACTTTCATAGGGATCACGATTGCATTTAGCGTATGCAACAAGCCTTTAAACCCCTAACTGTCCCTAGTGGACAAGTTGTAGTCTTGTGAGGGCTTACAGCGACGATACCCATAAATGTCAATCAAATGTACAATCAATCACATAAAACAAAATAAAAAGATAAACAAGTTAGTGACTAAACAAGTGAAATTCTTATCCAAGTTAATAGTTGTTTTCTTTATTTCTAAATTACCAAATAAGTAAATTCTCCGATTATTTTTATCATTCTCCATATACACAACCAACAAGGTATTAATCAAATAATTGTGCCCACAATATTCATAAGTGTAGTTGAAAAGAGAGTAATATTTTTGTCCTAAAGTTATATCAGAATTCACACCTTTTTGACAATGGATTTTTTTTCTGATTTTTTTAACATCTTCAATCCTTGTAGCGAGCTTTGGGCCAGTGACTCCCAAACCAGTTGGCTTTAGGGCACTAGGTGTTAAGACACCCCTACGGACTTAATTACTCGGATCTCAGATGTTAAAAGTTATACCGTTTGACGTGAACAATCACTGTTTACTGAGGCAAGACGTCCGGTTACTAAGTAGAAATTTTATTATTATTAACTCAGGCTTTTACCGTTTGACGCGAACAATCATTGCTTATTGAGGCAAGACGTCTGGTTACTAAGTAAAAACATGGTTAATTATTTATATACACATTTTTTTATTCCATTGCTTTCAGATGCTTCCTCCAATAAACTAAAGCACTGAATATTACAAACTTTCACATATAACCCATGTTCGTATGTTACCATGTATGTTGATAATACCTGTCAAATGAGCACATGAAGATCAAATTTAGTCAATATTTTGGACAATTCATGAATTTAAATAATTCAAAAGGAAATAAACAAAAATTAACTAGTTACGAATTATGCTGAGATACATCTTAGGAGTGAAAAATCCTTACACAGCTATCTCAAAATACAATTCCACCTGGTTAGTCAAGCTTTAAAACATAAAAATCAAAATATTTTTTTGAATTACTGAATAAAAACAAGATATTAGTCAACTATTCCCTCCCCCAAACATAATTGAGACATTGTCCCTAATGTCTAAAAAAGAAGAAGAAGAAGAAGAAGAGTTTAGAAGATAGGACATGGTTAGCGTGGAATTCTACATCTAAAAAGAAAACTAAAGGTTAAGATCTAGATTTATCTGACGCTTCTTACCACAATCATTACCAGACCAGTTCAACTTGGAAACATATATGGTCAATATTTGGTTCAAACGTCAAGAGTTGGTCAATTAAATTATTGGCTGTTATGACAGTGAAGATGATATCTTTTACGGGTTTTGAAAGGAACCTATTTATCCTGCCATCTTCAAGAAACACAAAAAGAAAGTAAAAAAATCCATCAATATATTAAACAATCCAATTGGTTTCTAGTGTATGTTCAACATTAAAGCATCAACACGATTAATCATTTCAATAAGTCGTTCAGACATACCTGATGCAATGCATTCTTTTCCGTTTGATTATCCGATGAGATTTGTGTCTGCCAAAGGTTTTGGAATGATTCCCAAAACTTGACTCCCTCATTCTTGTATGGCTTTTGAAACGTAACCCATCAGTCCCAAATTGCCACCACCATATACTAAGTGCATATTCCTCTCAGCTATGACTCTACCCAATTCTTTTGCTGCCTCAACAAATTCTGGCTTAGATCCAGAACTAGTCTCGCAAAACACACAGATATTCATGACTCGTCTTCTTGAAGTTGCTTCCATTTTTTTTCTTTACTCTCTCTCTAATCTGGATGTGTTGAAGAGAGCAATGATGAGGTGAATTTATAGATCTGAAAAAGGGTGAGTAATAGTTGCACTAGTACTTGCCAAATGACAATTATTAGCTGAACAGTAAAATAAATCATGAAAGTCAAAAAGTATGGATATTGTCAGCGAAAATGAAAGAAAATAACAAAATAAATCACAATTATTTGTTAAAGACAAAGAAATTAAAACAATAATATGTACAAGTAGTAACGGCTTGAATGACCTCTATGGGTCAGAGACAAGCTTCCCATCCAATTTTATTATAAATTGGCAAACAAGGTCTTTTAAAGTCAGATTCTTGAGACTCAATTGTTGTCTTTCTCTTCGAAACTATGTATGTAAATTGCGAATTACGTGATAGACATATCTACTGGGGTGCGTCTCAAGAGTCAATGATATATCATCTAAAAACTCATTACTCATGTCATCCCTAATGAATTTTATTTTATCTTCGCGATTATCAGACACCATTCCTAAAGAACGACAACGAGTATTGCATGTACAACATGTATATTTATAAAAAAAACATGTAATCGTTTAGCTCTTCTTTTCTTAGCATAAGTGCTTTTTCCTAAACCGGGCAGAAATGAAATGAAAGAGTCAGATGACTCACCTGCCAAGTGAACTCGTGCTTCAATTATCCAACAAATATCACTAGGAATACCTTTGATCATCAGAAGTCTCATTCTTTCAATATGTGTTTTGTAGACTTTCATCAGAGAGTTTTGAGGGAAAAAAGGAAAATGTTTGTGAAGTTTTGCGAGGGTTTCCTCCATCTTGACTTGTGACTTTACCTACAAAAAAACACACACAAAATAAAGCACACAATATCATAATATATACAAAATGTTTGGGTTGCCTCCCTACTAGCGCTAAGTTTAACGTCTTCAGACAGACATGATTGCCCGAACGTTAGGTTGGATCTGTCAGTGTAAGACTCTCTTTTGGTCACTCAAATGATTCTCCCCAATAGTGCTTGACACGTTGGCTGTTGACCTTGAATGTGTTGTTGGAGTTGGGGTTATGTATCTCAACTACTCCGTAGGGTAACACTTGGGTAATCACAAATGGACCTGACCACCGTGATTTCAGCTTTCCAGGGAAAAGTTTCAACCTTAAGTTGTATAACAACACCTGTTGCCATGGTTCCAGTTGTCTGCGCACTATTTTTTTTATCATGCCACTTCTTAGTCTTTTTTTTTGTACAATTTGGCATTCTCATAAGCATGAAGACGAAATTCCTCTAATTCATTCAATTGTAAGAGCCGGTTCTCCACCGCGGCTTGCAGATCAAAATTCAGCTTACGCTTTATGTTCGAGCTCCACAGACAAATGACATGCCTTTCCAAACACTAGTCAGTATGGGGACATTCCAATTGGTGCCTTGAAATCTGTCCGGTAGCGGCGTAAACACACACGTATAACGCAAGCGCACATATCGTTCAAATAGTATAAAAATATCGATCCCACGAGGACTTAATTCCTACTGTTGTTATTAATTATTGATACTATTTATTTACAAGTATCTAATTATAGGGAGAAGATAATTGATTGTTTTTGGTTGGTTGAATGTGGTTTTGCAAAAAAAAAATACTTAAAGACACAAAAGAAAATACTAAGGAAAATAAAAGAAAAGACTCAAGGATCTAGGGTCGTGACTCCACACAATATTATTATAAAGATGAATTGATTCTCATATTTATGTGTAATAAATCAGATTGCTAACCTGGAACACGAAAATATGCAAAAGCCTATGTCGATGGTCAGACGCAAATACCCATTATAACCCAATTGAACCATATGTCTATGTCAACCAAATTACTTGGATTCATTAAGATCAAGTTCCAATTATGGCTACCCCCGCCCGACAGGTATATGTCTATCCTGTAAGGAAATCTATTAAAGGGTTATATATCCTCAAGGAAGATCGTGGGCTATTGAATCTAAGGCTGAAACCTAAAATCCCTATGTCTAGTTCATTTTAGATTTATCAGATCAATCTTATTGGTGATCAGACAACAAGAAGCATTAAGCTTAAGACTCAATAAACAAACTAAAGAATTACCCATAAAAGAAAATCAATTATTAAGTGTGTGAATATTGTGTTTCATCACTTCCCTAGAATAAAATAAAATGCTGGGGTTAGAGGATTCACATTTAATATTTCTTATCTAAGAATCTCACTTATTATAATATATAATTATTTATTGTTCCGCTTTCTCAGGAATTAATAATGTTAAATATTTAAAACCAGCCATATAGGCGGTAATCCATTTAGTCCAATTACACCAACCATATAGGCGGTAATTATCTAACACATAAAGACCGGCCATATAGGCGGTAAGTAATTTATATTTAGACCGACCATATAGGCGGTAATAAAGTCTGCCATTAGTTAATCTGGTTAAATTATAATTTATAAATTATAAATAAGTGAGATTTACCTAGATAATTATATTAAATGTTTCACCTTTTACCCCAGCGGTAAATTAACTACAAAACATAAAGTAAAAAAGTAAATAAAATTTTATTACAAAAAGTAAAAGTGCATAATTAAAAATGCTAAATTAAAATTACAAAAACTAAAACACATAAGATGCAATCCTTAAAGTCCTTACAAACCTCAATGAATGCATGATTTGAATTCTGACATCGAGCTGAATTTATAGGCCTCGGTAAGGTCCCAGCGTCGCGACGCTAAGGGCTTTGGCGTCGCGACGCCAGCGCTTTTTGGTCGTGGCATGCTGAGGTGATGACACGTGGTGATTCTGGATAAGGTGACACGTGGCAAGGTGGTTGGAGCTAAATTATTGTGACACGTGGCGGCTTCTGATTGGTCGGCTCAAATTCTTATCCGCCACGTGTCGATTTCAGATAAGTGAGCCAATAATTGATGCTGATGTGGCGCTGACGTGGCGACACGTGGCAAAGTGACTGTCGGCACCATAGAATTGCGACACGTGGCACGCTGCTGTGATTGGTTAATGATGACGTGGCGATGACGTGGCATTTTGACTCGTGGAGTGATATGGACGATGATGTGGACGATGACGTGGCTGACAGGTGGAGTGACACGTGGCGACATGTGGCGATGGTGACTGTCGGCACCGTAGGATGATGACATGTGGCACATCGCACGTTAGCAGATCGGCTGTGATGGTGACATGTGGCACGACGCACGTTAGTATAGTCAAACTTTCTCAGATTCTGACTTGTGGACCTGGCGCACGTTAGCACTGTTCGGCGCATGTTAGGCGTCGCGACGCGAAAAATTACCAAAATGCCATTTTTGCCAATTTTCACTGTTTTGCTCCAAAATCACCTCCAGAATGTCCTGAAACTTTATTTATCTACAAAATAACACAAACACATCAAACTATTCACAAAACTCAAGAAACTATACAAAATATTAAGTTAAATGAGTGGGAAATATTGATATAATTACCACTCATCACACCCCCAAACCTAACATTTTGCTAGTCCTCAAGCAAAACATAGAATAAAATAACATAATAAAATTAACTAAGCCACTTTCGTAGGGATCACGGTTGCATTTAGCGTATGCAACAAGCTTTTTAAACCCCTAGGTGTCCCACAAGAGCAAGTGAGAGAAATTACTTCTTGTTGCCTACCTCAAAGCACCAATCCACATCGTATTTATGTCTGATTCATGAATACTATCAATTCCTTTTTCCATAATTTTACTTATTTATGGTTGCACCTCTTGTTTTTATATACATATTCGATCTGATTACGATTATATTGAAACTAAATGTGGTTTAGTGATATGTATATGTTAGACAAAAGCCCGATAATATATGATGCAGTACACAATTACAAAGTTAGTTTGTAATTGACATTGGGAAGTGTCACTGCTAAATGTATATTATCAAATATAGTTCCTGGTCAAGATTTACTCACACGGGTCGGTTAGTCAAATCTGTTGAGACCAGTACATGTCGTATATCGAGACTTGGTCCGATGGTTTATCCCAATGAACCATGAGTCTAGGGAGACTCGTATAGACGTGTAGGTGTTTATAATGGAAAAATATTGAACGACTCACCGAAGATTCTTAATGGATGGTACACCAACGTCAATAAGAATCTTCTCGGGCTGAGTAGCATAGTGGTCCTTCGACTTGAGATATCACTGTGGATGTATGAGACATCCTCCACACTTAGATGGCAGTCACGTCACCGATCTATTTAGATCAGACCTCCGCTTGTTCGTTGGGTGTGGACCGATCCTCAGGATATCCTGTGTGTATCAAGATATGATCCGTCACTTCTGTATACAGAGCATAGGTAGTCCATATATGATTAGCAGTCTGTTAAATTTGTGGCCACAGTATTCTTCGGAAGTGAATTCCGAATGTTATTTAGAGATTTCTAATAGATACGTCGACGAGATAATACCTATAGAGATTTGACGTTTACATCTATATCTCTGGTATTATCCGGATACCTGTGACGAGGGGATTATACGTATGCAATGACCTCGACCTGTATGGTTTTAAATGTTTAACATTATTAATTCCTGAGAAAGCAGAACATAAAATAATTTATATATTATAATAAGTGAGATTCCTAGATAAGAAATATTAAATGTGGATCCTCTAACCCCAGCATTTTATTTTATTCTATGGAAGTGATGAAACACGATATTCACACTTAATAATTGATTTTCTTTTTGTGGGTAATTCTTTAGTTTGTTTATTGAGTCTTAAGCTTAATGCTTCTTGTTGTCTGATCACCAATAAGATTGATGTGGTAAACTTAAAATGAACTAGACATAGGGATTTTAAGTTTTAGCCTTAGATTCAATAGCCCACGATCTTCCTTGAGGATAGATAACCCTTTAATAGATTTCCTTACAAGATAGACATATACCTGTCGGGCGGGGGTAGCCATAATTGGAACTTAATCTTAATGAATCCATGTAATTTGGTTGACATAGACATATGGTTCAATTGGGTTATACTGGGTATTTGCGTCTGACCATCGACATAGGCTTTTGCATATTTTCGTGTTCCAGGTTAGCAAACTGATTTATTACACATATATAAGAGAATCAATTCATCTTTATATAATATTGTGTGGAGTCACGACCCTAGATCTTTGAGTCTTTTCTTTTATTTTCCTTAGTATTTTCTTTTGAGTCTGTTTTTATTTTAATTAGCAAATCTACATTCAACCAACCAAAAACAATCAATTCCATTCTCCATATAATTAGATACATGTAAATAAATAGTATCAATAATTAATAACAACAGTATGAATTAAGTCCTCGTGAGATCGATATTTTTATACTACTTGAACGATACATGCGCTTGCGTTATACGTGTGTGTTTACACCGGCCAAGTTCTTGGCACCGTTGCCGGGGACTTATTTTTCTTGAGTTATTAATTTTGAAGCTATCTAATTTACTTGTATCTAATTTTCTTTATTTTTATCTGTAATTTTTATTTCTTTCTTTTGTTTTCAGGTGATTGAAAAATGGAACATTATTGGGAGATCGAGAAATCACGAGCTTTATTAGAAGATACACCCCAAATGGGAGGAACAGTCCGATTTTCTGAGGCCTGTTGACCAGCCCAACTATTATCACTGGATGCCAGAACCAAGCAATACCACATTTGCTCAACAGAAACGCAATGGGGAGATGTGACATATGTAATGGTAACCACCCGAGAGATCATTGCGAGTACAACTACAATCCAGGGTGGCAGAGCTATCAAAATCCTTCATGGTATGAAGAACCATCACATTTCACAAAACCATATTTTCCATCTTATCCACCACCCACATACTATCTTCATCAAGAACCATAACCATCAGAGGAAGATCGGATGGTTGATATGCTCAAAGATTGGTTTAAGAAACAAGATGAAAAGTTGGATACAATGCTTGAATCAGTCCAAAATCAATTCGAAAGTATTCAGAGAAAATCAGCATCCATTCAGAGACTGACAGAACAAACGAGACGATTAACAGAAAATCAGAGCTACATACCTCAATGAGCATTTTCAAATGAAACTGACGGAGCCTTCGAGTACCAAGCATTTCACGATGACGCTTTAGCAGAGGAAGAGGCTGAGAAGTATCAGGAATCTGAGGTATCAGTTCAGGAACCCAAACCAGCGAAGTCTCGATTTGACTTTTATTATTCAGATTTCGACTCTGATGAAGAAGCTGAGTTGTTTGTACCAACTGCACCAACAACAATTGAGGATGGATGGACTTTGTATCCTCAAAATGAAGATCTTGGAGCTTCCATTGCATTGATGTTTGAAGAAGATCTACCTGAGCCAATCATTTCACTCAGATCAAAGGGATGGAGACCTAAAATCTGACATTTCTTTACATCCTCAGGGTGACACTTATGGAGCATGCATTTCACAGATGACAGATGAAGAACTCAATGCAAAAATTCTAAAATACATATGTGAAGGAAAAGTGGAGGAAGAACCAGAACAAATGGAGGAGCAAATGTCTGACCTTATTGAAGATCCAGTGCATTCATGGGAAACATCGCTGTTTTGGGGAGTATAATTTAGAGATATCACCCAGAAGCTTGACAGAATGGAACTCCCATTCCAAGTCAAGCACCATACAAGACCTCCTGATTTTCTTTCTTTCTTTTCAGGAACCACTGGAGCAACAAAGGTTAAAAAGATGGCACAAGCACTGAATGAGACAAAATTCTTTTTGCCCCTTTACCGTTGGAAGAGACCCTTCAAAAGCAACGCTCACAGGATTGTCTTTAATCGGACATCCAAAACGATGCTGAAACCTCCTTGACGGATGGATTTCAGTCACGTCTGGCTGAAGACAAAAAATTTAGCGCTAGTAGGGAGGCAACCCATGCACTTTGTTGTAATTTCTATTTTTATATTTTGTGTATACATGTTGTAGAGTTTTTAATTTTGTGTGTTATTTTTGTAGGGAAAAGCTCAACCAAAACATAAGATAGAAGGAATGGTGTTTAGCAAAGATAAGAGATAATTCATTAGCGATGGCTGAGTAAGGAATGGATTATTGAGACGCATCCTAATGAATTTATACTAAGCGAATGGCGTATTGCGTACACAATTCTGTTGCCTTAATTATTTCTTTGATTTGTTTTTCTGTTGTAATTATCTTTATTTTCGTAGACAGAATCCAGACTTTTTGACCTTTCACAATTTCTTTTATTGTTTAGCTAACAATCATCATTTGGAAGATATTAGTGCTATTATTTTACTCATCCTTTTCAGGTGTTATAAATTCAACTCATCATTGTACTTTTGAAGACATCCAGAGTAAAACATGGAAGCCACTTCAAGAAGACGAGTTGAAAACATCTGTGTGTTTTACGGTACTAGTGTTGGTACTAAGTCACAATACGTAGAAGCAGCACATGAATTGGGTAGAGTCTTAGCTGCAAGGAATATGCACTTAGTATATGGCGGAGGCAATCTTGGACTAATGTGGATCGTTTCAAAAGCTGTACAGGAAGGAGGCAGTCACGTTTTGGGAATCATCCCAAAACCCTTGGCGGAGGCAAATCTTATTGGACCATCAAACAGAGATGAACTTATCGTGCCAGGTATGTCTGAACGATTGGTAGAAATGATTAATCGTGTTTATGCTTTTATTACTTTGCCAGGTGGCTTGGGCACAATGGAGGAAATTTTTATAGTGTTATCTTGGGCGAACCTGAACATACACCAGAAACCGCTTAAACTGTACAACATTGATGGATTTTATGATTTTCTTTGTGTGTTTCTTGATGATGCCCGGAGAAATGGGTTCGTGTCAAAACCTTTAAAAGAACTACTCTTCACTGCCAGAAGTGCTCCGGATCTAATAGACCAACTCTTAGCCTATGAACCACAAGTTGACCCTATCCTTTCAAAGATAAATTGGTCCGAGGACGATCGTGGTAAGAGGCGTTGGATTAATCTGGATCTTAACCTTTAATTTCCTGTAGAATTTTTAGCTAACCAGGTACTATCTTCTAAACTCTTCTTCTACTGTTTAAGACATTGGGGACAATGTCTCATTTAGGCTTGAGGGAGGGAATTAGTTGATCAGTATCTTGTTTTTAGTTGTGTGTTGTTTTTATTCCAAAATTTTTCGAAAAATACAAAAAAATTGAAAATTTTTCAAAAATTACAAAAATAATTTACGTTTTTGTGTTGTTATTTTGACTAAAAATGTGAAATTGGTAAGAGATAGCAGAGTAAGAGTAAGGAGTTTCCACTCCTGAGACGTATTTCAAACCTATTTCGGAACAAGTTAATTTTTGTTTATTTCATTTTAAATTATTTAATTTGTGAATTCTCCATAAAACTGACTAAAATGGATCTTCATATACTCAGTTGGCAAGTATTAACAATACGCATGGTAACATATGGACATGAGCTGTAATTGAAAAGTTTGTAATATTCAGTGCTATAGTTTAATTGGAGGAAGCATCTCAAAAAGTGATGGAGTAAAAAAAAAAAACGTCTGAGATCCGAGTTATTAAGTCTGTAAGGGTGTTTTAACACCTAGTACCATAAAGCCAACTGGTTTGGGAGTCACTGGCCCAACGCTCGCTACATGGATCAATGATGTTGCAAAAAAATATATATGAAGTCTGAGTAATTAAAGTCCATATGGGTGTCTTAACACCTGGTGCCCTAAAGCCAACTGGTTTGGGAGTCACCGACCCAAAACTCGCTACATAGATGGAAGATATTGTATATAAATAAAAAAAAAATCAAAAATCAAAGAAAAAATCAGAAAAATCAGAAAAATTATTTCATTGATGCAAAAGGTGTGAATTCTAATAAAACTTTAGGACAAAAATATTACTCTCTTATCAACTGCATTTGTGACTGTAGTGGGCAAAAATGAGTTGATTAATATTCTGTTGGCTGTGTATATGGAGAATGGTAAATATAATCGGAGAATTTATTTATTCAGTAATTTAGAAAGAAATAAAACAATTAGTAACTTGGAGTAGAAGTTTCACCTGATTAGTCACTAACTTCTTTATTCTCTTTTGCTTGTCTTTTTGCTTTTGTGTGCATTAGTTTCACTACCTTTTTACTTTTGTAAAATGTTTGTGGTATCATTGTTGTAAACCCTCACGAGACTACAACTCGTCCACTAGGGACACCTAGAGGTTTAAAGGCTTGTTGCATACGCTAAATGTAACTGTGATCCCTACGAAAGTGGCTTAGTTAAATTTTATTTTAAAGATGTTTATGTTATTTTATTCTATGTTTTGCTCGAAGACTAGCAAAATGTTAGGTTTGGGGGTGTGATGAGTGGTAATTATATCACTATTTCCCACTCATTTAACCTTATATTTTGTATAGTTTCTTGAGTTTTGTGAATATTTTGATGTGTTTTGTGTTATTTTGTAGATAAATAAAGTTTCAGGACTCTCTAGAGGTGATTTGGGGCCAAAACAGTGAAAATTAGACAAAAAGGGTATTTTGGTAATTTGCCGCATCGCGACGCCTAACGTGCGCCGAACAGTGCTAACGTGCGCTGGGTCCACAAGTCAGAATTTGAGGAAATTTGACTTTGCTAACGTGCGTCGTGCCACGTGTCACCATCACAGCCGATCTGCTAACATGCGTCGTGCCACGTGTCATCCTACGGTGCCGACAGTCACCATCGCCACATGTCGCCACGTGTCACTCCACGTGTCGCCACGTCATCATCCACATCACCAGTTGACCGAGTCAACGTGCCACATCATCGCCACATCATCATCAGCCAATCACAGCGTGCCACGTGTCGCAATTCTATGGTGCCGACAGTCACTTTCGCCATGTGTCGCCACGTCATCGCCACGTCAGCACTAATTATTGACTCGCTTATCCGCAATTGACACGTGGCGATAAGAATCTGAAACCAGCCAATCACGAGCCGCCACGTGTCGCAATAATTGAGATCCCAAACACCTTGCCACGTGTCACCTTATCACCTTATCCAGAATCTGAGCCGAAGAACCAGAAGCTGCCACGTCGACACAATTCCACGTCGCGACCCGAGCTGGGCGTCGTGACGCCAACCCCCTACTGACGCTTATAAATTCAGCTCGATTTTAGAATTCAAATCATGCATTCATTGAGTTTTGTAAGGACTTTAAGGATTGCATCTGGTGTGTTTAAGTTTTTGTAATTTAAATTAAGCATTTTTACTTTTAGTATTTTCAATTATGCACTTTTACTTTTTGTAATAATTTTTTTTTTTTTTTATGTTCAGTAGTTAATTTACCGCTGGGGTAAAGGTGAAACATTTAATATAATTATCTAGGTAAATCTCACTTAATTATAATTTATAAACTATAATTTAACCAGATTAATTAATGGACAGACTTTATTACCGCCTATATGGTCGGTCTAAATATAAATTACTTTACCACCTATGGCTGGCTGATGTAGTTGGACTAAATGGATTACCGCATATATGGCTGGTTTTAAATGTTTAACATTATTAATTTCATGAGAAAGCATAACATAAAATAATTTATATATTATAATAAGTGAGATTCCTAGATAAGAAATATTAAATGTGGATCCTCTAACCCCCAACATTTTATTTTATTCTAGG
Organism: Zanthoxylum bungeanum; assembly: GCA_019454045.1. NCBI lineage: Eukaryota > Viridiplantae > Streptophyta > Magnoliopsida > Sapindales > Rutaceae > Zanthoxylum > Zanthoxylum bungeanum. The sequence continues at coordinate 192,856 of SKCR01024823.1, forward strand.
GAAGTGATGAAACACAATATTCACACTTAATAATTGATTTTCTTTTATGGGTAATTCTTTAGTTTGTTTATTGAGTCTTAAGCTTAATGCTTCTTGTTGTCTGATCTCCAATAAGATTGATGTGGTAAACTTAAAATGAACTAGACATAGAGATTTTAAGTTTCAGCCTTAGATTCAATATCCCACGATCTTCCTTGAGGATAAATAACCCTTTAATAGATTTCTTTACAGGATAGACATATACCTGTCGGGTGGGGTAGCCATAATTGGAACTTAATCTTAATGAATCCAGGTAATTTGGTTGACATAGACATATGGTTTAATTGGGTTATACTGGGTATTTGCGTCTGACCATCGATAGAGGTTTTGTTTTGTATATTTTCGCCAGGTTAGCAAACTGATTTATTACACATATATAAGAGAATCAATTCATCTTTATATAATATTGTGTGGAGTCACGACCCTAGATCTTTGAGTCTTTTCTTTTATTTTCCTTAGTATTTTTTCTTGAGTCTGTTTTTATATTTAATTAGCAAATCTACATTCAACCAACAAAAACAATCGATTCCATTCTCCATATAATTAGATACATGTAAATAAATAGTATCAATAATTAATAACAACAGTAGGAATTAAGTCCTCGTGGGATCAATATTTTTATACTACTTGAACGATATGTGCGCTTGCGTTATACGTGTGTGTTTACGCCGGTTCCGGTTCCAATCGGTTTCGGTTCTACGATACGTGCGCTTACGGACGGTTCCGGTTCTAGTATAATGTACTATTTTATTAACCTGGAACACGAAAATATGCAAAAGCCTATTCCGATGGTCAGATGCAAACACCCAAAGTAACCCCCAATAACTATATTCTTATGTTAATTAATAAACTCCAAATTTATTAAGTTGAGTTCCAATTATGGCTACCCACGCCCGACATGTATATTCTTATCCTGGAAGGAAATCTCTAAGGTGAATGTGAGATCGTGAGCTATTGAGTCTATGACTACTAAACCTAAAATCCATTTTCCAAGTTCATTTTAAGTTTACCTAATCAATCTTATTAGTGGCCAATTAACAAGAAGCATTAAGAACTAGACTCAATAAATAAACCAATAATCACTCAAGACACAAGAAAATTCAACTTATTAAATCATTGATATTGGTTTTCATCACAACCCTAAACAACGTTTAGTTACAACACATATCTAGGACTATTAAAGACATAAATAAATAAGACATCATACAATAAGTTGAAAACTAAAAAGTAAAAATTACAACAATGAAATAAAATGCTCGGGTTTGGGGATTCACTTTTATATTTCAAATCTAGAAATATTCATTATTATAATATATAAATTTACATTATATTACCAACCGACCATATAGGCGGTATCCTGATTAAGTTAGATTTTAATTAATTCCAACCGACCATAAAGGCAGTATCCAATTAAGTCCAACTGACCATAAAAACGGTATCCTATTAAGTCGGGTTTTAAGATAATTTATATATTATGAAATAAGGGAGATTAATCTAAATTATTATAATAAAAGTTTCACCTTTCACCACAGTAGAAAGAAGTTACCTACTCATGCTTTAAGTAAAACAAACAAAGTTTTATTACTAAAATAAAAAGAAAATACAAGAAAGCTGAAATTAAACAAACAAGATACTATCTTCTTAGTATTCTAAGGAAATTCCCGAGAAAAAAGTATGAATTTTCCTTCTGATTTAGGTTGCTATTTATAGGCTTCAAATGGGTGCGCGTCGCGACGCGCCAAGTCTCTTGCGTCCGCGACGCATGCTACAGTGCTGACGTCATGATGACGCAAGTGATGACGCGTGTCGGCAAAAGAATTATTGGCCCGGCATCGCGACGCGTGAACAGTAAATTTCTTATTTTGCCCTTTTGATATGTTTTTCTCCGTTTTAGCCCCGATTTGATTCCAGTGAGTGCCGAGCCATATTTTATTTATTAACAAAATAAACACAAACACATCAAAACGTTCATAAAACTCGAGAAACTATACAAAATATTAAGTAAAATGGACGATATATATTGATATATTTTCCGCTCATAATCAAATACACATATTTGTTTAAGTTATCATAATTTTCATTTTATGCCCTTTTTTCTAATAGGAAATTTCATAGTTCAAAATCTAATATTTAATTAATATAATTGTAGAATTGTATTTTTACGTATAGCCCGATAATGAGTCTCATATGGGGACACTCTCTGAATACTTGGAAAATTGCAATGATGAATGCTGGAAGGGAAAATAACTCCAGGAAATATAACCAAAAGCCAGTCGGACATCACCTATATCCGACCTATCATCTTTCCTACCAGAATACCCAGCCGAATATACCCTGAAAATCATAAATTTGGCCGGACATTATACAACTGTCATTGAATAAGCAGATTGTCGATTATAGAAGTTACAAGATTCGATTAAATACAGCCGGACATACAATTCAAATTTAATAATCAGCTGAATATATAATTATGTAAAAAAAAAATTTAGATCACCAATTCAATCACCGTCCGCATTTTTATACTAAAATTCATAAGTGGCTGATATAATTAGTTCTTTGAATTTGTATTTTCACATTTGAAATCAAGTGCATGAAAATGATGCCTTTTACGTTTTTTGACATTTTCGTGTCGGAGGTTCTTGAAGAAATAAGACAAAAATGTGACTGCAATTCTGCGAAGCAATGCAAATTCCACCTCAAGAGAATTTTATATGAGACTGACGTAACAGTTCAGGTAAACAAGTTAACCCTTATAGGGCCCATGAGTCCAGTGGATCCCAGAATATTAATATCTCCAAACAAGTGAAACTCGATAAAGAAAAAGATACAATGGTATAGTTTATAATTATTAGATATCAAGAGATAATGTCCACAACTGTTTTTGCCTAAATACAGTAATTAATTACTTGTAAAGAAATCTCGAGAAAGTCAATTAGCTATATGAACAGGTGAAGATGCAAGTGGAATGAACATAATAGCTAGCACTTTACCTTCTTACACACTATTTAACACACGGTGCAGATGAAAAGCTTCACCTTGATCCCCATTCATGGACCTTCTCTCCAAGCAGCAAGCAGTCAGCTGCCTCAGTAACCTCTCAAGATACGAATGCAAGCAGCCATGCAAATCTTTAATGTTGGGATTTGTTGACAAGATCATGGCATTCACGGTATCGGCCACAATCTCACGTTGTGAATCTTCAAGAAGATACCCCACAGAGGACTCCTGTGGTTTTTCATATGCCAGCAATGCAACACAGTCCTGCAGACAATTTTTGAAGGCATATTAGCTTTCGTCTTAAAATCAGACAACAGGATCTAGTAATAATATTTCAAATCCCAAAGATGCATCAAAGATACAAAGACCCACTCAGATGGTCTATTTTTCTTTGACATGCAACGGTTAAGTTTCTCTATAAATGGTCCCCTTATCTCTCTCAATAAACAGTTTTTTTTTTCATTTTTCTCCCATATCTAGCTTGGCTTAAGATGAAAAAAATATAAAGCAAGCATTGAAGCATTCTTGAAAGATTGATAATTGGCTTGCGTTGAAATAAAATATATGCAGTACCTATGAACCAACAATACTCTCCCTCTTCTCTCTCAAACACATGCAAGGTTGTCAATCTTCGAAGGGGGAGAAACTTATGTGAAAAAGAAAATAAGATTCTCTTCACTACAACAAAACAAAACAACACATAACATTCATTTCCTAAGAAAGGAGCCTTGCAAAAGCTATTCATTTGAGCATTTGACCCAAAATTGCAAAAGGAAGTTTAGTTTTGAAGTTTTGGATCATATTGGGATCACCCTTTTTTTGCTCTATGACCACCAAACATCAATATGCACATGGAAAAATAGTGGCATTTCAAATGAATATTTTTTTTTGAACATATTTCAATGCATATTATTAAGCACAGAATTTTGTAGTTCCTGAGAAAAGAATTCTCCCAGTACCTGAACCAACTCCTCAAATCCAGCCAACCCAAAAAATTTTGCCAATTCCATCCTGCCATACTTCACTGCCTCCTCCAGTGCTCCAACCTACATATCAGATGAAATGTTACTACGGATATGTTAAATTTTTTAAAAGCTTGATTAGGCTTGAACCAAGACCTCTCCATCCCGCCAGACCCCTATACCACTAAGCTTTAGGCCAGAAGCTTCCATTGAATATAATTTGTCATAATTATGAAATATTACCAAAAACTGAGGGCTCACTAATCAAAACTAAAGAAGTATAGCAGTGTTCTAAAACGCCCCGCCTAGGCGGTGCGTATAGGTTCGGTAGGCCGCCGAACCTAGCCCCAAATCGTTGGGGCCAGGCGCTCGTCGCAAATTCATCGGTCAACCGCCGTTGACCGACGCAGAATTCGAAATTAATTGCTTTTTTCGACCGAATTTCACACACCAATCCTAACCCTAACCTTAATTTTATAAAATTAACTCTCTAACTCATCAATTTGAAAAAATCCCAATTTAGCGCATAAACCATAATTTCAAAAATCTAATATTTTTTCTATTTTTGTTAGTTTCTCATCAAATTGACCATTTATAAATATTAGTCATTACTCAAATAACATTTATCTATGATTAATTTCTCCAAATCATACCAAATAATTATATAAATTCTCAATTTCCGATTAACCGTCTAGGCCCCGCCTAGGCGCTCTAGGCGCTGGGTCGCCGCCCGACTAGCGCCTAGTGCATTTTAGAACACTGAAGTATAGAGGATGTAAAAAAAAATAATTAGGTAGGAAATGAACATAGTCATGACTGCAAAAGGGGATGTGCAATAACATTATCATACATCTAGATCACCATTCCTTATCCAGTTTCTGGATATGATTTAGGCCCAATTTAATGAAATTCATGAACCTTTATCTATATTCATTGAGGAAAAAAATTGTCTACTATTTTTTTTGACAACCCAAAGGAATGAAATTTATTGTCAACAGGCTTTCCAGAAATCTTGCAACAACAAGAAGGCCAGAAAAGAGATCTATAAATGTTACAAGTTGTAGACATCAAGATGTGCTTTCCGTTATTCCTTCCAAATGATAATAATTTTCTTATTAATAAAATTAAATTAAAAAAGCTTCTGATGTGAACATACATGGTTGATTTTCTGCTACATTAAGCTAATAGCAAGCCCATTAAATATGGAATAAGGGTTTACCCGAACCAACTCAATAAACTTTTGACAGTGAAGCAGAAAGCAAGTAGATGATTTATCATCCTGCAAAAAGCAATGAACTTTTGACAGTGAAGCAGAACAAAGTACATTACATAATCATTTTCACTAATAATGGGTCTCAAAAGCAAAAAATTATGGCAAACAATTCGATATCCACGGAAGCATAAATTTTTTACAAGAACTCCAGTGCAATAGCTAAAAACACATAATATGAGAGATAACACAATTTTCAAATCCAACCTGATACGACAAGATATAAATCTGGATTATGTTCAAGAAGTGAATACCATGCCACACCACTCAACTCGATGTACAGCCATAAAAATGTGCATGGAATATTGTATATCACGAAGATTGTGATATGAAAATCCAAATAACATCCAACACAGGATCTGTAACCATTAAATCCTGATTGCTACATACTATAGACAAAACAAGACGAGCACATTGAAATCCCGAACAGCACTAACAGTGGAAAGGAAATAATTGAAGCAGAGAAAAGCATCATCCTCACTATTGTAATTTGTAAACAATACCTATAGCACCAAACAAAAGGCAATGCAACATATATGTTAAAGCCTTAAAGGAAGTCTTATAAATGAATATCCAAACAATAGCATGTTCACAACAGCAAAAACCCTTAAGCCACCCCACCTGAACAATCCAGGGATACCAGTTACGAAGTTTATCAAATGCAGCATCAATCTCACCATTCCTGATTAGCTTCATTGACAGAAACAATGAATTAGTCAAAACAAGTTCATCAATCTCACAATTCCTGATCACACCAATCGTAAAACAAAATCATACCTGTCTTAGAGTCTTTCGCTGATTTAAAGCATATACAGTGTCTTGCTCATCAAAGCCATTTTCTTGTGCAATAAAGACAGGAGGAACGGTACTTTTACCAGCCAAGTCAAATGAATTAAGTGTATCTTCGTATCCATAATGTTGTAAGTAGGAGCGAACAAGTCTACTCACAGAAATACAAATAAATTTGCAATTGAAAACCGAAGTACTACAAGTAATAAAGTACTAATAAATGATCCACAAGAACATGATGGCAGCGTCAAATAGCAGGCAAATCTGAGAACTGATATGCAGATACACAGAATAAAAAAATGTGAATTCAAGTGCTAACACTAAATATCCTATTCAAATTTCAAACCATAAAAAACTCGGAGCTGAATTTCCAAGCACATTGTTTCACGATGCTGTTTGACAGAATGATTATGCTCCTTCCGAGGTAAGACTGCTTAGGAACCCAGGTTCTGATTCTTAGGACCGTATCATTCATCCTGCTAATATTTATTTATATAATTGGTGTTCTGCTTTCCTGCATTTTGGCAACTAGCCAAAGGTAGCAATTCCATCACACCATTAAGCTTATTCTTATTGTCTCATAACATCCTAAAAGAGTCCACTTACACTAACCCCATAAGCAGAAAGTATTTTGTTTGAAGCACATTTATATCCAACATGAACTCACCCATGACTGACTTTCGGGGGCAGTGAAATCTTTTCAATTGTCATTTGTTGCTTCATCCTCTCTTGTGCTTCGTACTCCTAATCAAATGATATTGAGAGAGGTTAAAAGAGACAAAATTATGACAAGCAAGCACTGGAATGTAAACTTTTATAGATTAATAATTCCAATTTAGCAAATGTTTAATGTAGGAAATAATCCTTCTGATCACTGAAGTTTCTCCTTTTACATGAATATGTACATGCAGATAGAGTGATGGACACAAACACAGACATGAAAAAGGCTGAAGGTTAAGCAGATATGCAACAAAATAGGCTGAATTAAGAAAAAAATTGCAAGCTCTACTTCGAAGAGGGAATATAAGGGCTGCAAGCTCTACTTCGAAGAGGGAATATAAGGAAGAGACTCGCCTTAAGATCAAAAGCAAACTTTTTCTGCCCAAAGTTGACATGAACCCTGCAAGGATTGAAACAAATGCACTTAAAATGTACCCTACTAGAATGTACTTAAAATAGATAAGAAAGTAACATTTGATGCAAATATTTAGACAAGAGAGTATAAGTAACCTACTCCTCGTTTTGGCTGTGAACAGCAATTGTCGGAAATAAGGGTCCCTTGATGTCCTTGTACACTGTTCCTACTAATGCACCATTTTTACTGGCAACATAGGGTCAAGATGAGATCTCCAGAAGAAATGGATATCAATAGAGTAAAAGAATGTTGTACATTAACTAAATATAAAGAGTAAAACATTGTTGTATATAAACTAAACACAAATACATAATCAAGTCATGTACAATGAACAAAGTTCATAACTGCCTTACGTGAAAAAAAATTCCTGTGAAGCGTAGTTAATACCACCACCAACAGTATCATTTGATGTAAACGTAGGGCCAAAGGCCTCTCCCTTTCCTTGTCCATGATAAAGCAATCCATCATCCCCATGATATCCACAACTATTTGCTTCCCACCTGTAAAAGAAATAAGGAGAAGGAAAAGGGTGAAGGTAGATGGCAAAATATCATATATAATATTTGTTAAAAATATAAAAGCTTATTTATAAATTACACATTTCCATGATAATGTAACATTTTGGTGCGGTAATCCTCTTACTTAATAAGAATCAAATAGTGCATGAAGATCAAAAACTCAATTCACGGGTGATCCTAAAAGTTGTAGCACGTTCATTTTTACAGTGGTTTTTATTCTATTTAATCCCAAAATAGTTGCAATTTAGGATAAAATTATCCAGTCGATAGATTCCCTTACCATTGCCTTAACTAAAATTATCACTTTCAACCAAACACAGACTTCTACAAATTAAGAATATGTTTGTAACACCGTTGTGCTACTACTTAATTTTTGAAAGAACAGCGGCTAACACCTGCTTTTACTAGGCAGCTAATGCTATACTCCACAGCAAGTGATTCTATTCACAACAGTTGTGGAATCCACAGCACCTCACTACCAATGATAAGCATCCATTTGAACTGTAACCTGTCCTTATTTTACCCTCGTACATTTCCAGTTTCCCAAATTCATTATCTCAACAAGTAACCACAATCCAATTGATAGTATAATAAAAAGTACAATAAATAAAAATAGTAATAAAAGCAGTTACCCTGGTTGCCTGCGCATCTTGAAAGACTCATTAGTAAATCCAATGGCAATCTGGCCCTTGGCACCAGCGTCCTTCACGTAAATCTCAAAGTAATAAACAAGCCGCTTAACAGGAGCCGGCTTGTTAGCTTGGACGACGCCGACGTCATGGCCGTGAAGATTGACAGTCGTGTACTTAACCGACAACTTATCCAGCGAAACAACCAGGAAACCTCCGGAGCTGTTGATCGTGTTCAGCTCCGTCGGCGCCTCCTCTTCCTCCAGCTCCTCCCCTTTCCCCTTTACGCCCATCGAGCTCGAGGAAGCCCGCGCCAACTCCAGGAAGTACAAGCCGAGATCTTCATTTTTGTTGCTGTTGCTGCTGCTGATGCTGTTATTGTTTGTGCTCATTGTTCGGATTTGGAATAAAGTGAAACCCTAGAATTGGTTCAAAGAATCAGAAGAATTTCAGATTTTGTAAGTTGGAATCTCTTGTCAGGTGGTTAACAAAATTAAAGGGGGTTTTGTTTCTTGTCAGAGCAATCTCTCTCTTTTTTTTTTTTTTTTTTTGAAACCTCACATCATGCTCTGAAGTATTAGATAGGATATAAATACCTGAATAAATCAATACTGTCTCAAAATGGAGTAAATCTTTGGTGCAACAGTAGTATGGGTGACGTGGTATCACCAGCGAATTAAAAAATAATATGTATAATTTAATACCTATTTTTTAGTTATTTTTTAATTTTTTAACACGCGTGACAATAAATGATTAGCTTATTATATGGATGATATGGTACCGCTATTGTACCAAAGGACACCATCCAGGCTTGAATCTCTAGACTTTAAACTCAAACTGGCAATATTTGAGGAATTAGAAGAATTTAAAGACCATACCAATTTGCGCCACTGTTGGTAGACCCAGCCAAGCTAGAATATTGGGCCGTTATTTATGGGCTCCTTGCTGGTAAGTTCATGAAGCCCAGTTAAATTACTTAGGTATTTATGATTTTTTTTCTTTTGTTAATATTTGATGAACTAGAAGAATAATAATAATGTTAAACTCTAATTAGAATTGTATATATAAATCATAGCTTAATTGGTGGTTTTAACAGAAGCTAATCATTGAACGAGCTTTCAGAATTTAGATATGTCCGATTTTTTTAAAAAAATCAAATTTATTTGTATATAAAAACATTATAAGAATGTAATTACATAGCATATTAGTTTGAATATAAAAACCATAAGATTCAAACTTAGTTATGATAAACCTAACCCTAACAACATAAAATAATATATGTATTATATATTTCCCCTAACCAATAAAAATACATACTCACATCTAAAATAAATTAGAAACATAAGGAATTACGAGACCGACCTGTTCTCCCTATCTTAACCTTAGTGAAAAACTGGTGACTACAAATCACTAGATAAAAGTGAAACAAAATAATACATACATTATACATAAAACTTTTATAATAACATACAATTAATTTAACACACATAATTTATAGATATATAAGATTGTACAAATATATCAATAAGCATCTCAAAATTCCAATTTTCACCACCATATCTACTCATTTCCTCACATCAAATCCTTTATATACCGGTAAAAATAAAATTATCTCTGAATGAAACAGAAAATAAAAACCAACAAAAATATTGGACTTTAACCACTACAAGAGTAGATTTGGGAGTCAAAAAAATCATTAAATAAGAAAAAAGAAAAATCAAGGTTCTGCCGAAAGGTGATTAAAAGAAACCAAAAGTAAATAACAGGGGGAGCGATGAAGAAAAGGCAAAAAAAAAGGGGAAAGATAGAAGGGGGAAGAGGCTCTCCTGTCGCCACCCACAAGGGTTAGGCGGCTACAGGGACAGGGGCTAAAAGGGGAAAAGAGGGGGAAAAAAGGGAAGCATGGAGAAGGGGGGAAAGGAAACAAGGAAAAAGAAAAAAAAAAGGGGGGGAAAGGGAAAAGAAAAAAAAAAGGGGGGAAAGGGAAAAAAAAAAAGAAAAAAATAGGGAAATGATGAAGATGAAGAAGATGGAAGAGAGATGAGGAGTCCTCAACCGCCACCCACAGGACAGATGATGGCAGGGGCAAAGAAAATTTTCTAGGGCTTTGTTGGGAGAGAACGAGAGAGAAGAGAGAGAGAGAGAGAGTAACTCTTCAATATATGAATGTATTAATATTATATATGTCCGATTTAATCCACAAACATGAGTAGGGATGATGGGTAGAGGTTTGATGTAGATTTATCATTACCAAATATGCACCCGCATATGTAAATAAATTACTAAACTCACATCATACCCGCTGCAGATTTTAATTTTCATTACCAAACCGCACTCGCATATAAAAATAAATTATCAAACCCGCACTGGTATCCAGCGGATTTTTAGCGGATTTTTAAAATATTGAATTCTCTCACTCTCTTAATAGTACAATTTTTTTAATTAAACATTGATATTTTTTCATAACATAAAAAAAAATATTTAACAGTTTGTAAATTATGACACATAAATAGAATTTTAAAATATTTATAACATAATGTCGAATTCATATTATCACAATTACATCTATGAATCACTAGATGAATATCCTTCATTATGTTAAATTCATATCATCAAAATTATTGAACCATGACCAAAAGCAATTAAAAAATATTAAGAGAAAGCAATTCAAAAATTGTAAGTTATTGAGTACTTTTATATGAGAGATTTTTTTGCCCTAAAGATATAAAAAAAAAAAGAATTAAACTTACGAGTAGTGGATACCCGCAGTGGGTATCCGCTGGTTTTGCTTAATTACTAAACTCGCACCAAACTCGCAGCAGGTTTTATTTTAAATTATCAAACCAGCAACGGGTTTTATTTTAAATTATCAAATCCGCAGCGGGTTTTATTTTAAATTACCAAATCCGCTTAAATATTTACCAAATCCTACTCATTGCGGGTGGGTTTTTGCGGATTTGCGGGTTTGTGGGTGAAATTGCCATCCTTATATAGACCTGGCCGGCGGTTCGAATCCGCAGCGGGTTTTACACTTAAGTGGAACCGTAACCATAAACCGAAACGGAACCGAACCGGTCGGTTCCAGTTCCGGTTCGAACCTTTTTTTTAATTATATAAAAAAATCGAAAATAATTTAAAATAATTTATATTAATTTAATAAATAAATAAAATTATTAAATTAAAGAGCTTGAACTTAAATTTTAAAAAATTTAAGTTGCATATGTATCCTCCAGGGGTGAGAGGAATCAAAGCTCACATAGTTACATTACAATTTTAAGATATTTCCTTTTTGGAAATTTACAATTTTGTAATTATCAATCATCATTATCAGTTGATCCTTCAGCTCCCGTTCCGCTTGCACTTGTTGTTGGAGATGCATTATCGAACAAGTCTTCAAAATCATCGGGGGCATCTTCTTGTTGTCTTAGATCAGCTCGAGTCCAATCATCCACACAAATTGTTGCTTCTAGAGTGCTTGGATGTAATGAAGATCGTCTATCTTTCAATATATTGCCTCACAAGCTGAAGGCTTGCTCAACCGCAATGGTGGAAATAGGTGCTGCCAATATCTCTTTAGTAATAATTGATAAAACAATATATATATTTTGATGTCGGTTCCACCATTCAAGGATTTTAAAATTCTTACTAACTAAACTTTCAGTAAGAAACTCGAAATTTGTAGATAAATAATTATCTAATTCAGGGTTATTAGTTGTCGTATCCCTAACTTTTTTATTTCGTTGCAGTAACCAACGATCCCATGCGCTAAGTCTTATTTGAATTATTGGTTCGCTACTACTAGATTCACCTAATGATCCTAAGTTATATCTTACAATATAATCATTAAATAACTCAATTAAATCATTTCTTAATCTCACTATTATTCTTGTAATATCAATATCATCTAATATTCTTAAATAAGTATAGGAAGCTTGTAAAGCATTATTCAAACCTTCTAATTTAAATTTAGGATAAAAAAAAAACAGCAGCAATAAGATAAAATAAAAGAATTTCTCTAAAATAATTCAACCATTTTACCTTCATAACAGTAATGGCTTCTAACAAAACAATATCATTAGGATCGTTACTTTCAAGATGTTCATCGAGAGTACCAACAATATTCAAACTTTCAAGAAGAAATAAATGTGTTGTAGGATAATAAACTCCACTAAAAATTAAAGTAGCATCATTAAAAACTTTTAAAATTTCTAATTTTTTTTCACAAATATCCCATTGACTAGGAAAAACTGTGATATTTTGAACATGTTGAGAAAAAAAAACTACATAATGCATGTTTGTATTGTAATGCTTGACATAAAAGAAAATAAGTTGAATTCCAACGTGTTGGAACATCTCTTGAAAATTTAATCGGTTTAATACCATTTATTTTACAAAACTTGGCTCATTCTCTCATAACTTGAGAATATGACCAAATACAATTAAGTGCTTTCTTAATAGGATCAATGAAATGTGATAATTTTTCCAGACCATCTTGAACACATAAGTTCATGACATGACATGTGCAACGAATATGAAAAAACCGACCCCCAAAATTTGGTTGACATATTTCTTTTAAATCATTGATGGATGCAGTATTTGCAGATGCATTATCAAATCCAATTGTTAAAATTTTATCTACTAAATCATATTCATCAAAAATTACCTTCATCATTTTATAAATATTTTGTGCAGTATGTTGGTCATCAAAAACTCTAAATGCAATAAGTCGTTTTTGCATGACAAATGGTGCATCAATTCAATGACAAGTCACACACATGTATGAGTGTGTTCGCCAATGGTCACTCCAAAGATCAGAACATATAGAAATATGACATTTAATATATTTAAATATTTCATTTAAAATAATTTTTTCATCTTTGTATAATCTAAAAATATGACGTTTTGTTGTATTTTGAGTCATTCTACATGCAGCAGGATTTAAAGCATTATGCACGTACTTAGTAAAATGAAGTTTTTCACCAAAGCTTAAAGAAAGATGTGTCATACAAGTTAATCTCGCAAATTCTTCTATATTTTTTGCATCAGAATATTTAAATAAATCTAAAGCACTCGTACCTCTACTAGATGATGCGTACCTGGCCATTTGAGTTTGCGTCGTATGAAGTCCAAGTTCAACCGCATGATGTATTTCCATGTGCTTGATCATATTACCGTATCCACCAGAAAATTTGTAGGAAACCCCAAAATGATTGCATACTTCTCTTGAACCTTCATCTGTATCGTCTAAATGAAAATGAATTTTGAAAACATCCGAGGAACGAGACTTAACTTCTCTTCTCCGTGATTATGAACCGACATTAAGGCTGCTCTCTTGGGTTGGCATATTTGACATTATGTTATCAGATGAGCTTGCCATTTTTTGTTTAAGAAATGAGTAAGAAGAATAAGAAAATTGAGAATGATAATAACTAATTTGTTATTATAAATGAGATAATTAAGAATAAGAGAATTGTAGGAATTGAGAGAGTTGAGAAATTGGTGTGTTGAAATAATGAAAAATGACTCATATTTAAAGAATTTTAGAATTTTTTATACCGAAAATGCCCCTAAAAATAACCGTTTTATTACTATTATTAGGAGTATGTTAGGAATTAAATTAGTATTTTTTTTTGGTCGTTGGCCATTTTTGTGTTTTGGGGGCAGGGAGCCAACAGCTACTAGCCGTTGGGCTGTCCCCAACGGCTAGTAGCCATTGGGGTAGGGTTCCTGTTGGAACCCTACGGTTCCAACATGAATCATACTGTTCCGGTTGGAACCGTTGGAACCGTTCGACGGGTTCGGTTGGGGTCGAACCCTAACCGAACCGGTCCTTTACGGTTCCGGTTGGAACCGGAACCGTGACTGGGTCTATCCCTATACATGAATAAAGTCATTTAAGACAAGACGAATAGAAACATTTGACATATTTAAATTTAATAATAAAAATTATTAAAGTATCTCAATTTTTTTGTAAAATTTTTTTATGTATATGCAAACTAATGGGACATGAAAGAATTGGTCGGATAAAAATATAAAAGTCAACCGTTAATGAAAATAATGAAATTGTTTGCTCAAAAGGTTGATCTCAAACGTACAATATATGTTACTACATTTGCATAGTGATAGGGTGTTATGTTATGTGGTAATTTCGATTTGTTGTAGTTTTATATGATAGAACAATTATATAAAACTAGCTTATGATTTTATATGTATGAGCTAATCTTTCACCTAATTTTGCCTAATCAACGTGTATTTTATTTCACTTTTGATAACGCCTTATGATTTGTTTAAATTTAGATTTAAAAAAAAAAAAACTGGATTTTAATCAATTTTATTTTATTTGATTAAGGCATTGTTATTTAAACAGTTTTTGACTTTTTCTATGAATAATAATTATAAAGAGACTCGAATCCTCTAATTTATTGACAAAATTTCGGTTCAGTTCATATTGATTTTGGCTGACCAAAGCATCCTCCTCTATCAAAATTATTGTGATTATAAACCATCCATTTTGTAAATATGTATGGTCATGGTATTCAAAAAGGGTTAAGTGAAGCGATAACCTCTGCCGCATAAGATTAGAATTAGATACCATCAGAGGGGGGCAGTAATTTTTTCACTGGAATCCATTCCAAAGTAAATTTGAACCGTTGGATTTCGATCCAACTGTCCAGATTTAAAAAGAGGGAAAATTTTCATTTTTTTTGGGTCATCAAGGCATAAGGCAAAAGTTCAAACATATGTGTTCAGTAACTGCAATGATATAAACAAAGGCAAATTGTCATGTTCTTTGCATTGAAAGCAGCTAGACCCGGCTAAAATTCCGGTTCGGAATCGAAACCAACCGGACGGTTCCGGTTTCAACCGGTTCTGGTTCTGGTTCCGAAATCGGAACCGCGATTGACCGGTTCGGTTGGGGTTCCACCCCAATGCGAACCGGTCGGAACCGTTTCGATTCCGGTTGTAACCGTAGGGTTCCAACAGGAACCCTAACATCTCCAACGGCTAGGGGTGTTCGCGGTGCGGTTCGGGACGGTTTTTTCGTTTATTACTTCAAACCGCGCGGGTTGGCGGTTTGGGAAATTAGAAAACGAAACCACAAATTTGATAAGGAAAACCGCGGCGGTTCGGGTTGGCGGTTTGGATTATAAATTTTTTAAGAAAATTTTGTGTTTTTCACATTATAATTGAAGAAAAAATTACATAATTTTCATTTATTCATTACATATTGTTATATTATCATTAAATATCTTAATTTTCATAGTTAAAGAAGAAAAAAATATAAAATAATATTTAATTTGTACGCGGGTCAGCGGTTTAGGCGGTTCGGGTCGCGGTTCGAGTCAAAATATGCGGTTTGGGTGGTTCGCGGTTTGACATGGGTCAAAACCGCACACCGACCCGAAATTTGCGGTTCGATTCGGTGCGGTTCAAAATCATTTTTAATTTTTTTTCAGAACGCGCGGTTCGGTTCGATGCGGTTCGCGGTTTGACTCGAAATTGTGTTCACCCCTACCAACGGCTACTAGCCGTTGGGGAAGGGCATGGAGCCTTAATAACAAAAAAAGAAAAAGGCCTCAACGGCCATAAAAAAATTAATATTATATAATTCCTATTATACCCCTAATAACGGTAATAAAATGGTTATATTTAGGGACTCGAGCTAATTTGAGACAACAAGAAGATGCCCCCGATGATTTTGAAGATTTGTTCGATAATGCATCTGCAACAACAAGTGCAAGCGGAACCGGAGCTGAATGATCAACTGATAATGATGATTGATAATTACAAAATTGTAAATTTACAAAGGGGAAATATCTTAAAATTGTAATGGAACTACGTGAGCTTTGATTCCTCTCACCCCTGGAGGATACGTAGGCAATTTAAATTTTTTAAAATTTAAGTTCAAGCTCTTCAATTTAATAAATTTATTTATTTATTAAATTAATCTCATTTATTTTAATTTATTTTCGAAATTTAAAAAAAAAGTTTGAACCGAACCGGAACCGGAACTGACCGGTTCGGTTCACGGTTCCGATTCCACACTTGTTGAACCAGGAACCGGCCGGTTCGGTTCGGTTCGGTTCTGAACCGGAACCGAACCGCCGACCAGGTCTAAAGGCAGCTGCCAAATTCAACATTGCCCACTATTTCTTTCAGTTGAAGATTTAATACAATCAATAAAAGCTCTAATAGAGAAAAAGGAGTTTGCCATTAGACTCATTAGTAAAATTTTCTACTTCTTCTAAAGTCAAAGCCACGACCCTCTCACACTGAAAGCCATGATCAATATTTTATATAAATCTAAAGAGAGCATGTAACTAAATAAACCCTTGTGAATAAACCCTCTCTCATCAACATGATCATTTCATAGTGCTTGATTGCAATTGCTTCGCAAGAAAGCAGATGTAGACTTACTGTTGGAAAAAATGCTTATGAGTAAGCATTTTGAGGCTCAATTTTAAGCATGGTCCACTTCGTGTTAGTGGTTGTTATTGAATGATTCGGATACTCCTCCGTGAGTACTTCGAAATGGTATATTCATATGCTTAAAATGGTGCTTGGGTGAATGAGAAATTGTTGCTCAAAGTTCACCCATTGGTGTTGGAAAATCAAGAGAAGTTAGCTTGTCCCATATGGGAAAGCTATAGAGGGAAAATTGTGCTTATATATGATTGCTCATATGTAGATGGGTAAGAGTTATAAGGATAGAGGCTCTCTCTACGTGCGCGGGGGGGGGGGGGTGCAAATCAAATCCGAATCAAGCTTGGCTTGTGTGCACCCGCGTGTCCTGCGTACTCGAATGCCGGACCAAATTGTGCGGGCCTGGCCCAACCACCTTTTGAATTCCATAACAACTAATACTAGAATTTCGAAAATATTTTGGGGGAGTTCAAAACACTTTGTGGTTCGTTGGAAACAAGATTGGTGGTTGACTGGTGCAAACACACGCGTATAACGCAAGCGCACGTATCGTTCAAGTAGTATAAAAATATCGATCCCACGAGGACTTAATTTCTACTGTTGTTATTAATTATTTATACTATTTATTTACAAGTATCTAATTATAGGGAGAAGGGAATTGATTGCTTTGGTTGGTTGAATGTGGAATTGCTTAATAAAAATAAAATAAACAAAAGAAAATACTAAGGAAAATAAATAAAAAGACTCAAAAGATCTAGGGTCGTGACTCCACACAATATTGTTATAAAGATGAATTGATTCTCTTATTTATGTGTAATAAATTAATTTGTTAACCCGGAACACGATGATATGTGAAAGCCTCTTCCGATGGTCAGACGCAAATACCCAGTATAACCCAATTAAACCATATTCCTATGTCAACCAAATTACCTGAATTCATTAAGATTAAGTTCCAATTATGGCTACCCACGCCCGACAGGTATATTCCTATCATGTAAGGAAATCTATTAAAGGGTTATCTATCCTCAAGGAAGATCGTGAGCTATTGAATCTAAGGCTGAAACCTCAAATCCCTATGTCTAGTTCATTTTAAGTTTACCATATCAATCTTATTGGTGATCAGACAACAAGAAGCATTAAGCTTAAGACTCAATAAACAAACTAAAGAACTACCCATAAAAAGAAAATCAATTATTAATTGTGGATATTGTGTTTCATCACTTCCCTAGAATAAAATAAAATGCTGGGGTTAGAGGATCCACAATTAATATTTCTTATCTAGGAATCTCACTTATTATAATATATAAATTATTTTATATTCTGCTTTCTCAGGAATTAATAATATTAAACATTTAAAACCAGCCATATAGGCGTTAATCCATTTAGTCCAATTACACCAGCCATATAGGCGGTAATTATCTGTCACATAAAGACCAGCCATATAGGCGGTAAGGTAATTTATATTTAAACCAGCCATATAGGCGTTAATAAAGTCTGACATTAATTAATCCGGTTAAATTATAAATTAAATATTATAATTAAGTGAGATTTACCTAAATAATTATATTAAAGGTTTCACCTTTTACCCCAATGGAAAATTAACTACTAAACATTAAAGAAAGGTAGAAGAAGAGAACTACTATTACTGAAAATTAAAAGACATAAATTAAAAATATTATTTATATATACAAAAATAGATGCTTCCTATAAAATCAGAGAGAATTCTCCAAGGAAAGCATGAAGAAAAATGAATCTGGCGGCTTCAATTTATAGGCGTTTTTTGGGACAGCGTCGCGACGCTGAAAATGCACTAGCGTCGCGATGCTGGTAACAGTCCACGCGGAGTCCACGTGGGTTGACCACGCGTCTGTCGGCAGCAATAATTGAGCCACGTGTCACGCTGTGGTTGGCTGGCGATGTGGTCGAATAGTAGGGCGACACGTGGCAGGCGCTGATAAGTGGGAATTTCGGTCCAATAGCGGCTTGACACGTGGCAGCACCTGATTCGTCAATAATTCGGTCCAATGGTGAGATGACACGTGGTACGGCTTGGTTTGGTCTAATGAAATGTTGACACGTGGCGGCCGGCGCATGTTAGCAGAACCGTTGTGATGGTGACACGTGGCACGGCGCACGTTAGCATGATCGGCGCACGTTAGTAAGTTTTGACCAATCAGATTTCGACACGTGGCACAAGGCGCAAGTTAGCAAGTCCGGCGCATGCTGGGCGTCGCGACGCGCAGCCCTTCAGCGTCGCGACGCGCAAAAGACGAAAATATCCCTGTTGACGCATTTTTGTCCGTTTTTGCCCCAAATTGCCTCCAATGCTTTCCAAACTTTATTTATCTGCAAAATAACAACAAAACACATCAAAACGTTCATAAAACTCGAGAGACAATACAAAACATTAGGCTAAATGAGTGGGAAAAAGTGATATATTTACCACTCATCAGTGGTGCCCATACTTGTTTGTTTCCGTTGCATCCTGGGAAACAAGCGTCTCAAGTTCTACTGCACCTTCGGTAGGGGGCGAATTTGTTTTAAGGAGATTGTTGTCCCCTTCAACAAGCCTCGGAATTCTTCATTGCTTTACTGTTCCTGTCACTGATTCCTGTTATACCACTGTGACTGATTCACTGCCTGCGATTGTCTTCTGTTTTATTATTTTTGTATACTGTTGTTAATTGTATCACTGTTGTTTATCTTCTGTTCGGGTTACTGCTTCTTCAAAGTCGATTGTAAGAACACACTAAACAAATAAGTTGTAATACTTACAAGATTGGGAAAAACATCAAGGTTCCCATAATGAAAAGTCCAAACTATAAATAAGAAATTAATATGTTTTAAGTGAAATTTGAAACCCAAAAGTCCTGAACCATTACACCCACGTATGACTAAATAGTAAAAAATAACATGAGTTCATAACCATCCAATCCACATAGTATTATAACCTGGTGAGAAAATTCCAGATTGGAACTACAAAGAGATTTACTAATTGCCAACTTTTGAACCTAATTTTATAACCTACAAAGAGACTTGCGGATTTCCTTGACTGTTTTTTGTGGTGGCAATTTAGAGTTCACTTCTATTTTCCCATTGTCAACCTCAATACCTTTAGATAACACAACGTGACCCAAAATAATTTCTGAATCAGTCATGAAATGATATTTTTCTCAGTTTTTCTTCACATCTTTTCAAAATATTTTTCAAATTTATCAAATAATTATCAAATGAGTTCCAAAAATAGTTATATTATCCATAAAGACCTCTAAACAATGTTCAACTATGTCACTAAATATGCTTAACATGCATCGTCGGAATGTTGTTGTGCATTATAAAGTCCAAATGATATTTTCCTAAGTAAAATTTTCCAAAGCAACATGTGAATGTGATCTTTTCATAATCTTATAAAGCAATGAGAATTTGATAATAACATGAGTAACCATTAAAAAAGCGGTAGTAGGGATGTCATGCTACTATTTCCAAAATTTGATCAAGAAATGATAAAGGAAAATGATCATTCATAGTGGCGTCATTTAGTTTTCTATAATCAATGCATATACGCCAACTATATGAGATTCGAGTTGAAATTGATTCTCCTTTATCATTTTTACGATAGTTATTACAGAATTTTTAGGCACAACTTGTGTAGGACTTACCCACTTACTATCAAAGATATAGTAGATAATGCTTACATCAAGAAGTTTAAGAACTTATGTTTTTACCACTTCTTAATGTGAGAGTTTAATCTTCTTTGGGGTTGACGATATGTCCTGACATTATCTTCTAAATGTATTTTTTGTGTGTATATCAAATGATTAATGTTTTTTTATATCTTTTAAAGTCCATCCAATTGCTAATTTATATTCTCTCAATATTTTTAATAACTTACTTTCTTGATCACTTATGAGGGATGAAGAAATTATCACATGGTAAGTTTTTTCAACTTCAAGAAATGCATACTTCAATCATTCTGGCAAAGTCTTCAATTCCAATTTGGATGCTTCCTTATGTTTTTCTTCTTCAAATGTTTCTAGTTCCTCAAAATTTTGTTTCTCTCCATCGTCTTCTAGTACTTGGGTAGAATCAAGTAAAGAAAAATCATTAGAAAAATCTGAATCTAATTGCGTACTTGATTCAAGAAAATTAGTTGTACAAATTTTCACAGGGTCAGATAAACTCTTATGAATATGTTCCTCTGTTTGGGCCAAATTTGGTCCATGGGTAGTTTCGTCATTTTACTTCAGACCCAATATAGGACGCACCCCTGAAGCCTCCTAATCAAACCCCAAAGACATAATGTCGGCCCAGGCCCGATGAACACCAACACCCATAACCGAAGGACCATCCAGAGTCCGGCACACGTAACGCCTAAGTTCATAAACATCATTCATAAATTCAACTGTTTCCAGCCTACAACGAGCAAATGCAGTGAATATCCCTCATAAAGTCGACCGTTACCAAGACTCAACGGGCGAGTAATCAAGTGCACACCCTCAGATAGGTATATAAGAAAGAAGGCCCCACGGCGCCAAGGGTGGATTCTCTCCAGAATTCATATTATCACCATCCTACCGCCCTCACGGCATCACATGGGGATCAAGGTAGTCTCTAGCCTTGCTATTCCATTACTTATAGCTCACTTCCACTACTGACTTGAGCGTCGGAGTGCCCCCGGCACCCACCACACCGGTGGGCAAAACTCCCGCTCATTCTACCTCTGTTTTGCAGGATCGCTAGCGCCCCAAACTACAAATTCTCGATTGTGGACCTCGGGCGAAAACCAGCGTCTACAATTTGGCGCCCACCGTGGGGCCCTAGCGATTCTTAGCAAGCAAAGATGTCTCTATCTATGACTTTTTCACACATATAGATCCATGGGTTGATCGTCATCAACCTCTTACTACATGTGAAATGATGGTCATCTTCTTTAGAATGCATGGATTGCCTTCAGCTCCATACTACATGATTGGGTTGTCTCTTATGGATTTCTATAAGAAACAAGTACTTGGCATGAAGACGGTGTCCCAGTCGACGTACCGGAATAAAGACTTGGCGTGGACATCGTGGTTAACATTACCAGGTATGTCTTGCACATTTTAATAATGTCCCAGTCGATACTACACAATATAGCTTGAAAATGATTATGGGTGTCCCAGTCGACATCAATAAGTAGCTTGTGACTTATGATAGATGACATAGTTGGTACCACAATTTATAGTATGAGACTTGCTATGGTGTCCCAGTCGACACTACAATTTACAACCTGAAAATTGATAAGGGAATCATAGTCGACATTTGCAATGAGGCGTAGGACTTGTTAGGGATGTCTCACTCGACATCAGTGTATTAGAAGATGACCCAATTGTCATTATTATATATAAGGCTTATCATTTGCTTGAAATTCCATTCGACACTCTACATGTAAGGCTTATCAATTGTTCGAGATCTCATTTGACATGAGATGGAAGAAGTCTTAACTAGATGGTTGAGGTTCCATCCCACACGACAAGGAAAAACTACTACCTAGAAGCAGAAATACCATTCGACACTACAATAATGTAGTCTCGGCTTAAGAAGGATGTTCTAGATGAAGATACAATGAGTTGGCATTCCACCCGGTACTACGAGGATATAGTCTCAGTTCAAGGAAGATCCTTCAAATAAAGACACATCATGAGGATACTATCCCACTCAACAGTGTAAGGATGTAGACTCGACTCGATGAGGACACTCCAAATTAATTCTTGTAAAGATCCGTTGTGAGGTGAGTGTCTCACTTGACACTGTGAGACAGTAAACTCATTTTAAAAGAGAGTCATCCCCTTGAAGAGAGCGCCTCACCGCATAGACTACCCCACAAACTCATTTGGTGATAATGCCCATCACCAAACCCATTACCCATGAGACGATAGGATCACACGACAAATAACCTTGGTAGCGTCCAATTAGCTGACTATCACCCATGAATATAAAGAACATTGCAGGACCAATCCATTCACGGTCGAATACCAGAACTTCAAAGTCAGCAACAGATACTTAATCCACGACTTCAGCAACAAGAAGCAATGATGTATCTAATTATTCAATGTAGCCTGAGCTTATGGCAGCCAACACAAATTGGCTTCAGCGTGGTGCCTCCCCTGTTATGGAAGGCTCCTTTGGTGGACTTATGTTTTCACCTAATAAAGGCCAGCAGCGAGATGTAGGATTGGAATGAGGTTGTGAAAGCTTGATCCAGTGTGTCGGATTCATTTTCAGATTTATAAAAAAAGAAAAAGAAAAAGCCTTGTGGCATTTCCTCAAGCAGCTAGCAGGCCCTATTCGGTTCTACACGTGGGAGTCAGAAGCCAAATTTCTTATCCCCATTACCATCAATTTGCCACAAGAATGCACAAAAAGTTTCAATGGTTTTCAGATAAAATGCTCACAATCTCCAGGTCACAATAAACAGAGTGGACACCAGTCCATTCGACACTGCACATTGAAGTACCTCTGGCAGTGCAAACACTTTGAAAATGAAGAACAAAGTATCACAAGAGCCAAAACGATCAGGCCTATGTCGCCCCATTATACATAGCCGAAAGACCTCAAGATCTCAAAAATTGCTCGTAGACCCACCTCAGAGACAGGGCACTCAGCGTCCTCCTGAGCATTGACAGGAAAAACTCGAAGTTCTTGTAGTTCTTTGTATGTGGCAGCCACAGCTTGAAGTCCCTCATAAGATATTGAATCAAGGGCCCACAAAATTTGACGTTTGTGACAATTGCATATGACAGGTTTAAGCCGTTCAGCAGTGACGTTGGCATAGCTGAAATTCAGTGAGGTCAAATTAGCACAAACCGGATAAATCACAGGCAAGTGCTCGAGGATGATTTCCCTAAAACTGGATAGACAAACTAAGGATTTGCAAGCAGCAAAAGCAGACACATAATTCAGTTCTGGACCACCATGTCCCTGAGCAACAGCCTCGGGTGGACCGAATGATCCCGTGCCAAGATGTGTAATCTGCGGAGCTCTGACCTTCTGCCGACACAACTGTCTAATTGAAACATGACGATTCAATTTAAGTTTCTTCAGTAAAGCAGTATGGGTACATCCAAGCCCAGCTTGCAATTCAAAAGGAACCGGCCCATTCGCAAAACATATGTGATGGAGAGAACCTACTCAAAGCCCATTCAATCCATCTATTATATAGAACCTCTCCATGCAAGAATCACAGTCATTTATTTATCCCACTTCGCCTGGGAAGCTGCCCTTCAAGCAAGACACGCAAGTAAACAAGACTCTTAACCTTGTGGTCGTGGGTCCAACCTTCCTTGATTCTCTTGACCAGATCAATGAGCCAAAGATACCCTCAAATAAGCCCCTTCCTCTACCACTTCAAGATGTGTACAAGATTGGTAGTATTGGGACTGCTCCAGTGGGTCGTGTAGAGACCGGTTTCATCAAGCCTGGTATGGTTGTGACAATTGACCCCTCTGGACTTTGAAGATAAGTCTGTTGAGATGCACCATGAAGCTCTCCAAGAGGTGATTCCAGGTGATAATGTCGGATTCAATGTGAAAGATTTCGCCATTAAAGATCGCAAGCGTGGTTTTGAAGCTTCCAACTCCAAGGATCATCCCGAAAAGGAGGCTGCAAACTTCACCTCACAAGCCATCATCATGAACCACCTTGGTCAGGTAGGAAACGGTCTAGTAAGAGGCTTGAGGAGGAGCCCAGATTCTTGAAGAATGGTGATGCTGATTGTTGCTGTCAGAGTCATCAAGAGTGTCGAAAAGAGGTCATCAAGTCTGCAGCGAAGAAGAAATGAACCGGATTAATTAATGTTGCTTCATCTGCGGATAGTCTCGATTTCAATGGTTGTAAAAACTTTCCATTACTAGATAGTTACGGAGCCACTACACGCCAGTCGACTGCTTGCACGGTGTGTGGACCGATCCTACGAAAGATAGGGAAAAATTGGCCATGTATCAGGCATATAGGACGCATGATGGCTTCTCCACGGTCGAGTCGACAAGCACACTACAAGAAACAAGTCAAATCTCACACGTCAAAGGCGCGCTAACACCACTTGAAGAATTATGCCCACTTGAATTTGCAGCTTGGGGTCTCATGTTCGTCAACAGGCCCACTCGCCCATGCCTCTGCTCTCCCAGTCAGCCCAGTTGATCCAGCATGGTTTTTGGTTGCTATGGCTTTGTTTCTTCTCTAGTAAGAGGCTGCGTTCTCTGAAGCTTCATGATAGTGTCGTTTGGTCGGACCCTCCCATACGAAGATTCATAATCTATACCAGCTCTGGCCCTGCGATCATGTTCTTCGGCATAGTACTCCATGTTCCCACCGACTGTTTTAGCCGACAAAACAGATCCATCAAAACGGTCTCCAAGTAGCTCATTGGACAATATCTCCATACGACAGGTATTGATGTTCTCATTTTTTTTTACTTTTCATAATTATGATTTTAAAATCTGCAAGCAGTGCCATATGACGTAGTTGAAGACCTGGACTACTCTTAGCCCAGACGACATTAAAAGACTCCCCTGGACCTTTGACCCATGTGGAATATCCTAGCATCATCAAGTCCGGTCGACCGGGGACAACCCTCATAGACTCATGTCGAGTCAAGTTGTAGACATGAATTACACATGTCGTATGAATTTCACCTTCCTGGACTCATCAAGTCCAGTCGACCGGGGACATCCCCCATTGACTCATGTCGAGTCAAGTTGTAGACATGAATTACACATGTCGTATGAATTTTACCTTCCTGGACTCATCAAGTCCAGTCGACCGGGGACATCCCCCATTGACTCATGTCGAGTCAAGTTGTAGACATGAATTACACATGTCGTATGAATTTTACCTTCCTGGACTCATCAAGTCCAGTCGACCGGGGACATCCCCCATTGACTCATGTCGTATGAATTTCACCTTCCTGGACTCATCAAGTCCAGTCGACCGGGGACATCCCCCATTGACTCATGTCGAGTCAAGTTGTAGACATGAATTACACATGTCGTATGAATTTTACCTTCCTGGACTCATCAAGTCCAGTCGACCGGGGACATCCCCCATTGACTCATGTCGTATGAATTTCACCTTCCTGGACTCATCAAGTCCAGTCGACCGGGGACATCCCCCATTGACTCATGTCGAGTCGAGTTGTAGACATGAATTACACATGTCGTATGAATTTTACCTTCCTGGACTCATCAAGTCCAATCAACCGGGGACATCCCCCATTGACTCATGTCGAGTCAAGTTGTAGACATGAATTACACATGTCGTATGAATTATATCTTCCTGGACTCATCAAGTCCAGTCGACCGGGGACATCCCCCATAGACTCGTGTCGAGTCAAAGTTGTAGACATGGATTACACATGTCGTATGTCTTATATCTTCCTGGACTCACCAAGTCCAGTCGACCGGGGACACCCCCCATGGACTCATGCCGAGTCAAGTTGTAGACATGGATTACACATGTCGTATGACTTATATCCTCGTGGACTCATCAAGTCCAGTCGACCGGGGACACCCCCCATGGACTCATGTCGAGTCAAGTTGTAGACATGGATTACACATGTCGTATGACTTATATTCTCCTGGACTAATCAAGTCCAGTCGACCGGGGACATTCCCCATAGACTCTTTTCGAGTCAACTTGTAGACATGGAGGGCACATGTCGTATGACTGATATACTGACCTTCATCGGGTCCAAACGATTGGGTACTTCCCCAATGGCTCTTGTAGACTCAAGTTTATAACTTGACATTCTTTTGGTTCAATTAGTAGGCAGCATCAACGCTAGAGTACAGCTACATAATATGGCCTCGTCCCAGGCGACACATGCGTCAAGTACTCTCCAAGCCAATGACTCTTGACTTAGAGAGTAGGGGACAAACTGTTTGGGCCAAATTTGGTCCATGGGTAGTTTCGTCATTTTACTTCAGACCCAATATAGGACGCACCCCTGAAGCCTCCTAATCAAACCCCAAAGACATAATGTCGGCCCAGGCCCGATGAACACCAACACCCATAACCGAAGGACCATCCAGAGTCCGGCCCACGTAACGCCTAAGTTCATAAACATCATTCATAAATTCAACTGTTTCCAGCCTACAACGAGCAAATGCAGTGAATATCCCTCATAAAGTCGACCGTTACCAAGACTCAACGGGCGAGTAATCAAGTGCACACCCTCAGATAGGTATATAAGAAAGAAGGCCCCACGGCGCCAAGGGTGGATTCTCTCCAGAATTCATATTATCACCATCCTACCGCCCTCACGGCATCACATGGGGATCAAGGTAGTCTCTAGCCTTGCTATTCCATTACTTATAGCTCACTTCCACTACTGACTTGAGCGTCGGAGTGCCCCCGGCACCCACCACACCGGTGGGCAAAACTCCCGCTCATTCTACCTCTGTTTTGCAGGATCGCTAGCGCCCCAAACTACAAATTCTCGATTGTGGACCTCGGGCGAAAACCAGCGTCTACATCCTCCAAAATTGGTTCAATTAGTTTCATGCTCTCATTTTCACTGTTCTCATTGTATGGTTGTTTGCACATGTTAAAAATATTAAACTCCAACGTCATATTGCCAAAGGATAAATTCATGATCTCATTCCTACAATTAATTGTTGCTAAAAATGGACGATAAAGTATTACATGAATTGACTTATAACTGTTTTTTACAGGTTGTGTTTTCAAGACAATAAAATCCACATGATATATGAATTTATCGAATTGTAATAACACGTCTTCTATAATTCCTTTTGATACCTTGACTGATCTATCAGCAAGTAAAAGAGTAGTTGAAGTTGGTTTTAACTCGCCAATATTAAGTTATTGGTAAATCGAAAAATGGAAACAAATTGACATTAGCTCCAAGATCAAGTAATGCATGTTCAATTTTATGATTTCCAATAATACAAGAAATAATATGACAACGAGGGTCTTTGTATTTTGATGTATTATCATTTGAGATAATGGAACTTATATGTTCAGTTAGAAAAAAAGTTTTATTTTTTACTGATGTTTTCTTTTAACGGTGCACAAGTCTTTCAGAAATTTGGTATAAGATGATATATGTTTGATGACATCTATCAAATGAATATTGACCTTCACCTATTTGAATATTTCACATATCTATGAGGAATGATTCAATTTATTTATTTTCAATTCTTGAGGAAATAGAGGTGCATGTGAAAAATCGTTATCATCAACGATATATAATGGTTCATCAACTCCTTCCTTACCCTCTGATGTTGACTTATTTTCAACTTCACAAGGTTCAAGAATGGGTCTGTGGATGAGTTTACCACTGCAAAAAGTAATAACAGATTTGACTTGGTCAACGTGTTGACTACCAGAATTACCATCGTGAGAGTTTTGATAACTTTGGGGTTTGGTTGTGGTTGTGCATGAAACTTTCATTTCTCATGAATGGTCAATGCAGATGTGATCTTGACACAAGTATTTTTCAGATCACTTAATGTTTGTACATTTTGGTTATTGATGGCTTTCTGTTTCTCAATGAATGCATGTAAGGTATCTTCAAGGATTTTCCTAAGCGGTGGGACATATGGTGCATAATTCTGAAAATTTTAAAAATTCTGGTGTACCTAGAGAAGTTGTTGAGATGGTTGTGTTTGGTTATCATTCCTCTAATTAAAGTTTGAATGGTTTCTCCAACCATAATTGTAGGTTTGGGAGTATGGGTTTGAATTTGGTCTCTTGAATGTGTTTATAGAACTGACTTGGTCATGGAGACACTTATGTGACATGTTCATTTGCATTATTGATATGAAATGTGACTTCTTGAATTGACTTGATATGATCACTCTTCCTCATTTCTAATGTCTCAACTTTTTTAGGTAGAGATATATATTTATCAGAAAGGTCATGTTATTCCCTAAGGTTAAACATGCTTCATTTCAGATGACTGTGGTTTTACAGACGACTCATATGTGCCAATTGTGTCCTAATGTTGTGCATTGTCTACTATGTGTTCTAGGTAATATAGTGCATCTTCGATATTTTTATCCCTAAACTCACCATTACACATTATTTTCACTACTTGTCTACTTTGGGGTGTTAAACCCTCGTAAAAGTAGGAAACTAGCCTCCATGTTTCAAACACGTGATGATGAAAAATATTTAACATTTTCTTAAATCTCTCCCAATATTTGTAAAGTGTTTCTCCCGACTCATGTGTGAAAGTTGTGATTCTCCTCTTAAAGGAGTTTTTCATGTGAGTGGGAAATAAATTTTTCAGAAATTACTCTTACAAATCATCTCATATTCTGATGGATCCTGACCTAAGGTTTTGCAGCCAAATTTTAGTTTTATCCTTTAAAGAAAAGGGAAAAAACTTGAGTTGAATTATATTCATGTTGTAATTTTGGTATGTGCAAGTATTACATATCTATTCGAATTCCCTGTACGGGCCAAATTTGGGCTAAGGGCAAAATCGTTTTTTCACTTCGGACCCAACAATAAACAAAGCCCAAGAGTGGTAACCCAGCTCAAAGAATTTAACATTATTGAGTCACAATTAAGCCGGCAGCTTAAGGACAACCCTTCATTATTATATACCAACTACTCCCCTCATTTTCCTAACACAAGACATATTTTCACATGCTCAGCCTATTTTCATCAAATACATGAGCACGTTGTGTGACTTATGCTAAATAATGAAGTCACATTTCTCAACCTATAAAATAGCAACACAATTCAAAACATTCTCATTCAAGTCTTAGCTCTCAAACTTGAGCTCTCAGAGCCTCATTTCTCAAACTGAGTTCTCTGAACCTATAAACACTAACCATCCGCCCTCACGGCAGCCCAAAGAGATCAAGGTAATATCAAACCTTGCTCTCTTCTTTATTTTATTTACTGCTCACTTATTTTTACTGACTTGAGGGTCGGAGTGCCTACGGCACCCACCACACCGGTGGGCAATATCCTCCATGCTCATTCTACCTTTGTTTTACAGGATCGATAGTACCCTCAACCTATAAATTCTCGAATGTGGATCTCGGACGAAATCCATCCACATTCCCTTAAGTGCTGATAAAGATTTTCTAATTCTAGACCATGAAATGTGAGTAAAATTTGGATGACGCCTGATTTAAAATTGAAACGTGATGCATCTGGGGAAAATAATGCAAGATGGTGATCTCGTCCTAGTGGGATTCATGAATTCTCTTAGTGTCCTAAGATGATTAAGATCGTCATACTGAGACTCATAATCTATATGATCAACTAGATTTTAATCTTGGCTAGACGAATTTTCATTTTGGTTATCGGCCATCTTAACTGACGGTGAAGGTGTTTGAGACTCTTTATTTAATCTACCGCTAGATGATCGAGACCAATATCTCATGCAATCTAAATGCAGACCATATGCTAAAATTTAAATATACAAATGCAATACTTACAAAAGAAAAATATAATAATAATAAACAAGTGAAGAAAAAAGTAAAAATAAATGACAAAAGAAAAAACACAAATGTAATGATTAGATCTTAAAAACGTCCTATGATTCCTGTCAATTCATATCTTAATTGAATTTATCGTTCAACTGTCTTAATTTCTCGAATTAGGTTCTCACAAAAAATTTATGGAAGAATATCTAAATGAGTATGGTTCAAGAAATTCTTTGGCAAAGTGCAAGCTCTATTTTAATTGACTTTTCTATCTTCTATAACCTTAAAGAATCAAGAACATGATTTGTCTATATGTTGGATGCCTAGGTCCATAATTCATTTATGATCAATCAAGACATCTTGGATCTACACAAATGCAAAGAAGAATAAAAAATGAGATGCAGAAAATACAAAAAAAAAAAAAAATATAAGGATGTTAAATTATTAATATATCTATTAAAATATATTTCCCGCTAATGACGCCAAAACTTGACATACTCATAAAATGGTTTTTTACTCCCAAGTATAAGAGTGTCGAAGTAATAAAATAACCCGGTAAGTCCGGGGTCAATCCACAGGGAATAGATTTAGTAAAATAAAATAATAATTCGAGTGAAAATAAAAAGGCTAAATTGTTTGAAGTGATGGAATTTTTTTAATTGGACCGCAACAAAAAAATAAAGTGATGGGGCTAGGAGATCCACTTTTGATATTTCAAATATAAAGAAATCTTACTTTTTATAATATATAAATTGTCATAATTATCAGTTAATTTACTTCATGAATTAATTATGTCAAAACATATAAAACCAACCATGTTGGTGGTGATAATATTTGTCTATAATAAGTCCAGTTATGTACTCAATTATGCCAAATATATAAAACTAGCAATAAAGACGGTAACAAAGTTTGTTCATAATTAGTGCAGATTTAAATTACTTTCTCATATAATATGGGTTAAAGCATTAACCGTGCCAAACAAGATGAGATTATCTACAGCGAATCAAGCCACCCACAAACATAAGAGTAGATTAAATATTAGTTTTCAGATAACAATTCATATATTATAATATAAGTAATATTAATTTATATTCTTATATGAAGAGTTTCACCCTTTTACCACAGCAGAATGAAATTAGCTACTCATGTTTTAAATAAAAATACACATGATTTTATTACTTAAAGAAAAAAAAATTACAACAAAACTTGAAAAATAAAACACACAATAGCTGAAACTCCACAAATTCTCTAAGAGAAGTATGAAATTTAGACTGAATGAAAGAGGTGCGGAGCACCTCTACAATTGCAATTGCATGTAAATAGGGGATCATCCACCAAAAGGTGGATGACCACCTTTCTTATTTTATTTATTTTTATTTTTATATTTTATATTTTTGTCATTTTGCTTTTGTTTCATTATTTTTTGTCCTTTTGCTTTTGTTTTTATTTTGTTTTATATATTTATATAAAATACATATGTAGCTAAAATACATCATAAGTTCATTTTGTTGTTAATCTAAACACGGTGAATATTTTACAAGTCCGATTTGATTCTAGCTGTCATTCTCTTTTGGATTTCTGGGTGTTGAAATTCAGATTTTATATCCACTTTCCTGTTGAACATCCGAAACAGTATTTTACCTACACAATAAATAAAAATCACAATAAAAATACATAAAATATAAATTTAATTATTATTTCATAAATGTACTAAATTAAGGGGATTAATGAAACTACAAGTGTAAAATAATTATTTTTTCTTTTAATAAATGTATATTTTTTAATGTTCATAACTAGATATGTAAGAGATGAATAAATCAAGAAACTTAAGGACTTCTGTTTTAACCACTTTTTTCATTTAAGGGTTTAACATTTTTTGGGTGGTTGATGTGTCCTGACATTTTCTTTTAAATGTATTATGCGTGTGCATTTTAAAGGATTAATACATTTTATATCTTTTAAAGTACATCTAATTTTTTGTTTATGTTATCTCAAAACAAATAACTTACCTCATTGATAGCTTGTAAGTGATGAAGAAATTATCACATGATAAGTTTGTTTATCTCCAAAAAATATATATTTCAATCATTCAGAAAAAGTCTTTAATTTCAATTTGGGTGTTTCCTCATATTTTTCTTCTTCAAGGGTTCCCAATTCCTCAAAATTTTACTTCTCTACATAGTCTTCCACTACCAGTCTTCCACTACCTGTGTAGAATCAAGTAAAGAAAAATCATTAGAAATATTTGAATCTGATTGCATACTTAATTTAAGAAAATTAGCTGTATAAATTTCCATTGGTTCAGATTCATTCCCCTGAATATATTCCTACAAAATTGGTTTAATTAGTTCTATGCTCTCGTTTCACCGTCCTCATCATGTGGTTGCTTACATATTTTAAAAATATTAAGTTCTAACGTCATATTGCCAAAATACAGGTCATGATTTCATTCCTGTAATTAATTAAAGCATTAGTTGTTGCTAAAAATGGATGACCAAATATTATAGGAATTGGCCTATAACTGTCTACTACAGGTTATGTTTCCAAGACAGTAAATTCCACATTATATATGAACTTATCGATTTGTAATAACACATCTTCCACAATTCATTTTGGTACTTTAACTGATCTATTGGCAAGTAAAAGAGTAGTTAAAATTGGTTTTAACTCGCCAATATAAAGTTGTTGGTAAACCGAATATAGAATCAAATTAACACTAGATCCAAGATCAAGTAATGAATGTTCAATTTATGATTTCCAATAATACATGAAATAGTTAGACTACCATGGTTAATGCATTATTGGTTGAGAGAATGAAACTTACATGTTCAGCTACAAAATTTTTATTTCTTACCTGAAATTTTCTTTTAACAGTGCACAATTCTTTCAGAAAATTGGCATTAGATGATACTTGTTTGATGACATCTAACTAAAAAATATTGACATTCACATGTTTGAATATTTCATATATTTCTGGGGATTGGTCCAATTTTTATTTTTATTTTTAATACTTGAGAAAATGGAGATGCATGTGAAAATCATTATTCTCAATGATAAGAGTTGGTTCATTAACCTCTTCCTTACCCTCCGAAGCTGACTCATTTTCAAATTTTTGAGGTTTATGAATGAGTCTTTCGATGACCTTACTGTTGGGGCAGATGTGGAACCCCTAGGGTCGGATCGGTGCCCCACGCATCGGAAGTCGATCTAACCCATGGATATCAGGTATGAGTGTATTTTTAAAATATTTTAATGAAATATCATATTCCATTACAAGTGTTTAGGGAAAAACGAGGATAAAACAGAATCCGAAAAATCACATCGGGATAAAATCGGAGAAGACGCGAATTGTCGCGCACATGCGCTTTAGCACATCCGCGTACATGTAATTGCATGCAATTGCTCCATTCAACACATGCAATTGCTCATTCAGCGCATGCATGTGCTGAATGGAGCAATTGCTTCAGGTAAGTAATTTTTTTATTTAAATAATTTCAAAAATCTTAAACACATATATATATGAATTTTTAAATCAAATTACAAACCAAAATGGAATCCCATAATGAAATGACTCGTGAATAATTCTAGGTCACCCAAAGGTGGTCAAGTGATTCTAGAATGATAGCGTTAGCTCTAAGCTATTATTTAGAGTTCCAAACTTCAATTTTATGTCTATGTCTAACATAAATATTTTGACTCAATTACAAACATATTGTGTTTATACTTCTAAAGTATCATAACACAATTAATTAGCATAATTTCAACATTATGTATCTAATACATAATTCAACATTATATGTCTCACTAATGAAAAATATAGCTTTTGGAGAAGATCAAACTTACCTAGCAAGGTTGATTCAAAGATGCAATCTACTTCTCATTGTTGAAATGTTTGGAGAACTTCCAAGGATTAGCAAGCTTGATTCCAAGATCCAATTTCGATTTCAATACTAGCATGCTTCACCCCAAGATCCAATCTTGATTTCTCCTAGATGAAATATTGTAGAGACCTCACAAAGCTTCTCTAAACACTTCTCTAACTTAGGCTAATTTCTCTAATTCTTGCTTGTATTTAGCTTTCTCATATTGTTGATTTGCTTAATTAAAACCTTCTTAAAGCTTGCTATTTATAGCAAAACTTTGGTAATTTTTAATTAGTAAAAGTTGTAATCAACTTTTATGTAAGCTTAATCCAATTTGTCCAGATATGTATAATTAAGTGTGAATAATCTCCATTGTCTACCACTTTGATTTAATCCAATTAAATCAAGACGGATTAGGAAATGGATTAGTTCAATGTTTGCCACTTTGATTTAATCCAATTAGATCAAGTCAAAACCACATATTATTCCATACTTACAATTACCATAATATCCTCAAATGGTATAGATGATTATGATTTTACAATTAAGCCATTGTGTAATTATTGAATTAATCCAATTAATCCAATTAGGTCAAAGTAAATAATCAATTTTATCCAATAACACTTGATTATCTTAGTTGATAATTATAATATCAAATATTATATTTTATCAAAATTAATCGGCTACCCAAGTGCTCAACGAGTACACTTCATATTGGGACTCTAAGTTCAAACACCTTCGTCATATAAGCCTAGTTAATATATACGCAATTCGGCCACCTCCGAATTCACGAAGAACACGAACGAAATTTCTGAACTATACAAGTCGAGGTCATCACATATGTTTAACAATACCTCTGTTATAGGCTATTCGAGTTGTGCTTAGGAGACATGGAATACACCGTCAAGTTTTCGAGGCGCACATCTCATGTCGACATGTCCATGATTCTTCATAACTGATGTGATCCACCCTAGGTGATCAACTCTAGCCAAATCTTTAAGAATCATGACTTTACTAAGATGGATACCTAAACCCTTTTATGGTACACTTACGGGGCCGACAGATCCTATCTTGCTTCACACTTGATTACTAAGTGCATCGGTCCACACCCAACGAACATCTAGAGGCCAGACCATGAAAGGTTTATGACATACATGGTATTAAAGTGTGGATGATCTCACACAAAATCATTGTTATCCTATAGTCAAAAGATCACATATGCTACTCGACTCGAGGAGATTCCTATTGACGGTGGTGTGTACTTCCAACTATTAGGAATCACCTATGAGTCATTCAGTATTCGGTCCAACCAATACTCATACGTCTATACGAGTTTCCAAAACTCATGGTACATTGGGTTAAATAATTGGAACTCTAATTCCAATATACGACATGTGCTAGTCTTTTAGGTTACATGAATTCGACCGTATTCCAAAACCAACGACTAGGAATATATATACTTTAAGAATAATTTACAATAGTAATATTTATCCCAATGTCGGACCACCTATCATCCAATATTACTGCAAGACTGTTCTAAGGTCGATGTCATTCTTAGTATATCTATACATCAATCTAATACGCATAATGACAATACCATTAATAAGCTATGAAATGAAAATATGGTTATTTTATTAATAAATAATAAAATATACAATTCGTATTGGCACTCCAAGCACCAACTCCAACACTTACCACTGCAAAAAGTAATAACATATTTAACTTGGTTTATGTGTTGATTACAAGAACCACCCTCGTGAGGGTTTTGATGGCTCTTGAGGTTTAGTTGTGGTTATGCATGAAACTTTCCTTTCTTATGAATGGTTTATGCATATGTGAATTTGACAAATGTATATTTTAGATCACTCAATGTTTGCACATTTTGATTATTGATGACTTCATTTTACTCAATGAATGCATGCAAGATATGTTGGGATGTATGCCCTAGAGCTGCATGTAATGTAAACGGTTTTATATGTTTTGAAATAAAATGATGCATTATTCATTTATCAAAGTGTTTGTTTAATTTTCGCATATTATAATTTATCTAGAATACCCTAGATTACTTATGTGCCTTCAGACTTAGTGTATGAGTGTCATACACAAGAGGATTTAAGTCTGAAGTTAGTAATCTTAAATAGTCCATAGAGAGCAAACAAAGCGGGTACTTTGTTTGTGGTTTATCTATAGTTGCGGTCTATTCTATATTTGTATGGAGACCTTAATCCGGGATCGTCCATGTAGAGACATGAGAATGAAGGCACATTGTATGGTGTGATCATATAGGACTGGACCCAGATGGAAATGACATTCTTATAACATCTGTTAAATAAAGAAAGTCATTTCGATCTACTAGATGGTCATATATGGATTGATCTTGATCCTGAGTGTACTACGAACTCCTGCATGACAGGCTGTGTCCTTTGATTTACAAAGGTGAGGTTGGTGTAGCAGTCTCGACCAATAGCTACATACTTTGGGGCATGGTCTGTTGTGTAGTTGTGAACGTTTTACATAGATATGGAGTTCACTTCTTCTTGCGAGAAGTAGATGAGTATCTTTCTTAAGGGTTGCATCGGTACTTGAATGATTAGAGCACTCAAGTCTTTCTATTACGAATAGAAAGATTAAAATTCATAATGGTTATGAATAAATCGTTCATTAGAGAATTAATGGTACTTAAGGTAAAAATAATTAGAGGGGTTATGACCCGACTCTAATTACGAGATACTCGTGAAAGGTTAATCTATATGTGGTGACTATATCGATGGACAACGACTTGGTTCAGCTTAATATATCATCTGCGGCAGCAAGAGTGCAACTTCGGGTTTTTAGTGGAATAACCCGGAGTTAATAATTCAGAATATTTAATTAAGAGCTTAATTAATATTTCGAGATTATTGGAGCTCGGAACCGTAAGTCCATTTGGTCATCGTACTAGCTCGATATACTATAGCGGATTTAGTATAATTGGATAGTCCAATTATATACTCACATATGTATAAATATTATTAATATGATTAATAATATTATTTGTCATACTTGAAACTATATATTAAAAGTTAATATATGGTTTTATTAAATATATGATATTTAAACACATGTTATTTAATTATATTAGATATAATTAAATGAAAGACTAAAGTTGTAATTTCCAATTATTGGGTTTTGGAAACCCTTGATTTAATTTTGGAAGTTACAATTTTATAATGGCATTAATCTCTTTGTTTTTGTAACATCTTTGGCTTTATGGAAAGTCAATTTTGTTGTTACAAAAATTAATGAGAAAAATAAAATTAATCCTTATTTGATAAGGCTTGGCCGAATTTTCAATGAAAAAAATGGGGAAGGGTTTTGTTTTATTTTGTAAAGTTAAACCCCAAGTATAAAAAGGAAAATATGATTTTTCTTTTGATAAGTCTTTCATTCTAACCCTAGCATCCATCTTCTTCTTCTCCAAATTCTCTCAAGTTGTTGAGAAAACAAAAAGAAGAACAAAAGATAAATAAAATAAAATAACAATAGTTGTTGTGTGACTTTAATCTCTAAAACGTTAAGGGATTATTTTGTGATTCTTGTCCACACAAGTTTCCGTTGGTAACGAGATATAGTTCGGAAGACTTTGTGGTGTCAAACAAATCATCATCTTCATCTCATTCTTGTTGTTCACGGCAGTGAGCCTTATTTTTGCTCATTGTCGCCCCTTTACTTGGTGAAACGGAACTCGATTTGGTTTTGTTTTAATCCAGTTTTTTTGGGGAACATTTTGTGGTGTTTTGGGGCTGTGTTGGGGCTGTTTTCAAGTGAAAAATCAGAACTGAAACATAGCCACTGTTCGCGCATTTCAGGGGCTATTTCGATAGTGCACTGTGCGCGTATCGGGTCCAAAACAGTCCAGTTTTTGTCCAGCTATTCGGGGCTATTCGGGGACTGTTCTGGGGCTGTTTCGGGGCTGGAATTTTATCTAAAACTAAAGAAAAACTTCAGTGGTGGTGGCAGTAACATTCGGAAGTTCAAAGGGAAGGGCATAAATTTTTTTCAAGTCCGATCCGTGTGCCTAAGACGTTTCCGCTACGCAAGGAAAGCGTTTCCTACAAGGTATCCTCAAGGGTTTTCCTATGTGGTGAGACATATGATGTATAATTATGAGAATTTTGGAAATTTTGGTGTACCAGAGGAGGTTGTTGCGATGATTGTGTTTGATTATCATTCATCTAACTGACGTTTGGATGGTTTCTCCTGGGAGTACGGGTTTGGATTTGGTCTCCTGATATTATTTATGGAACTGACTTGATCATGGAGACACTCTTGGAAAGTTGACAAGGTTGGGCAAACTTGTGTGACATGTTCACTTGAATTATAGTTATGACATGTAACTTATTGAATGGACTTGACATTATCACTTTTCCTCGTTTCTAGTGCCTCAATTTTTATAACTAGAGATGCATATTTAGCAAAATTGTCATGGTTTTTCTAAGGTTAAACATACCTATACTAGATGATTGTTGTTTAACAAACAACTCATAAGCGTCAACTGTGTCCCAATGTTGTGCATTCTCTGCTATGTGTTCTAAGTAATCTAGTGCATCTTTGGGAATTTTATCCATAAATTCACCGTTACACATCATTTCCACTACTTGTCTATTTTGAGGTGTTAAAACCTCATAGAAGTAGGAAACTAGCCTCCATATTTCAAACCCATGATATGGGCAAATATTTAATATTTCTTTAAATCTCTCATAACATTGGTAAAATGTTTCCCCCGTCACTTGTGTGAATGTTGTGATTCTCCACTTAAATGAGTTTGTCATGTGAGGGGAGAATATATTTTTTTTTAAAAATTGCTCTTGGAAATCATCTCATGTTAAAATGGATCCTGATCTAAGGTTCCGCAACTAAATTTTAACTTTATCTTTAAAGAAAAAGGAAAAAACTTGAGTCGAATTATATTCATGTTGTAATTTTGGTTTGTGCGTATGTTACATATCTCTTCGAATTCCCTTAACTGCTGATAAGGGTTTTCTGATTCTAGACCGTGAAATATAGATACAATTTGGATTACACCCAGTTTGAAATTGAAATGCGATACATATGAGGGGAAAACAATACAAGGTGGTATTATGTCCTGGTGGGATTCATGAATTCTCTGAGTGTCGTAGGATGATTAAGATCACCATGTTGTGACTCGCATTCTACCTGATCAACTGGATTTTCATCTCGGTTATCGGCCTTTTTGACTGACGGTGAAGGTAATGGAGGCTCTCTATTTAATCTACCAGTAGACGATCAATACCAATATCTCATGCAACCTAAATACAGACTATATTTTAAAATTTGAATATGCAAATGAAATACTTATAAAAAGAAAAAAATAATAAACAAGTGAAAAACAAAAAGTAAAAATAAATGACAAAAAATAAATAAATGTGGTGATTAGATCTTAAAAATGTCATCTAATTCTTGTTAATTCAGATCTCAATTGAATTTCTCGTTTAACTGTCTCAATTTCTCAAATTATGTTCTCACAAAAAATTATTGAAGAATCTATATGTTGGGGTTTTGGCGCGGAAGCTCGCGGTTCAGGTGAAATCATAATTTTAAAAATTTTAAATTACATAATAAATTATTCAATAACCAATATGAATAATTCATTTACATTTCACCTAAACATATTTATTCGATATCAAATAACGACATAAATAGTTAAGAAACTTCGCGAAACTTTTACGAAAATATTTTTCCGCAAAATGGCATAAAACGCGTTTTTGTCCTAACCGACCAACCAATACACATGGGGGCTGCTCAGGTCAGCTCCAATAGTACTTGGGCAGTTCAGGGGCTGCCCGAACAGTGACCAATTCACTGTTTGGGTAGTTGTCACCCAGTTGGCTCAAAAGTCACCCGGTAACGCCGTTTTCACATATTTCAACTCCGAAACAGTTTCCGGCAATTGTTCCAATATCCAAAACACATCCAATACATTTATATGACATAATTTTCATCATCATAAACCCAGTTTTATAGATCTGATCCAGAAACCAAATATATCAATATTTCATGCTTTAATCCAATTTTCTTAACATTAATCACATTAATCATAACACCAATCCAAGCCACCACCAATGAAGCACCCAAGAACAATTCTAGGCATTACAATAGTGGTCATAACACTCTAGAATGGCAACATATCATCAAATGATCAAATGGAACAAATATTACAATAATATCATTCAATTCTACTTCACACATGCATCAAGCATTCTATTCCATCTTCCAAATCAAAAACACCCAAATTCTTAGAAAATAAGAAACCCTAGAATCTCTCTAGATGCTCAAGAAACAAGAAACATGCTTTCTAAGCTTAGGGATATAAGAAATTACCTTTAATTCTCCTAATTCCTTAAATATTTTCTTGATTTTCTTCACTTTTCCTTCTTGAATCATCAAACAAATTTGGAGAGCTATTTGGAAGAAGTGTTTTCGGCCATGGTAAGCCATCAAGAAGAAAAGAAAATTTTTTCCTCTTCAAAAATGCAATTGCCGACTTAAGGAGGGTAATTTGGTCAATTTCCCAATTTAATTCAATTAAATAAAATCAAGCTTTATGTTAGCAAATCAAATTTGCACACCTTAAGCTTAATTAAAACATGCCACATGTAACCACTTAATAATAAACATGTGTGATAACAATTATCATAAATGAAAATTATTTAATTAAATTAAATATAAAATTAAAGTAGTCAAAAATCAAATCTAACACTTTAACCTTAAATTTAATGTCATGTGTAACCAATAAGAATTAAACATATATTTCATAACAATTATGAAATATATATATCAATTAATCATCTAAATATTTAACATTTAAATATCTAAATAATTAATTAATATAAATATTAATCCATATGTATTTTATTTACATTAAATAAAATACATATAGAAGTGACATGTGTCAAAATCTCATTTGACAATTAATTAATATGTATTTAATCAAATTTTGTATCAAATATAAATACACATTAATCATTAATTGACCAAAACCCCTAAAGCATGTGTTTTCGTTTAACAAATTAAACGATTCGAATTAACTCATTTAATCCGATGAAGTATTATGAATAATCTGTGTTATTCATAACGCGTTGCCCAAGTGCTCAACGAGTACACTTCATATTGTGGGACTCTCTAAGTTTAGGTTTATCCGTCACAGAATCCAATTTTGTGTCCATAATTCACCCACTCGTGAATTATGACGACCATGGATAATCTCGCTAAACTATGCAAGTCGAGGTCATTGCATACGTATAATCCCTCCGTCGCAGGCTATCCATATTATACATGGGATATAGATAAGAACGTCAAATTCTTATGGTATAATATAGTCGACTTTCAAATTTACGATCTTTAAATAACACTCGAACTCGCTTATGAAGTTATACCACGACCATGGATTTACTAGATCGCAAACACGTGTATGAAACCTATGCCTTGTACACGGGACTGGCAGATTCTATCTTGATACGTACTGGATATCATGAGCATCAGTCCACACCCAACGAACATGCGGAGGTCTGATCTAAACAGATCGGTGACGTGACTGCCATCAAAGTGTGGAGGATAACTCATATATACACTGTGGTATCTCAAGTCGAATGACCATTATGCTCGCACAACTCGAGAAGATTCCTATTGACGTTGGTGTACCATCTATTATGAAATCTTCAGTGAGTCGTTCAGTGTTTATCAAATAAACACTTACATGTCTATACGAGTCTCCTGAGACTCATGGTTCATTGGGATAAACCATCGGACCAAGTCATGATACACGACATGTACCGGTCTCAGCGGATTTTACTAACTGAGTCGTGTTAGTAAATATTGACCAGGAACTTTATTTAAGGATATACAACTTATAGTGACGCTTCCCAATGTCAATTACAAACTACGTTGTAACTGCGCATTATATTGTAAATCTTATGGTCTTTGTCTAATATACACGTATCACTAAATCAGATTTAGTTTCAATCTAATCACAATTATATATCTAATCATAATTAGATTGAATATGTATATAAAAGACAAGATGTGCTACCATTAAATAAGTAATATTATGGAAAAAGAAATTATTTGTATTCATGAATCGGACATAAATACGATCAGGATTGACACTTCGAGCACCAACCATAACAATTTATCCCACTTGCTCTAGTGCCACTCCACGGTATCATATACACATCTAAATGTGTATCACATACTCATGACCCTCAAAAGCTCAACTAGCACTCAAAAGGTTGGCAACAACAAGTAAGCCCGCTATTACAAATTGAGTTTGTCCAACAAACCCAATCGTTTCCCTTAACCATCATCATTCATATTTTATAGAACCCAAGTTCTACATCAATATGACTCATATGTGATATCAATATTGTGCTATAACTATTAAGTTGTCTATGTATTTAGAGATCATATCCAAAATACTATGTAGACAACCGCAAACACAATACTAATATCAAAACTTCTAATCTATGAGGTCCAACTTGATAAGTCAATACTTCATAAGTTACAACTAATTCAGTAGAATCAACGGTGACACTCTCACTGCATCTTTTCTGACTTTATATGACATAGACAATCTAATGTCATAATTAGACTCAAAAATAATTTGATTCTAATGGTTGCATATTATATCTCCATGAATAAGAAACTTGTTCTTAATATCTCCAAGATAACGAAAAACATGTTTCAAGACACATCCTATGGTCTACAAGATATCAAAATAATTCGTAACAATTATGACTAAATTGATATCTTTAATCGCACATAATATAGTATTCATTATGCCACCATCAAATAATTAGGGGTGTTCGCGGTGCGGTTCGGGTCGGTTTTTTCATTTTTCACTTCAAACCGCGCGGGTTGGCGGTTTGAGAAATTAGAAACCGAAACCGCAAATTTGATAAGGAAAACCACGACGGTTCGGGTTGGCGGTTTAGCTGT
The DNA here is from genome assembly GCA_019454045.1 of Zanthoxylum bungeanum. Lineage (NCBI taxonomy): Eukaryota > Viridiplantae > Streptophyta > Magnoliopsida > Sapindales > Rutaceae > Zanthoxylum > Zanthoxylum bungeanum. The sequence continues at coordinate 235,915 of SKCR01024823.1, forward strand.
TTGGGCGGTTCTGGTCGGCAGTTTATATTATAATTTTTCTTAATGAAATTTTGTGTGTTTTCACATTATAATTGAAGAGAAAAAAATACATAATTTTCATTTATACATTGCATTTTGTCATATGATCATTAAATATCTTAAATTTCATCGTTAAAGAATAAAAAAATATATAAGATAATATCTAATTTGAACGCGGGTCGGCGGTTTAGGCGGTTCGGGTCGCGGTTTGAGTCAAAATTTGCGGTTTTGGGCGGTTCGGGTAGCGGTTGGGTCAAAACCGCACACTGACCCAAAATTTGCGGTTCGGTTTTGATTGACCCAAAATTATTTTTAATTTTTTTCCAAACCGCGCGGTGCGGTTCAGTTTGGTGCGGTTCGGATCGGATTGTGGTTTGACCCGAAACGTGATCACCCCTACCTATAATGCATAAGATTGACTAGACATTCTAATCAATTTCTCTTTCGATAAAGGAACCATCATTTACGAAAGATGAATATTATATATAAAAAGACACACTAACTGTCAAACAGTTATACTAACTGTCATACAGATAGTTTTGATGTGTCATTTGTTAGATCATATCTAATGCACGATTAATGAGAGTATCTCACAAGTCTCTTAGTCTTATATCATATATGAAACTTTATATCAAATATAATAGAGACTACTCCCATTGTATTCATAGAGAAAAAAAGACTTAGGATATATAACATTAGAAAGAAATTTGTACACTCCCACTGACCCTAATATCAAATATGTATTCTCTATGCTTTGATAAAATCAAACAATCTGACTGTAATCAAAATTAGAGAACACAAATTTCCGGAAAGCTCACATGAGTCTACAATAGGCTCTATAAACTAGTATATCAAAATGTGATCTTAGTATAATACAAACTACAGGGCCATTCGAGAATGAATTCTTCAAACAAAGAAACCACAATGGATCTCTTATTCGAAGAAACCATCCAGGAACGCCATTTTGCATTCTTTAGCCAAAATACATAGTTTAATATCAACAGTAACCAACAGATATTTAATTGTTCAATTAGTGCGACTAGAGACAAATTTTCCCATAATTTACAATAGATTACTGAGTATAACCTTTCTCACAGTCATACTATAAAGGTCAAACCTTTAACAAGCTCACTTTGCTTTTGGTGAGCAAACAATTTGCACATTTTATGAACAATTCATAACGAAAGCTTAATCAAGTTCCAAACTTGATCGTAGTAAGTTATAAACAATCTTAGATCTATGGTTTAATGCTAACTTCCGATATCGATATCAAATATCGCTCTCACTTCAAGTTATAAGATAATTTTCTTCGATAAGGAAACAACAGAACCATTTAGTATCAAATACTTCGCAAATGATTCTGACATCCTATTGGACTTATATGGAAATTGTCTAAGGGTCTTTTCATATTATTAATTATGTAGTTCCATTTATAGTTTATCACTCTCACATTTGACTTCAATAAGTCAAGTCTTTTCTACAATTGTCAACATCCTATGTTACACACCAAGTAATAAAATAATTTTATTACTCGGGATCGTAGGAAAGATATTCTATCAAATAAAATACAATATTATATTAAATAGAATAAATGATAAACTTTTACTTGTACCAAGTACTTTCAATTGTATAACCATTATACAAAAGAAAGATTCAAATCTCAAACTTTTCAAGATTCGAATTTTCTACCTATACATATCATATACGTAACTGTAGAAACTAATGGAACCTTAATTAAAAGGATGAATTAGTGTAACTGGAGCATATCCTCAAGAGTATTGAAAATAATTCGGTAACAGTCAATATCAAACGAATCAAATCATATAAGATTCGATTTCTCCCACTAACTAATTCCATCACGATGGAATTGTAGAAGAATCATATTGAGTAAGAATCAAATTCATTGAATAACCTTAGAACTAATTGCCATAAATTCATATGTTTGATCATATCAAACATCTTTGAACAATTCAAAGATTCATGATGAATTTTAAAGATATAGTTTTCAAAAACTTTAAATCGAATATCTTTGAACCATTCAAAATATTCTATCTGTGTTTCATCAGAAACATATTGAAAGTTTCACGAATCATTCAAGACGTTCACTATATATACTTTTATAAAAACGTAACTAAGTCATGACAACTCATTAACTAAGTTACGAGGTAAAGAAAACTATCCAAGGCAATTGCTAATTCATTAAACTACATACATCCAATGTATTAATTTAATAAATTTGTGGTCCAATGACAATCATTGATTAAATGAGATTTAATCACATAATGAATACAATATTCATTAAATGGACAAGGACATATGGTGTGATTTCGTATCAGACCATCATTCACCATAAGGAATAAACATATAATACTTATGTGATAAAATCTCATAAAGCACTGTTTTAAGTTATTTAGTTAACCAGATATTTTTCTTAATGTTTATCTCTTCATCAATGACGCTACTAGTCATATTAAAATATGTAACAATTATTTATAAAGAACAAGTAAATATCCAATAATCGCAAGTTCTGATATCAAATATAAAAAACAATCATTAAACACTAGTTTAAATAACTAGACGAGAGATTTGGTATCTAATACTTATAGTTGTCGTATTGTGAGAATCAATATTCTCAACACACAACTATACACATCTCATTTCTTAAGCTCTATAATTTACCTTCAATTATTCACAATAATTACAAATAATTGATTAGCAAACTGTGTCAAACACGTGACTTCTAATAGTCACTAAAGCCAAGAAACGTCATTATAAGATAAACAAATACCTAATGAAGTTTTCTTAATGCCAGTCAAGAATCTCGAGACATGAACTAATTCAAGTCAATTCTTACCGCACAAGAAAATATTCCCTCTAGACAATTATATCCTAAAATAGATATCTATTTAGATTACTTATCGTGACTTAGTAACTAAGTCACTAACCATCTTGATTTTCAAGAAAATCGGAACAACAGTTCCCGATGGTTTTTACTAATCTAACAATATCCAAGTCTATTTACATTCTAGAACATATTCTAGAAATTTGCAACCATAAGTGAAGTTAGAAAACATATTCAAATAATATGCATGCAGTGTATAAGAAGTTTAAATTCTATCAACAATATAGAATAAAGGAAAACAAAAACAACAATTTTCATAATATTACGCACTGCCTTAGTTATGGATTTTTAACCCAACAGTGTCTCACACTACTTTACGTAATACCGTAATCCCCAACGAAAAATGGGAATTCAATAATTAAATTGAATTCCATAGTGAGAAGTGGACCTCATGAATATATTTCGACTCACAGCTTTGGCACGATCTCGCCTACGTATATTCATTAGGTAGACAACTCATTGTCAATCACACTCACTGTGACTTCTGATTTTGGTCCTGACCGTTTCTCGTTATGACAGCTTTGGCATGTTCACAAGAAGGCGTATCAAGGCTTCACTTGCCAATGACAAACTCAAGCTACCGATGTAGTCCTGACAGCTTTGTCACGTTCAGGATTTCCACTTTCACTTGAATTTATCTAGTATCAAATATACATCCGGCATCGATAAAATTCTATCAACTACACCCTCAGTGCTTTGACACTTTCTCGGATGCAGCCATAGAAAGATACCCATAAACCGTATTGACAAGACGGACTAAGAAACATGCATCCAATATATATCACTCTACTGCTTTATTTAAGCGGGAATATTCATCAATAAAGCATTGCTCTACATCAAATATAAAATTTAATCTAGATCAATTTCTAAACAGTTCAATTCTACCTTAGAAAACATAACTTAACTTAACCATTAAATTTTCGTTACGTTTCCCGTTAGTGTAGAACTAAAAGTCAAGAAACATCTAAATTACATGCATGTGCAAACATCAAAATTGGATTATATATCATATATCAAGCATGACTAATGTAAAGGATGAAGGATCAAACCTGGCTCTAATATCATTTTTGTTGGGGTTTTGGCGCGGGCGCAGCGGAAGCTTACGATTCAGGTGAAATCGTAATTTTAAAAATTTTAAATTACCGAATAAATTATTCAATATCCAATATGAATAATTCATTCATATTTCACCTAAACATATTTATTCGATATCAAATAACGACATAAATAGTTAAGAAACATCACGAAACTTTTACGAAAACGTTTTTCCGCAAAATGGCATAAAACGCGTTTTTGTCCGAATCGACCAACCAATACACATGGGGACTGACCAGGTCAGATCCAATAGTAATTGGGCAGTTCAGGGGCTGCCCAAACAGTGACAAATTCACTGTTTGGGCAGCCATCACCCGGTTGGCTCAAAAGTCACCCGATAACGCTGTTTTTCGCCATTTTTGCATATTTCAACTTCGAAACAGTTTCCGGCAATTGTTCCAATACCCAAAACACATCCAATACATTTATATGACATAATTTTCATCATCATAAACCCAATTTTCCAGATCTGATCCAGAAACCAAAAATATCAATATTTCATGTTTTAATCCAATTTTCTTAACATTAATCACATTAATCATAACACCAATCCAAGCCACCACCAATGAAGCACCCAATAACAATTATAGGCATTACAAGAGTGGTCATAACACTCTAGAATGGTAACATATCATCAAATGATCAAATTGAACAAATATTACAATAATATCATTCAATTCTACTTCACGCATGCACCAAGCTTTCTATTCCATCTTTCAAATAAAAAACACCCAAATTCTTAGAAAAGAAGAAACCATATAATCTCTCTAGATGCTCAAGAAATAAGAAACATGCTTTCTAAGCTTAGGGATATAAAGAATTACCTTTAATTCTCCTAATTTCTTAAGTTATTTTCTTGATTTTATTCACTTTTCCTTCTTGAATCATCAAACAAATTTGGAGAGCTATTTGGAAGAAGTGTTTTCGACCATGGTAAGCCATCAAGAAGAAAATAAATTTTTTTTCCTCTTTAAAAATGCAATTGTCGACTTAAGGAGGGTAATTTGGTCAATTTCCCAATTTAATTAAATAAAATAAAATCAAGCGTTATGTTAGCAAATCAAATTTGCACACCGTAAGCTTAATTAAAACATGCCACATGTAACCACTTAATAATAAACATGTGTGATAACAATTATCACATATTAAAATTATTTAATTAAATTAAATATAAAGTTAAAGTAGTCAAAAATCAAATCTAACACTTTAACCTTAAATTTAATGCCATGTGTAACCAATAATAATTAAACATATATTCTATAACAATTATGAAATATATATATCAATTAATCATTCAAATATTTAACATTCAAATATCTAAATAATTTATTAATATAATTATTAATCCATATGTATTTTATTTACATTAAATAAATACATATAGAAGTTACATGTGTTAAAATCTCATTTGACAATTAATAAGGTGTATCTAATCAAATTGTGTATCAAATACAAATACACATTAATCATTAATTGACCAAAACCCCTAAAGTATGTGTTTCGTTTAACAAATTAAACGATTCGAATTAACTCATTTAATTCGATGAAGTATTATGAATAATTGTATTATTCATAACGCGTTGCCCAAGTGCTCAACGAGTACAATTCATATTGTGGGACTCTCTAAGTTTAGATATCCGTCACGAAATCCAATTCGTGTCCATAATTCACCACTCGTGAATTATGACGACCACAGATAATCTCGCTAACTATGCAAGTTGAGGTCATTGCATACGTATAATCCCTGTCACAGGCTATCCATATTATACCTGGGATATAGATAGAACGCCAAATCTTTATGGTATAATATATTCGACTTTCAAATTTACGATCTCTAAATAACACTCGGAACTCGTTTCCGAAGTTATGCCACAGCCATGGATTTACTAGATCGCCAACACGTGTATGAAATCTATGCCCTGTACACATGATTGACAAATTTTATCTTGATACGCACTGGATATTGATGAGTGGTATTTCTATCACTATTTCCCACTCATTTAACCTAATATTTTATATAGTTTCTTGAGTTTTGTGAATATTTTGACGTGTTTTGTGTTATTTTGTAGATAAATAAAGTTTCAGGACATTCTGGAGGTGATTTGGACCAAAATAGTGAAAATTAGGAAAAATGGCATTTTGGTAATTTGTACGCGTCGCGACGCTCAAGCCCTTGGCGTCGCGACGCCTAACGTGCACCAGAGCTGCTAACGTGTGCCGGGTCAATGGGTCCGATTTGAGAAGTTTGACTTTGCTAACGTGCGCCGTGCCACGTGTCACCATCACAGCCGATCTGCTAACGTGCGCAGTGCCACGTGTCATCATCCTACGGTGCCGATAATTACTATTTCCATGTGTGCCACATGTCATCCTACGTGTCGCCACATCATCCGGTCAACGAGTCAACTCTGCCACGCGTCATGCCACGTCATCCGGTCAACCAAGTCAACATGTCACGTCATCATCAGCCAATCACAGCGTGACACGTGTCGCAATCCTACGGTGCCGTTAATTGATCTCAGCCGCCTTGCCACGTCAGCGCCACGTCATCGCCACGTCAGCATAATAATTAAGCTCTTAGCCGCCTCGCCACGTGTCGCCTTATCTTCTTATCCGAATTGCCACGTGTCAAAGCCTTAGCAAGCCACGCCAAAAGAAGCTGGCGTCGCGACGCCAAAGCCCTTGGCGTCGCGACGCTGGAAGCCTACCGTGGTCTATAAATTGAGCTCGAGATTTCAGTTTTAGATGCACCATTCTCTCTCATCTCTTTGATGTAAAGAATGAGTTTCTCTCTCTAGTTTCTTTTAGTTTTTAGTTTTTTTTTTAATTTAAGTTTTGTAATTAAATTTTAATTACTTTTTGTAATAATAGTAATTTACTTTCTTTATTTTTACAGTTTTTACTATTCACCATGAGGAGGTAACTTCCCCAGCTAGGGTGAAAGGTAATTCTTTTACTATTGCTATTTAGATTAATCTCCCTTAAAAATAATATATTCACTATTTAAAATTTGACTTAAAAAGGATACCGCTATATTGGTCGGTTGGTAATTTAATTTTAATCTGGTTTAAACCTGACTAATCAAGGATACCGCCAGATTGGTCGGTGGTAATTTAATTTTGGTTCCGCCTTTATGGCTGGTTTATGGACAAATATTACCGCCTTAATGGCTGGTTGGACTTAATTTGACTTAATCAGGATACCGCCAGATTGGTCGGTTGGTAATATTATCACAAGTTTATATATTATTTTATGGGAGATATCTAAATTAGTAGTAGTAAAAGTAATTCCTTTTACCTTAGCATTTTATTTTATTGTAATTTACTTTTCAGTATTTACTTTACCGCATTTTTACTTCAAGTCTTTTATTTTCAAGTTTTTACCAGCCCTAGTTATGTGTTGTAACTAAATAAGTTATCTGGGGTTGTGATGATTTTTAATATCACCGATTTATAAGGGGTTAGATTATAATTTGGGTATTATAAAGATTTATTTATTGAGTCTTAATCTTAATGCTTTTTATTAACTGGCCACTAATATAAATTGACTAGGTAAACTTAAAATGAAATAGACATAGAGATTTTAAGTTTAAAACCTTAGACTCAATAGCCCACGATCTTCCTTGAGGATATAACCCTTTAATAGATTCCTTACAAGATAGGAATATACCTGTCGGGCGGGGGTAGCCTTAATTGGAACTTATCTTAATGAATCTAGGTAATTTGGTTGACATAGACATATGGTTCAATTGGATTATACTAGGTATTTATAATTGACCATCGGAAGAGGCTTTTACATAATTTAGTGTTCCAGGTTAATAAATCAATATATTACCCAACTTTAAGATAACCACTTCATCTTTAAAATGATATTAAAAGAAATCACAACCCTAGATAGTTTTTAACATTGAATTTTCTTAAAACCTACTTTTGACAATTTTATTTACTTGCTTTTAAATTTAGAATCGTCAATATTTCAAATCAATCAATCAACCTGTTAGATACTATAATCATTTGACCTTATAAATTAATAGCTTAGGTATTAAGTCCTCGTGGGATCGATACTTTTTATACTACTTGAACGATACGTACGCTTGCGTTATACGTGTGTGTTTACGCCGGTCAAGTTTTTGGCGCCGTTGCCGGGGACTTATTTATCTTTTACTATTAGTTTAGGGGTTATATACTTTTACTTGTATCTAATTTCTTTTTACTTATTATTTTTGTTTTCTTGTGTTTCAGGTTCTCAGAAACTTCATGAGGCGAACTAGAAGTTTTGAACTTCGACCGCTTGACCCGGAAATTGAAAGAACCATCAGACAGTTGAGAAGAGAAAGGCGAGAAGGCCAAGAAGCAATCATTAACATGGAACCTGAACCTTTGGAAGTTGCACCACCAATTCCCATTCGAGACAGAACCATTCCGGTGGTTGACAGACTCATTTCTTACATTGTACTTCCTCCATTACCAACAAATACAGGTGATATCAAAACTTGCATTCAGATGATTCAGCAGTCAGTTCAGTTTGGGGGGAATGCAACTGAAGATCCTAATGCCCACATCAGCAACTTCCTGGAAGTTTGTGGCACTTTCAATTACAACCGAGAAGCTGAAGAAGCAATGAGATTGCGTGTTTTCCCATACTCCTTGAAGGACAGAGCTAAAGCCTGGCTACATTCACTACCAGCAGGTTCCATCACAACTTGGAACACTCTAGCCACTAAATTTCTTGCAAAGTACTTTCCACCAGCCAGAACCGGAAAGCTGAGGAATGACATCACATAATTTGTACAACAAGATTCAGAAACTCTCTACGAAGCTTGGGAAAGGTACAAAGATTTGCTCCGGAAATGTCCTCACCATGAGATTCCAAAATGGCTTCAAGTCCAAACATTCTATAATGGGCTTTCTGGAATAATGAGAACCACAATCGATGGTGCTGCTGGAGGAGCCTTGATGGCGAAAGGAGAAGATCAAGCTTGGGAACTAATTGAAGAAATGGCCAACAACAATTCCTTGTGGCCAACAGAAAGGAGCATGATCCAAAGAATTGCAGGAATTTATGAAAGTGGAGCCAATAAAGCAGTCAGTGCCAAGCTAGATCAGATATGCAAATTCATGGAGACTCTTACCACTGGATCCATAAGTTCACCATATGGAGGAGCACCAGAACTAAACTAACTTGAAGAGACGGTGAATTATGTCAACAATTTCAATAGACAGGGGAACAATCCATATTCCAACACTTACAACCCAGAGTGGAGGTCATAGCTTTAATTCATAACATTACACCAGGGAGAACTATCCACCATCTGGTTAATTCAGAAAAAAGCAGATAATTTAAGAAAACCAGAAATGAAAGAATGATGATGAGATTAAGAATCACAAGAATGATCAGATATGATAGACAATTCAAAAAGCTATATATTGCAACAGAACAAAAGCCAATTTGCAGAAATGGAGTGCAGAGATGTTCAAAAAGCAACAAGCAGAATGATGACTTCAAGCCAATCTGCTTCTATCAAAGCACTGGAGAATCAAATCGGACAACTGGCCAATGCTCAGAGTTACAGACCACCAGGAAATCTTCCCAGCAATACAGAACCAAATCCAAGGAACCGAGGGAAGGAGCAATGTCAAGCCATCACCTTGAAAAGTGGTATGAAATCAAAAAGATGTTGGAATCAAGGCAGCCATTGAAGATGTTCCAAAAGAAGCAGAGCAACAGATGGAGGAAAAAGAAGCAAAGGAAAAAGAACCAGAAAGAATCATTCCACCTCCACCTTTTCCTCAGCGTCTTCAGAAAAAAAATTGGACAAGCAGTTTGCTCGATTCCTGGAGGTGTTCAAAAAGCTTCACATCAACATCCCATTTGCAGCAGAAGAAGCATGGAAGAAATGCCCAGTTATGTCAAATTCATGAAAGACATCTTTCACGAAAACGGAGATTGGGAGACTACGAAACAGTAGCATTAACGGAAGAAGAATGCAGCGCCATTATTCAGAGGAAACTTCCCCCAAAGTTGAAAGATCCTGGCAGTTTCACAGTTCCATGCACCATTGGAGAACATATCGGTAAGGCTTTATGATTTAGGAGCCAGTGTTAACTTGATGTTTTTTCTATTTACAGGAAATGCAGATTGGAGAAGCAATGCCTACCTCAGTTTCATTGCAACTTGCTGACCGAAACACTCGCATTTCCAAGAGGTGTGTTGAAGATGTGCTGGTGAAAGTAGACAAACTAATTCTCCCAGCAGATTTCATCATCCTTGACATGGAAGAAGACAAAGAAATACCTATCATTCTTGGGAGACCATTCTGGCTACAGGTAAAACTGTGATTGATGTGCAAAAAAGAGAACTGACCATGAAAGTGCAGGACCAAGAAGTGACCTTTAATGTTTTCAAAGCCATGAAATTCCCGAGCGATGAAAAGGAAGAAGAATGCTTCAGAGTTGATGTTGTTGATAATATCGTTCAAAATACTAAGCCAAATCCACAGATACACTTGAAGCTTGCATCACTAACATGACTGACAGCGAGCTAGATGCTGAAATCCTGGAATGTATCAACTACCTTGACAAAACCATTCTGATTCAAAGCAACACCACCAGTTGAAAGTTGGAACTACCAAAGAAAGATCGAATCAAGCCCTCGATTGAAGAACCACCACAGTTGAGCTGAAGTTACTTCCGAGTCATCTCAGGTATGCATTTCTTGGAAACTCTTCTGAATTACCTGTTATTATTTCTTCTTCACTAACATTGGAGCATGAAGAAAAGTTGTGAGAGTGTTACGAGAGCACAAGAAAGCCATTGGCTGGACTATAGCAGACATTCGAGGCATTAGTCCATCATTTTGCATGCACAAGATCCTGATGAACGATGAGTACAAACCCACAGTGGAACATCAACGGAGACTCAATCCAATCATGAAGGAAGTCGTAAAGAAAGAAAAATCATCAAATGGTTAGATGCTGCATCATTTACCCCATCTCAGACAGCAGTTGGGTGAGTCCTATGCAGTGTGTACCAAAGAAAGGAGGAATTACTGTGATTACCAATGAAAAGAATGAGCTAATCCCAACAAGAACAGTGACTGGATGGAGAGTATGCATGGACTATACAGGAAACTGAACAAAGCCACGAGAATGACCATTTTCCGCTACCATTTATTGACCAGATGTTAGACAGACTGGCAGGACATGAGTTCTATTGCTTTCTGGACGGATATTCAGGGTACAATCAGATTGCCATCGCACCAGAAGACCAGGAGAAAACTACATTTACATGTCCCTATGGTACTTTTGCTTTCCGCAGGATGCCATTTGGATTATGTAATGCCCCTGCTACATTTCAGCGTTGCATGATGGCCATCTTCTCAGACATGCTGGAGCAGAGTATGGAGGTTTTTATGGATGACTTTTCTGTGTTTGGAGATTCTTTTGACCATTGTTTGCAAAATTTGGAACAGGTGTTACAAAGGTGCGAAGATACAAACCTGGTACTCAACTGGGAGAAATGCCACTTCATGGTGCATGAAGGCATTGTTCTTGGACATCGGATCTCACAAAAGGGGATTGAGGTAGACAAAGCAAAGATAGAGACAATTGAAAAACTACCTCCACCAACATCAGTAAAAGGTATTCGAAGTTTTCTTGGACATGCAGGTTTTTACAGGAGATTTTCAAAGACTTTTCCAAAATTGCAAAACCTCTGTGCAATCTTCTGGAGAGAAAGATGTGCCTTTCAACTTCACCAAAGAATGCCAGGAAGCTTTTGAGATCTTAAAACAGAAGCTGGTCTCTGCCCCCATCATTGTAGCACCAGACTGGACCTTCCATTTGAAGTGATGTGCGATGCTAGTGATTTTGCTGTAGGTGCAGTTTTGGGACAACGTAAAGCAAAGATTTTCCACACCATTTATTATTCCAGCAGAACTCTGAATGAAGCTCAACTCAACTACACAACCACCGAAAAGGAGTTGCTCGCAGTTGTGTACGCTTTTGACAAATTTCTCTCTTATCTGTTGGGTCCAAAGTGGTGGTCTACACAGATCATTCAGCAATCAAATATCTGATCAAGAAGAAAAATGCCAAACCCAGATTGATCCGTTGGATACTTCTTCTGCAAGAATTTGACGTGGAGATCAGAGACATGAAATGAACAGAGAATCAGGTGGTAGATCATCTATCGAGGCTCGAGAATGGAGAAACAGCTGACAAAGATCTGTCAATCAAAGAAACTTTTCCAGATGAACAACTGTTGCCATGAAACAACAGGAAGTCCCTTGGTATGCTGACTATGTCAACTACATTGTGTCAGGAAAATGGCCGTTGGAATGGACAACTCAGCAACGGAAGAAGTTCTTCAAAGAAGTCAAGCACTATGTCTGGGATGAACCGTACCTGTTCAAACGCGTGTGCTGATCAATTATTGAGACGTTGTGTTCCACATGAGGAAATCAACAGTGTTTTGCAGCACTGTCATTCATCACCATATGGCGGACACTTCAGCGGAAACAAAACTGCAGCCAAAGTCCTACAATCAGGTTTGTTCTGGCCCACTCTTTTTAAATATGCTTATCTTTTTGCTTTTCAATGTGACAGGTGCCAGAGAATGGGAAATATTTCCAGAAGAAACGAAGTACCGTTGCAAAACATTCTAGAAGTGGAAATATTCTATGTATGGGGTATTGATTTCATGGGACCCTTTGTTCCATCATTCAGAAACGTGTACATCCTGGTTGTTGTTGACTATGTTTCCAAATGGGTCGAAGCAATTGCACTGCCATCCAATGATTCAAAAGTGGTGATCAAATTCCTGAAAAAGAATATTTTCACTCGGTTTGGAACACCTCGGCAATTATCAGTGATGGTGGCTCTCATTTCTGCAACAGATACTTCGATGCACTCCTATCCAAATATGGAGTTACTCACAAGGTTGCCACAGCTTACCATCCACAGTCAAATGGACAGGTTGAGGTTTCAAACAGGGAAATCAAAAGAATCCTAGAAAGAACCGTTGGATCAACAAGGAGGGACTGGTCAACAAAACTAGATGATGCATTATGGGCCTACCGGACAGCTTACAAGACACCCATTGGTATGTCTCCATATCGATTGGTGTTTGGGAAAGCGTGCCATCTACCAGTTGAGCTTGAGCACAAGGCGTACTGGGCACTGAAGAAGTTGAATTTTGATTCACAAGCTGCAGGAGAGAAAAGACTTCACCAACTTAACGAATTGGATGAATTTCGCCTACAGGCTTATGAGAATGCCAGATTGTACAAAGAAAAGACAAAGAAATGGCATGACCGAAAAATAGTGCACAGACAGTTGGAACTAAGGCAGCAGGTGTTGTTGTACAACTCGAGGTTGAAACTTTTCCCTGGAAAATTGAAATCTAGGTGGTCAGGTCCATTTGTGATCACTCAGGTTTTACCTTATGGAGCTGTTGAGTTACTGGATCCTAACACCAACAACACATTCAAAGTTAATAGTCAGCGTGTCAAGCACTACTGGGGAGAATCATTTGAGCGATAAAAAGAAAGTGTCACACTTTCAGATCCAGCATAACGTTCAGGCAGTCACGTCTAGCTGACGACTTAAAACTTAGCGCTCGCAGGGAGGCAACCCATGCAATTTTTGTATATATTGTGATTTGGTGTGATTTAATTTGTTGTGTGTTTAGTTTTTGCAGATTAAGACATTTCAAGATGGAAGAAGCTCTCGCAAATCTTCACAAGCAATTCCTTCTCTCCCTCAAAAATCTCTGATGAAAGTCTACAAAGCTCGCTTGGAACGGATGAGGTTACTGACAATTCACGGTGTTCCTAATGACATTCGTTGGGTAATTGAAGCACGAGTCCGATTGGCAGGTGAGTCTTCTGACTCTTTTATTAAAATCTGCCTGGTTTTGGAAGAAGAAGCTATGCACCAAAGAAACGTAGAGCTAAGCAAATGGGTGTTTGTTATAAATGTGCACGTTGGAATTGCAATACTCGTTGTCGTTCTTTAGGAATGGTGTCTGATAATCGCGAAGACAAAATTAAATTCATTAGGGATGGCTTGAGTAAGGAGTTTAGATGATATATCTTCGACTCTTGAGACGCATCCCAGTGGATATGTTCACATAGCCTTTCGCAAATTACATACACAATTTCAAAAAGAAAGACAACTGTTAAGTCTCGGGAATCTGACTCAAAAAGACCCTGTTTGCCAATTTATAAGAAAATTGGATGGGAAGCTTGTCCCTGACGCATAGACGTCGATCAAGCCGCTACTTTTCTTGTAAATATTATATCTCTTTGTCTTTTCCTAATAATTGTATTTGTTTTGTTGTTTTCTTTTATTTTCTCCGACAGGATCCAGACCTTTTTGACTATCACGATTTGTTAACTAATAATTGTCATTTGGCAGGTACTAGTGCTATTATTTTACTCACCCTTTTCAGGTGTTATAAATTCAACTCATCATTGCACTTTTGAAGACATCCAGATAAAACATGGAAGCCACTTCAAGACAGACTTCGAAAACATTAAACTGTGTGTTTTGCGGTAGTAGTGTTGGAACTAAACCACAATACATAGAAGCAGCACAGGAATTGGGTCGAGTCTTAGCTGCAAGGAATATGCACTTAATATATGGCGGAGGAAATCTTGGACTTATGGGGATCGTTTCAAAGGCGGTACAGGAAGGAGGCAGTCACGTTTTGGGAATCATTCCAAAACCCTTGGCAGAGGCAAATCTTATTGAACCATCAAACGGAGAGGAACTGATCGTGCCAGGTATGTCTGAACGATTGGTAGAAATGATTAACCGTGCTGATGCTTTTATTGCTTTGCCAGGTGGCTTGGGTACATTGGAGGAAATTTTTATTGTGCTATCTTGGGCGAACCTGAACATACACCAGAAACCAATTGGACTGCTCAACGTTGATGGATTTTATGATTTTCTTTGTGTGTTTCTTGATGATGCTCGGAGAAATGGGTTCGTGTCAAAACCTTTAAAAGAACTCATTTTTACTGCCAGAACTGCTTCGGATCTAATAGACCAACTCATAGCTTATGAACCACGAGTTGACCCTATCCTTTCAAAGATAAATTGGTCTGAGGACGATCGTGGTAAGAGGCGTCGGATTAATCTGGATCTTAACCTTTAATTTCTGTATATTTTCAGCTAACCATGTACGACCTTCTTAACTCTCTTTTACTGTTTAAGACATTGGGGACAATGTCTCATTTAGTTTGGGGGAGGGAATTAAGTGATCAGTACCTTGTTTTTAGTTTGTGTGTTGTTTTTATTTTTAGTCCAAAATTTTTGAAAAATACAAAAAAAAAATTGAAATTTTTTCAAAAATTACAAAAATATTTTGTGTTTTTGTGTTTTTATTTTGACTAAAAAGGTGAATTGGTAAGAGATGGCTGAGTAAGGAGTTTTCACTCCTGAGACGTATCTCAAACTATTTTGAAACAAGTTAATTTTTGTTTATTTCCTTTTAATTATTTAATTTGTGAATTCTCCATAAAACTGACTAAAATGGATCTTCATATGCTCAGTTGGCAGGTATTATCAACATACATGGAAACATACGGACATGAGCTAAAATTGAAAAGTTTGTAATATTCAGTGCTCTAGTTTAATGGAGGAAGCATCTCAAAAAGTGATGGAGTAAAAAAAAAAAAAGAGATCCGAGTTATTAAGTCTTAAGGGTGTTTTAACACCTAGTGCCCTAAAACCAACTGGTTTGGGAGTCACTGGCCCAAAGCTCGCTACATGGATCAAAGATGCTACAAAAATATATATATCTGAAGTCTGAGTAATTAAGTCTGTAGGGGTATCTTAACACCTGGTGCCCTAAAGCCAACTGGTTTGGGAGCCACCGACCCAACACTCGCTACATAGATGGAAGATATTGTATATAAATAAAAAAATAGAGAAAAATCAAGAAAAAAAAAATCAGAAAAATGAAAAATGAGAAAATTATTCCATTGCTGCAAAAATGTGTGAATTTGATAAAACTTTAGGACAAAAAAATATTACTCTTATCAACTGCACTTATGACTGTTGTGGGCAAAAATGAGTTGTTTAATATTATGTTGGCTGTGTATATGAAGAATGACAAATATAATCGGAGAATTTTTATTCAGTAATTTAGAAAGAAACAAAACAACTAGTAACTTGGAGTAGAAGTTTCACCTGATTAGTCACTAATTTCTTTATTCTCTTTTCTCTTGTCTTTTTGCTTTTGTGTGCATTAGTTTTACAAACCTTTTTACTTTTGTAAAATATTTGTGGGTATCATTGCTGTAAACCCTCACGAGACTACAACTCGTCCACTAGGGACACCTAGGGGTTTAAAGGCTTGTTGCATATGCTAAATGCAACTGTGATCCCTACGAAAGTGGCTTAGTTAATTTATTTATGTTATTTACTATATGTTTTGCTTGAGGACTAGCAAAATGTTAGGTTTGGGGGTGTGATGAGTGGTATTTCTATCACTATTTCCCACTCATTTAACCTAATATTTTGTATAGTTTCTTGAGTTTTGTGAATATTTTGATGTGTTTGTATTATTTGTAGATAAATAAAGTTTCAGGACATTCTGGAGGTGATTTGGACCAAAACAGTGAAAATGGGAAAAAGGGCATTTTGGTAATTTGTGCGTGTCGCGACGCTCAAGCCCTTGGCGTCGCGATGCCTAACGTGCACCAGAGCTGCTAACGTGCGCCGGGTCAACGGGTCAGAATTTGAGAAGTTTGACTTTGCTAACGTGCGCTGTGCCATGTCCATGTCACCATCACAGCCGATCTGCTAACGTGCGCAGTGCCACGTGTCATCATCCTACGGTGCCGAGAAATTAATATTTCACGTGTGCCACGTGTCATCCTACGTGTCGCCACATCATCCGAACAACGAGTCAACTCTGCCACGCGTCATGACGTCATCATCCACGTCAGCCGTCAACCAAGTCAACATGCCACGTCATCATCAGCCAATCACAGCGTGACACGTGTCGCAATCCTACGGTGCCGACAATTGATCTCAGCCGCCTTGCCACGTCAGCGCCACGTCATCATAATAATTGAGCTCTTAGCCGCCTCGCCACGTGTCGCCTTATCTTCTTATCCGAATTGCCACGTGTCAAAGCCTTAGCAAGCCACGCCAAAAGAAGCTGGCGTCGCGACGCCAAAAGAAGCTGGCGTCGCGACGCCAAAGCCCTTGGCGTCGCGACGCTGGAAGCCTACCAGGGGTCTATAAATTGAGCTCGAGATTTCAGTTTTAGATGCACCACTCTCTCTCATCTCTTTGATGTAAAGAAGTTTTTTCTCTCTCTAGTTTCTTTTAGTTTTTAATTGTTTTAATTAAGTTTTGTAATTAAATTTTAATTACTTTTTGTAATAATAGTAATTTACTTTCTTATTTTTACAGTTTTTACTATTCACCATGAGGAGGTAACTTCCCCAGCTAGGGTGAAAGGTAATTCTTTTACTATTGCTATTTAGATTAATCTCCCTTAAAAATAATATATTCACTATTTAAAATTTGACTTAAAAAGGATACCGCTATATTGGTCGGTTGGTAATTTAATTTTAATCTGGTTTAAACCTGACTAATCAATGATACCGCCAGATTGGTCGGTTGGTAATTTAATTTTGGTTCCGCCTTTATGGCTGGTTTATGGACAAATATTACCGCCTTAATGGCTGGTTGGACTAATTTGACTTAATCAGGATACCGCCAGATTGGTCGGTTGGTAATATTATCACAAGTTTATATATTATTTTATG
Organism: Zanthoxylum bungeanum; assembly: GCA_019454045.1. Classification (NCBI taxonomy): domain Eukaryota; kingdom Viridiplantae; phylum Streptophyta; class Magnoliopsida; order Sapindales; family Rutaceae; genus Zanthoxylum; species Zanthoxylum bungeanum. The sequence continues at coordinate 253,718 of SKCR01024823.1, forward strand.
GGAGATATCTAAATTAGTAGTAGTAAAAGTAATTCATTTTACCTTAGCATTTTATTTTATTGTAATTTATTTCAGTATTTACTTTACCGCATTTTTACTTCAAGTCTTTTATTTTCAAGTTTTTACCAGCCCTAGTTATGTGTTGTAACTAAATAAGTTATCTGGGGTTGTGATGATTTTTAATATCACCGATTTATAAGGGGTTAGATTATAATTTGGGTATTATAAAGATTTATTTATTGAGTCTTAATCTTAATGCTTTTTATTAACTGGCCACTAATAAAATTGACTAGGTAAACTTAAAATGAACTAGACATAGGATTTTAGTTTAAAATCTTAGACTCAATAGCCCACGATCTTCCTTGAGGATAGATAACCCTTTAATAGATTTCCTTACATGATAGGAATATACCTGTCGGGGGGGGTAGCCTTAATTGGAACTTAATCTTAATGAATCTAGGTAATTTGGTTGACATAGACATATGGTTCAATGGATTATACTATGTATTTGTAATTGACCATCAGAAGAGGCTTTTACATAATTTATGTTCCAGTTAATAAATCAATATTTACCCAACTTTAAGATAACCACTTCATCTTTAAAATGATATTAAAAGAAATCACAACCCTAGATAGTTTTTAATATTGAATTTTCTTAAAACCTACTTTTGACAATTTTATTTACTTGTTTTTAAATTTAGAATCGTCACCATTTCAAATCAATCAATCAACTGTTAGATACTAGTAATCATTTGACCTCATAAAATTAATAGCTTAGGTATTAAGTCCTCGTGAGATCGATATTTTTATATTACTTGAACGATACGTACGCTTGCGTTATACGTGTGTGTTTACGCCGGTCAGATATCATGAGCATCACTCCACACCCAACAACTATCGGGAGGTTTGATCTAAATAATCGGTGACGTGACTACATCAAAGTGGGAGGGGATAACCTCATATATCCATGTGGTTATCTCAAGTCGAAGGAACACTATGCTCACTCAACTCGAGAAGATTCCTATTGACGTTGGTGTACCATCTATTAGGAAATCTTCAGGAATCGTTCAGTGTTTATCAAATAAACACCTACATGTCTATATGAGTCTCCTGAGACTCATGATTCATTGGGATAAACCATCGGACCAAGTCACGATATGTATTGGTCTTAGTGGATTTTACTAACCGACCCGTGTTAGTAAATCTTGACCAGAAACTTTATTTAAGGATATACAACTTATAGTGACGCTTTCCAATGTCAATTACAAACTACGTTGTAACTGCGCACTACATTGTAAATCCTAGGGTCTTTGTCAAATATACACGTATCACTAAATCAGATTTAGTTTCAATCTAATCACAATTGGATATCTAATCGTAATTAGATTGAATATGTGTATAAAAGACAAGATGTGCTACCATTAAATAAGTAATATTATGAAAAAAGAATTGTTCGTATTCATGAATCGGACATAAATATGATCTGGATTGGCACTCCGAGCACCAACCCTAACACTATAGATACATATGATTTAAGAAATTCTTTGGCAAAATTCCAACTCTATTTTAATTGAGTTTTCTGTTTCCTGTAACCTTAAAAATCAAGTACATGGTTTGTGTATACGTGGGATGTCTGAATTCAGAATTCATTTAGGATCAATACGGACATTTTGAGATCTACATAAACACAAAGAAGGAAAAAAACATGAGATGCAGAAAAGAAAAAAAATAAAAGAAATAAAAGTATATTAAATTATTATTTTATCTACTAAATTATATTCCCCGACAACAGCGTCAAAAACTTAACACAGCCACAAAATGATTCTTTACTCCTAAGTATAAGAGTGTCGAAGTAATAAAATAATCCGGTGAGTCCGAGTCGATCCACATGAAATAGATTTAGTAAAATAAAATAACAATTCGAGTAATAAAATAAAGAGCTAAATTGATTGAATTGATGAGCAAATTTTAAACTGAACTGTAATAATAAAATAAAATACTCAGGCTTAGAGATCCACCCTTGATATTTCAAATATAAAAAAATTTTACTTTATATAACATATAAATTGTTATTATTTCCTAATTAATTTATTTAATAATTAAGTGAGAAATTAAAGAAACAACAATATAAATTATAGGGATAAAGTAGAATCTGTGTCAGTCAATATGGATCCACGATGGCAGATCTAGGACCTGTCTATAGAGAATCAAGATTCCCACAATAAATGTTAAAAGTACAAAAATTAAATAGACAATAAAAAAAATTATGAGGTTCAAATAAAATCTATGTCAATTAATATAGATCTACGACAGCAAATCCAAAGATTATCTATAGAAAGTCAAGACTCTCATATAACAATAAATAATAAAAATATAATAAATAAATAAAAATATAAATTAAAGGGTTCAAAGATTATCTGTATCAGTCAATATAGATTCACGACGGTAGATCCATGGACTGTCCACAAATAGTCAAGATTCTCATAAAAATGAGAAATAATAAAAATAAAAATATTAATTGGGAAATAACACAATCCATATTTATAATATATGAAAAAAATATTTATATTTTTCTACCAAGAGCTTCACCATTTTGAATAAAAGAAATTAGCTACACATATCTTGAATAAAACACACATAATTTTATTAATAGAAGAAAAAGAAATTATAAGAAATATTGAAAAATAAAATATATAAAAGGAAAATTCGCTAAATAAAATGAAAGGTGAACACATCTATTTATAACCAGAGGTGATCACGGTTATAAAAAATTGAATGCAAATTGCTATTAAAGAATTGCATGCATTATTGCGTAATTCACGGAGCTATACTTTCATTTCTTTATCCTCTTGTACTCGTCTTCTTTTTTCCTTCATCCTCGAAATTTGTGGGCCATCTAATCATGATTTTCTTCTTTGTTTTTTTTTTTTCATTTCCTTTTGTTTTTGTTTTTTGTTTTTGTTTTTTGTTTTTGTTTTTGTTTTTGTTTTTTGTTTTTGTTTTTGTTTTTGTTTTTATTTGTTTTCTTTTATATATTTATATAAAATACATGTGTGGTTAAATATATTATAAGTTCATTTGTTCGTTAATCTAAACATGCTGAATGTTTTCCAAGTTTGATTTGAATCTAATATATTGTCACGTTCTTTTGAGTTTTTGGATTTTGAAATTTAGATTTCATATCCATTTTCTTATTGAGCATCCGGAATAATATTTTACCTACACAATAAATAAAAATTACAATAAAAATATATAAAACATAAATTTAATTATTATTTCACAATTGTACTAAGCCAAGAGGATTAATAAAATTATAAGTGTAAAATGATAAATTTCTCTTTTATTAAATATATACTTTGTAGTGTTCATCATTAATTTCACTAAAAATGAATTATCATCAAATGCATTGGCAAAACTAATAAGAGGCGAGTGGAGAATTGTCCCGCTCAATCCGAAAATTTGTTAAAGTGATTTGAAAATGAAATTTCTTACGGTTTCTAGCACTGGAAACTATGTGTTGTGCCTCTTATTCAACAGTTAGCAGCATTTGAATGCCTCCCTGACCTCTAAATGATTCCGCCTAATCCTATTAGTCTCAAGCTCTCACTAGAAAAGTGAGAACTTAAGTTCGAAACCTCTTAATGAAAGATGTCAAAAATAGGTGATGAGTTTAGGTGTGGTGTGGGCTGTTAGATTTTGAGTGAGTGCAAAAAAAAAAGGAAGGTAGATTAAGGAACACTTAAAAAAAGTTAGAGGAGACAAGGTTTTAATAAAGAATTAAAAAAAGGGTTTATTATGATAATAATTTGTTTTTATTCCAAGTGATTAGTCAAATAAAAATATGTTATAGTCAGTGTTAAGCTAAGAAAACAAACAAACAAAAAGACTAACATTTGATAAGATATTCATACTTCAGATAAAATAAACAAACAACTCCTTGCTTCTCTTGATCATGTACAAATATTTCTTTCTTTTTCATTAATATTTCATTCCTTGTAGTAGAAACAAATGATATCCTAATGATTTAAAGAAAACTAATATACAAGAAGAAATCAAAGATCACATTTACGAAAAATTCTATTATGTAATAGTGATATCATGTCATGCATGTAACAACCTAATAAGATCTTGTCACACATGTTAAAATAGTAAAAAAGTGACTAAATACATGAAATTATATTTAATACAACTCCACATAATTGGTTGGCGGTATCACCCATATAATGGTGGCACCGAAGAATTACTCGGCCTTTACATACACTTTGTTTCTCCTTCCTTATTTTCTTTGAATTATTTTTCACAGGAACAGTTGGGGGGGGGGGGGGTTGGTTGTTGGTTATTGCATCTCTAGTGATTGGATGGCAAGCTTGGCAGCAAGCATGGAAATATTCTCATTAACAAATTCCAGTGAAATATTTAGCCTCTGTTTTGTGTCCCTTGAGTCCATTGCTTTTAACTTCTCTTGTTTCAACTTCAGCAATTCTGACTGTGTTGAGCCTGTCATAACAACAAATCCACAGTCAGATCAATATTTAGTTGCCAATTTGAATGTTTCATCACGTAGAAGCTTCATGGATGAAAGGAAAAACAAATATACACTTGCCTGACACAGGTTGAAATGCAGCAAAGGATACACGCTCAGGTAATGATGGAATGAAAGTTTCCTCACAATCAAAGGATGGTTCCTTATCAGCCCATTTCAAAGAGTTCAGAATATTAGTCTGCATAACTGCTTCCTTGGGAGCCTATTTAAATGGAGATAAATAAGCAGTATGCACCACAAAAATGGTAAGTGGAAGAATTATTGATTGCTTACTGAAGCAAAAACATAAAAAGCATAATTCCATTCCATCATTCTTCATCAAACTCTTTTTTTCACTAAAGGGTAGATAATCAAAGACTTTCAGAACTCGCCTTTATAAGGTAGACTGGTCATAAGACAAAGTGAGATGGAAAAGGGAACTGAGATTAACCATTCCATTTCCTATGAAATGATTTGGTAGTGTATGCTAGTTTGGAACAGAATTTCCCAGTTTGATATACTCCTTAGTGCTGGATCTTAATCGTCTCATTATTGCCACAGCTTTGGTGACAGCACCAATGACCTCAGAAATATGTTGATATTCAACCACATTCTTTGGTTATCCCAGGTTTTAAAACATGCACAACTTTGAGATGAATCTGGTATTAAACCAAAATTTTCAGCTTCTCCCCATACATAAAAATAATTGATCTTTTTGCACTTCCACCAAATTTGCAACTTCATATCAAATAATTAGACGCTTCTGTCTATATAAACCTTAGTTTAATCACTAATTGACGTTTCCATCATAATTATTTAAGTTGTTAACAACAGATTCTAACCATTCACCGATACCACCATCTTTCCTCTTTAATATTTTTTCTTTTTCTCTCTCCCTGAAAGAAACCCTAGCAGCAAGACTTAAGCCCCTGCCGCCACACCCATCTTGTGGGTCAGTCCCCACCACCCTCCCCCTTGCACCCCCTTTTTTTCTTCTGAATCTCCTTCTTTTCTTGTTTTCCCCTTCATATCTTTTCATTTTTTTTCCCATTTTCTCTTCCTCCTCCCCCTTCGCTCTCTGTTTCATTCTCTCTTGGGTTGCCCGTGTGTCTCCGGAATTTTTTCCGGTGAGCCAATCAGCAGTCCTTTTCCTTTTTTTCTCCATATTTTTTTTCTCTTTTTCACATCGTTTTTTCTGTTGCTTTCGGTTCATGCTCTCTTTATCCGTCTTCTGCCTTTTCCTTCTTTCATTGTCTTCTTCTCTACACCCTCAACCTTTTCTGTTTCGTTTTTGTTTCAAGTCTTTTTTGGCTTGATTTTTCTGTAATTTCGGTTAGTTTCATTTTTGTATCTGGGTCTTTGACTTGGATTTCCACCCGTTTGTGGTGGTAATTAAGTCCAATTAGATTAAAATCTATATTGGTTTTTTGTTTTTTGGTTGGTTTCCTGTCGTTGTGTAGGTACTTGAGGCTTTACAGCAACAAAATAAAGGATTTACACGACTTCATTGATAGATCCGATCTGAGAGAGATTTTTATAGATTTATTGGGGATTGTTGTGTAATGATTTTATTAAGTTGTTGTAATAGTCTTATATTTACTTTGTGTATTGTGTTTTTCCTTTCTAGTTGTAAAATTTGTATTCACCGACTCATGTCGAGAGGTTGGAAATTAGGCTGATCCGTAATTCCTCTAGAACTTTATTAGAATTATGTGTGAATTTGAATTTTGTCTAGTTATAAGGATTGCATAATGCATAAAGTTTACATTGTCAGGTCTTATCCTGACTAGGCTTGAGTCTTAGAGTTTTTCTAAGTATTGTATTCGAGCTGATATAGCCGTGTATTTACATCGTTTATGATGTTTTATTATGAATGAGTTTCATATTTCTAAAAAAAAAAAAATCACTAATTTATTTAGGATTGACTCAAATATTCTTCTCTATGCTTGCATAGAAATGAACACCTGTCCGCACGCACGCGCACACACAGTCCAACACAACAAAGGGAGAGAGACAGAAAGAGATGCAATACCTTAAGTTTGATTTCCAAGCTATTCAAACTGTAAACAGCCTCCTTCACAGCCGAAACTTCTGAGATTATATTACCAGAACTAGCAGAAGTGGTGTCCTGCATTGGTATGACTTCACCTTTCAAGTACGGATCTGCCTACAAGGTATATAATATAAGCTGAGTAGCAATATATCTAGCAAAGTGTGGCAACATACTAATGAAAACCTGTGACTGCAAAATCAATTCAAATTTTATTCACCTGAAAAAATTTTACAATCTTGACACGACCAACTCCCCTTATAGAGACTAATGCCCCAACATCTAATCGCTCGACCTGCAAGTCCATAAACAAAGTTAGATCACAAAATGTTTGTAATTCACATGTTAATGTCTGAATTAAAGCTGTCAATTTTGGAATAGCTTACATTTTCTATAAGAACCAAACAACCATATCTCGCAGCAAATGAAGCTTCAGTGGCTGAATCACTAATAGAAATAGGATCCAGCACAAAATGCACAAAGAGCTTCTTCCTTACTAAAGACTGAACCAACCAATAGAATTCACAGAATAATAATATTGTATTAATAATAATTCTAATATTTAAACACACTAAGTAATTTTCCATAAATAGATTTTTTTCATAATTACCCATTAGGTTTCTAATTTTTCATAATTAGTTCACTGTTGAAGCCTAGAACAATAGGGACTTAATGGGTAATTATGAAAAAAAATTAGCGACAAGCATTATCTCAAAATACAAAGTACCTCTTCCAGCAAAGCAAGATATCTGGCTTCATATAAATGGAGTATTTTACTTTCAGATGGAACAAGAACCTATAATTAATCCAAAAAATAGATAAATAAATTGCTATTAAACTAAATTATTACAAACATATATAATAATTATAAGTAAAACACAGCAAAAGAAATACCTCATTGACATTGAAAGGAAGAAGTGGAAGAACTAAAGAGGTTGCATTGACTTTGAGAGAGAAACGGGGTCGTTTTGTTGTAGTGGAAAGCCGACGAGCAAATTGGTAGTGTTGGTGGTGATGGGTAACAAAGATTGGACACAAGAGACTCGCGGCACTCGCCATGTTTCAATCTTTTCTTTATCTTATTCTTAACTAATAAGTATCGTTAAAAGTGGCGCTAAACACGCATAATAACTTTACGATCCCTAAATTTTGTTAAAATTACGAAAAAAAAGATAGTTTATAATTTTGTCGAAATATGTCATATTGATTTTGTTTATTGTGGGGTGCAAACTACAAAGTGAAGAAGAGAGAGAAGAGGAATGAAAGGACCCCCCAGATGGTGATTTCTGCTCAGTGTGCCATGGAAACTTCAACGTTCCCCCTCATAATTTCATTCCATTTACAACAAGAAGAAATTATTTTATTTAGTAGTGATTGATTTTGGTGTTTTTGGATTTGTTAAAATAAAGGCAACTGTATTATGCTGGTTTGGCAACATGTTCAAATTGAGTTAGCTGATTCTCTTCTTACTCTTAGTAATTGGTAGGTTTACCACTATAGTAAATACCAGTCAAATCAAGTGCTTCACTTGCCACAGGACCCAAAACATTGGCCGACTTGCTACAAGAGCAAGGAAGTGAAAAAAAGTTAGCTAAAGCTCAGAAATGCTGGATTGTCATTTGCAAGAAGACAGTGTGATGATCACAAATCGAATTTGGTTTTCTTCTGGAAGAATTGTGTTGCATTAGCAAACTCACGCCTTAACATCATTTCTCGAGGCCTTTTCTCAACTGTCTGCGTTTTCATATGTGAATGAGCTTTGAGTAAAGCATTCAAAAACTATGAAAGTGATGTAATAAGTAGAAAGAATTCATAATGATGACCAGAAATCAAATCGAATACAACAAATAGCCTAATTATTTACAAGAGTGACTAACAAAAGAAATGTGGTTGAAAACATCACATTTATAAATCAAGTCAATTAATCTCAGGAACAAACGTAAAAAATTGATGAACTTTCCGCAATCAAATAATGTTTGGCACGATAATCGTCATCTCTTTTCAGTTAGATCCAATGTTTTAAAAACCGGACCGATGACCGGTTTTTAGGGTCCATATGACCGGACTCACGGCCGGTACGACCGGTTCAACAAGCCGGACCGGTCAGATGGGATACTTATTCATAGACAAATGCTACATTAGAATACATCAAGTAATGATATTTAAAAGAAAAAAAGCCAAAAAAGTTTACCAAACAATATTTAATATAACCTTGATTAAATTAAGAACAATTATTGGATCGCCATATCTCTTTGCCAGGTCTTCAAAATGCATTTTAGTTGCCTGATACGTAGGATCATATCTCTGTACTCAACTCAAAAATAAAAGAAGCATTAAAAGATTTGTTTACATGAAGTAAACGGTTGGCGACTTGGTCGCATAAATGGTTTTTGATGACGTCAACACGAAAGAAGACTTCGACGTACAAACACGAAGCAATACAAAAAATGTCGAAGCATATGAGGTGAAGAGAGAGATTGTGAAGACTTGCGGCAAATTAAAGAATATATTGCAAAGTCTTAGCTTAGGATTTAAATTGTAATGTGAATTGTAATATTCAAGTGTCTAAGCTCATAGGGATCATACACATTCACTTAGATGCATTAGGATCATGACAAAATACTTTAAAACTTTCATATCTGCATTTTAGTACTAAGTCATGCTCACTGGAACCGGCATGGACCTTACCGGTCCCCTTACCGGTCATTAAACCGGTGTTCCTAGGGTCTGCACATTCATTGGAACCGGCATGACCAAACCGGTCTACATACCGGTGACCATACCGGTCGAGCTCTCACTGTACACGGACCATACCGGTCTCCATACCGGTTTCCATACCGGTCTAACGACTAGTTTCTTAACGGTAATATATCCGTTGAGACCGGCATGCCGGTACCATACCGGTCTCCATACCGGTCTCAGCAGTGAACTGCAGGGACATTTTCATTTTCTATATAAATGAGTCCCAAATTCGTTTTTGCTAACTTCTTGCACCTTCATATCATTTCTTAGAAAGCAAAAACAAGAGTGTCTTAAATCTTCAAATACTTAAACACTCATACAAGCTCACACACATCTTCATTACATTTAGTGAGCTTAGATCACTTGGGTTTGCAACTCACACAATCTTCTTATTATTTGTGAGTGCCCAAGTGTGATTTAAAACTTCTTTATACAAAACACTTGCGGTTTGTGAAATCCCATTGTTTGGGTAGTTGTAAAGGTTTGTGAGTGAGCCTACGAACAAAACTCAAAATTGTAAAGGGTTCGGAGTGCGCCTTTGCAGAAAACTCTTGGTTGCGAGTGAACCACGAAAACTTGATTTTAGTGGAAATCTTCAAGCGAGGCTTGGGGGAGTGGACGTAGGCACGTTTGGCCGAACCACTATAAATCTCGGTGTCGTATTTCTCTTTCCCTTAACTTTTACTTATTTGCAAGTTTATTTACATTTATATTATTGAATAGAAAACTTGCATATAGGTTGTTATTTACAATAGAGAAAACTAACCTAAGAGCCTATTTGGTAATAAGAGCTTAAAATCGGCAAAGATTTTATAATTCCGCATTTGTAGCGATAAACCAATTCACCCCCCTCTTGGGTATAAAGATTCTTTGTCGCTATTGCTTGTATGTAATTTCAGTTGGTATCAGAGCGAGGTATTCTCAAGAAAGACTTAACCATCCGAGAATAGATCATGGCATCTACAAGCAACTCGTCAAATCTTGCCGAGGGATTTTCAATGACTAGACCTCCGTTTTACACCGGAATAGACTACAATTATTGGAAGATGAGATTTCTAAATTATCTCCTTGCCGTAGATCCGCAATCTTATTTGTCATCACACGAGGTGCAAAAGGACCAACAAAAAGGGATAGCAATGGGGTTGAGATTCCGAAGCCAAGTTTGGAATGGGATAATGAGGATGTAAAAATAGCCTCACAAAATGCTAAGGCACTCAACCAACTTCTATGTGCCATTGATCGGGATCAAGTAAGCAAGCTTCCGGAATGTGGAAACGCATATGATTTATGGAAGTCTTTGGAAATGGTCAATGAGGGCACAAGCCAAATGAAGGAATCAAAGATCAACCGGTTCATGTGCGAATTGGACAATTTCAAGATGGAATCCGGGAAAGAAATTGATCACATGATTTCAAGATTAATGGTCATCATCAATCATTTGGGAGCCTTGGGAAAAGTCATCGGGACATCGGATCAAGTGAAGAAAATCTTGAGATCACTCTCGAAAGAATTTAGAAGCTACACCTCCTCCATTAGAGAAGAAAACGACATAAACACATTGAAGATGGATGATTTGGTCGGAAAATTGCTTGAGTATGAAATGGAGATTAAGATGGATAAAAATGAGGAAGATGAGAAAAGAACAAAAAAGTCTTTGGCCTTAAAAGCGAGAAAAAGAGACGACTCTAACTCAAGTGAAGAAGAGGATAGTGATGATGAGTTGGCTCAAATAAATAAGAGCTTCAAGAAGCTTCTTAAATCCGTAAAACAAAAGGGAAAATCAAAGACGGATGAAAAGAAAGAAGAAAAATAGCCGCGGAAGAACAAGAAAATTATTTGTTATGAATGCAACAAACCAGGTCACATAGCTACCGATTGCCCATTGAGGAAAATGAAAGGAAAATCAAAGAAAAAGGCAATGAAAGCTACTTCAACTTGGAGCGATAACGATTCAAGCTCATCCGAGGAGGAAGAGGTCGAAGTCAAAGATAAATCAATAGCATTCATGGCTATCACAGATGAGGACATCCGCTTTGAAATTGAAGAGGAAAGCGAAGAAGAAGAGGTACACAATTCTCAAGACTATAATGATTTACTTAATGCTTTTAATGGTCTAAAAGAATTGTGTGATATGCTTAAAAAGAAATTAAAACTGGTCAAAAATGAGCATGCTACACTTAAAATTGAACATGCAACTAGTATGGATAAAATTCATGTTTTAGATAATGATATGATATGCTTAAAGGCTAAACATGAAAAAGAAATTGCATGCTTAAATGATGAAAATGCATGCTTAAGATTGAAAAAGCTAGAACTTGAAAATGCCATATCTAATATGCCATCTAGCTCTAAAACATGCGATTGCGAATCAATTTTGAATGAAAAAATGTTATTAAACACAAAAGTTATTGATTTGCAAAACTTACTTAGCAAATTCACATTGGGACATAAAAATTTAACATGCTTATTGGATCCCAAAAATGTGCATTTAAAAGAGAAGGATTAGGATATAGGCCTTATATTAAAAGAAAAATTTTAAAGAATTATTTTGTTAAGGCTTCCAATTCTTATGCTAAGAATGTTAAAAATGAAAATATCACATGTCATGCATGTAATGAAAAATGACATAAAATTTTTGAATGCATGAACAAAAAGGTGATTAAAAATGCATGGATTCCTCAAGGAATCAAAATTAACCCCAATGGACTCAAGAAAATTTGGGTACCAAAGTGTAATTGATAATTTGATAGGGGGAGCTTTGGGAATGGATCTTTAAAGAGAATTGCGAAATTGATCCCAAAGGCTCAAGGAAATGAGGAATCGCAACGGTAAAGGTAAACTCCGTATTTACGGAAACATTGGTACCGTTTCCTCTAATTTACATATGTATGCATATTTTATATTTGTAAAAAATTCTTTTAAGCATACAAAGTGATTGGGCAAGTAGTAACTTTCTATTGGTATCGATTTTCAATTGATATCACTAAATGCCTTAATCATATATTTAAACCCCTATTCTATTTCAATTGGTATCACATGAAATTTATTGAGTTAAATGTAATATATGTGATCACTTGATTGAATATGCCTTGACATATGAACTAATTAGTTGAAAATGAAATGCATGTAAATTAGCATAATCTTAGATGAATATCATGAAATGTATGTATTATAATATAATTGGCATCATGAAATGCATGGACGTTGATAATTATTTAATTAGTATCATGTAATGTATTGATATATTTTTAATTGGTATCAAATTTGGGGAGAAATCATGCTTGAGATGATCTTAGATTTTAAATGTTATTCATGAGTATCTATCTTTTGAAAAATGCTCTTTTATACATGAATTTTGATTTTTTTTTTATGGCAAAAATGGGGAAATGCCAAATGTGCATATCTTAAAAAAAATTTGGTATCATTTTTTGCACACATCTATTGGTATCTCATTTTAGAACTTAATTTTGCTTCTCCACTTTTTGATTATGTCAAAGGGGGAGAAATCATTAGAAATGAGATTAAAACTTGTTTTACCCTCACCCTTAGTTTAAGGGAGAGTAATTGTGCTAATGTGTTTGTCTAAGTCTTATAGAGCTATTTTGAAGACAAGCACACATTGAGGGGGAGCTTATGTTGAGGGGGAGCAAAATTGTCAAATTTGGACTCCAAGAAGCTCACAAGTATCAACAAGTTTTAAGGGGTTGCCATCATCAAAAAGGGGGAGATTGTTGGCGACTTGGTCGCATAAATGGTTTTTGATGACGTCAACACGAAAGAAGACTTCGACGTACAAACACGAAGCAATACAAAAAATGTCGAAGCATATGAGGTGAAGAGAGAGATTGTGAAGACTTGCGGCAAATTAAAGAATATATTGCAAAGTCTTAGCTTAGGATTTAAATTGTAATGTGAATTGTAATATTCAAGTGTCTAAGCTCATAGGGATCATACACATTCACTTAGATGCATTAGGATCATGACAAAATACTTTAAAACTTTCATATCTGCATTTTAGTACTAAGTCATGCTCACTGGAACCGGCATGGACCTTACCGGTCCCCTTACCGGTCATTAAACCGGTGTTCCTAGGGTCTGCACATTCATTGGAACCGGCATGACCTAAACCGGTCTACATACCGGTGACCATACCGGTCGAGCTCTCACTGTACACGGACCATACCGGTCTCCATACCGGTTTCCATACCGGTCTAACGACTAGTTTCTTAACGGTAATATATCCGTTGAGACCGGCATGCCGGTACCATACCGGTCTCCATACCGGTCTCAGCAGTGAACTGCAGGGACATTTTCATTTTCTATATAAATGAGTCCCAAATTCGTTTTTGCTAACTTCTTGCACCTTCATATCATTTCTTAGAAAGCAAAAACAAGAGTGTCTTAAATCTTCAAATACTTAAACACTCATACAAGCTCACACACATCTTCATTACATTTAGTGAGCTTAGATCACTTGGGTTTGCAACTCACACAATCTTCTTATTATTTGTGAGTGCCCAAGTGTGATTTAAAACTTCTTTATACAAAACACTTGCGGTTTGTGAAATCCCATTGTTTGGGTAGTTGTAAAGGTTTGTGAGTGAGCCTACGAACAAAACTCAAAATTGTAAAGGGTTCGGAGTGCGCCTTTGCGGAAAACTCTTGGTTGCGAGTGAACCACGGAAACTTGATTTTAGTGGAAATCTTCAAGCGAGGCTTGGGGGAGTGGACGTAGGCACGTTTGGCCGAACCACTATAAATCTCGGTGTCGTATTTCTCTTTCCCTTAACTTTTACTTATTTGCAAGTTTATTTACATTTATATTATTGAATAGAAAACTTGCATATAGGTTGTTATTTACAATAGAGAAGATTAACCTAAGAGCCTATTTGGTAATAAGAGCTTAAAATCGGCAAAGATTTTATAATTCCGCATTTGTAGCGATAACCCAATTCACCCCCCTCTTGGGTATAGAGATTCTTTGTCGCTATTGCTTGTAGGTAATTTCATAAACATCTAATAAAATTTTGCTACTGACGTAATACTCAGGCAACAAACTTAAGAAAGAGGTATCAAATGAATATTCTTACAGATAATATCAGGCTTTAGACTAAATCTTGAAGCTTCTTGAGACCAGGAAAGGGGAATAGAACCACTCCATCTGCACCACAGAACTCATTTTTCCCTTGCATGACCCAGTTTCCTCATCAAGGACAAACTGCACTATTTCAACATCATTCGCAACCCTTCCTCGATCATTCACTTCCCTTTTCAAGTAGCTACAGAACATAATAAAAATTAAAAAAATTATAACATAATTAGAATTGCAATCATGGAGACATTTGCAAAACAAAACAAATTCCTTGCATTTAGTATTTATTGTAGGAGTGGTGGTCTTTCAAAATACTCCTACAAGTAGATTTAATGGAACTTATAAAATACATTGAAAAGGGAGATTTTTTTTTTTTTCAGTTTGCCAGCAGCGACAAATTAACAGGATAAAGAGAAGAAAAGGAAATGAATAAACAAGTTTCTATTGATTATGGAAGACTTATTATGGCATGGCTCCAATACCCTCTTAAAATATTAGCCAATTCTACCACCACGGTTATTCAAAAAAAAAAAAAAAAAACAAAAAAACATATACAATACAAGATTTTAAAACCTACATCCAGCCAACATATAGATGAAGACTGCCACTGCCAGCAACTGAGCCTAAACCAGAGTATAATATAAGCAATGAGAAAAGGATAATGATAAATGATCTAGGTTGAAATAAGAACTACCGTGTTCCAGCAAAATGCCGAGAGCGTCTAGAAACCAGAGAAACACTGAAGTCCCTCCCAAAGATGGATTAGCCTAATCTGCAATCATCAATCTAAATGGTATTACACTTTGAAATTACCTGAGCTCAATTTTGGAATTTGCAACATCGGATTGAATAGAGACATGTGGAATAGTAATCAATCGACTCTCATCAATACTATATATTGCATGACCACATATATATCCAATTTGTCGTCGCTTGGTAACTAAAATGAAATAATACGACTCCAAAAACTTAATGCAACCTAAAAAAACATACATTATGATTCAATGAACCCCATATGAATTTACAATAACTAAACAAGCATAAATAAAATATGAACTTAAAATTAAAATAACCTGCAATCCCGAAAACTTTAGACACTAAGGTGAGTCCCCCAGTAGCACGATTCCCTTCAGCAATCCGTTGAAGCAAGTTCTTGATTTCCTGAGGAGAATAAACAACTGGGTCCTCGCTTATATTTAAATCAGACGGTTCTGATCGATCAATCTTCAATACCCGGAAAAATCTCTTGTTCCTGTCACTTCCAATCAAACAGAACCTCTGTTCCCCAAACAAACAAACGCAAATTCGTCATCAATTATTTGAAGAGTGAATATCAAATCAAACAGCAGCATGTTATTGAAAATGAAAAATGAAATTCTCACCGCTCTGGTTTCGTTGAGCTTGAATTTCTCAAGAGAGTAAGTGCTGGGATCGGTCTCCGGGTCATTTGACGGGTGGATTTTGGCGGATATTGGTAAGAGCTAAATTTTATCTACAGCTTCGAAATCGGTAAGAGCTAAATCATTCGGATAATTACAGTGATTAAGGTTTGAATTTCAAAGCCATAACTTCCGGAATCCCAGTTAGTTAATAGCCGTAACTTTTTAGAAATAAACACGTATACCCAATCAGTTTGGACCGAGTTCTCCAATAGTAGAATCTCATCATTTGTTTGATTTCTTCAAATAAACAAAAATATTAAATGAAAAGGGATCACAATTTTCATTTCTAATACTATATATGTTTGAATCTTATCATTTGTTTGGTTTCTTCAAATAAACGGTTGGAAATTAATTATTGTTAATTATTTGGTATTATTAAATAACAACAATTAGTAATAATTTCATGTTGTAAATTATTAAGTTAATTATTTGGTGTTGTTAAATAATAACAATTAGTAATGATTTCATGTTGGAAATTATTAAGTAACAACAAGAGTTGTTAATCAAATAATTAAGTAACAATAAGAGTTGTTAATCAAATAATTAAGTAACAACAAGAGTTGTTAAGTAACAACAATTAGTAAAATGTTAAGTGGGGAACAAATGGTACACCCATGATGGTAACATTTTTGGAAGGGTTAGAGAAAATCATTATACATCCAAATACATGTGATTACATAGTAATCAATGCATGTGATTAAATAGTAATCAAGGATTAATAGTAATCCATGCATGTGAGCTAATAGTGACTTGATTTCCCTCCTATAAATAAGATCATTTGCTTATTGAGTTAAGCAATCAATTAAGTTTGATTAAGAGGTCTCTACAAGTTTAAAGGTATGCAATTGTGTTGTGATTAATTTAGATTTATTTCAATTAGTTTGTAAATAAATCTAAGACTAGTAATACATATATGGTTAGATCCTAAGAGGACAAACATGTAAATATATTAGGGATTATGTATTCCTAACATTGCTATCAGTAGCTTAAATGCATGTATTCTAGTTAGATTACACAAAAATTGCATGAACATGCATGAAAGTTGTTAAAAATGCTTCTCGTTTTTATTTTTACAAAAATGATTTTCTTCCAACTTTGGGCCGTAATAACTCTCTGTAGAAAATTGATAATCGCATGTTAAATATGTTTTGAAAACTAGGTCATGAGATCTTCAATTTGGTATATCATTTGCTTAATTTGGATTAAAAATTGAGAAAGATATAAACCCTATAAGTTGGCTAGATGAATCTGTTTTTACCCAGAAAAACACTCTCAGAATAGTCGTACTACATGTCATCCGGTCTTTAGAAAAACAGGACGACAAGTCGTCCGAATATTGTACGACAAGTCGTACGCGAATAATGTTCTTAACCGACATGTCATCCGGATAAAAGATAAACGACAAGTCGTCTGAGTCTTTAACATAGAACCTAGACCCGGCCACGGTTCCGGTTCGGAACCGGAACCGAACCGGAAGGTTCCGGTTCCAACCGGTTCCGGTTCTGGAATCGAACCGGAAGGGGACCGGTTCGGTTGGGATTCCACCCCAACTCGAACCGGTCCGAACCAGTGGAACCGTATGGTTCCACCGGTTCGGACGGTTCGAACAGGAACCCTACGCCCCCAACGGCTACTAGCCGTTGGGGGGGCAGGGAGCCGTTTGGCTAAACGGCTCCCTGCCCAAATAAAAAAAAATTAAAAAAAAGAATTATTTTTATTATATAAAATATAAATTACTAATGTACCCCTAATAACGGTATCAAGAGTACAAACATGTAAATATATTAGAGATTATGTATTCCTAACATAAACAAAAATATTAAATGAAAAGGGATCACTATTTTCATTTCTAATACAATGTTTGATATCAGACGATGATGGTATCAAGAGTGCACTTAGAGTCATGACCATTGTTATCAGGATCTCTCGCAAGGTTATGGATCCGCGATCTGGATCTTGCGATTTTAATCTCCGAATTAAGCCGACCCAAATTCATGAGGAATCAGAATTGAAACCTCCAACATGGCGATCCATATTGCCAATGAATTTGAAGATTTTTTATATGGATTTACGAGTAAATAAAGAAAATGGTTCAAATATTACTGTGCAACTCTTGTTTGGTGTTTTAGCTTTCTGATTTCCTGATTCATGAGATCTACTCCTCATCTTTCCGGATAATAAAAAAAAATCTTTTTTTTTTAAAGAAAAAGTCTTAGTGGGAAAAGGAAAACATTAAATGATGGTGTTGTGGTGTAATTTTCTCATTTTATTGAGATTTGACAAATACATTTAACATATCGATCCAACCATATCGTTTTTCGATTCAAAAATATCGTTTCAAAAATCTATCAATCCAATCACATATCTAATTCAAGTGATGATTCTCATTCATGTTCCTGTTCCACGACCCATATTGATTTGCTATCTAAGTAACTATGATCATGACATTCATTTGATTTTATGAAATTTGGTTTGTATGCATTCACACCCTAGGAATAACTTGTAAAATTCAAATGACGTATAAATGATACACAATTGACCTTGAAATCATAAACAAGTGATATCAAAATGTTATTGAAATTCAAATGTATGAAAGTGACGTATAAGATCATTGTACTTGCATGTATATATAATTATTCACGTGATTATTAATAAAGCCATATTATACCAATACGAAAATGTAATTTTCATGTGAAATTAGCATCATAAATTTGACTAAAAATTGTTTGAAAATGTTGAAAATCATGTTAAAAATATGTTTTTAAAGTTAAGATTTTTTTGAAATATCTTAATAACAAATTCAAAAACGTTAATTAACGGCACTCATAAACTGACTCTAAATATGAAGAGAATATGCTTTATCACAAAAAATGTGAAAAATTAATTTGATCCATAAATAGTTTTGAAAAGCATAGGATTCCATAAATTTCTCAAACGACCTCCATTTGTTCCTTTCAATAGTTTGGTTTACAGCAGTCATCGTAGGGGTGAGCAACGGGGTGAGCAACGGTTCCGGGTCTATCCGGAACCGGTTGGAACCGGACCGGTTTTCCGGGTTTGGAACCGGAACCGGTTGTAATCGGGTAGGTTCCGGTTCCAAAAATGAAGGAACCGATTTTATCCGGGTAGGTTCCGGTTCCAAAATGATCGGAACCGGACCATGGAACCGGTTTGGGATTAGTAAATATGAACTTTTATTTGAAGGCAACTCATAATTTACAAACTTTGGATTCAGTTCAGTTCATTATTCAAGCCTTGATATTATCCAGTTGCAATAATGTAAACAGTGTTAAATGTTTCTTTTTGTGTTTTTGTTTTGTTTTGTTTTTTTAATGAAATTGAACTGGACAGCTAGTGATAACAAAACTTCCATGGCATTGATAAGTGAAGTTTGATTGCATTGAGGAAGACTTTTTATTGCTGGAATTAAAGCTTATATCACCTAAACTGATGACCTTTTAATTATAGGACTTTTTAGTAATGGAATTAAGTCCCAATTTAGGTAACAAATGAACTACGGAATGCACAAATGAAGGCAAACAGAGACTTTTTAATGCTGGAATTAAAAATTAGTGATTAATTGGATAGGGTAATAAGACGTAAAACGGTTGGTTCAATTAATGTATAATCGGTTAAGGTTCTGAGTAATTAATTAGAATTCATAGCATATGGCTTCATTGGAATGCATAACAGTTGCTTTCAAAAGCAAATAAATGGTAGGTAGGTTTTTTAATATAAGAATTTCTTTCCCATGAATTAGCCTTCTACAAGAATCAATTAAACAATCAACCGCACAAATCATCCCGTGAATTAGCCTTCTACAAGAATAAAAAAAACGTATGATTTAAAATGATCGGAACCGGAACCGGACCATGGAACATATTTTTTGTTCTTGAGTTTCCGCACTCCGATTTGGTCCCCGTTTTTACCTACGGACTCGTATTGGAATGTAGTTTTCATTAAAATATTTTAAAATAGGGTAATTCGGAACCGGACCGGAACCAGATTGGAACCGAATAATAGGATACCCTGTTTAATTGGGTAGGTTCCGGTTCCACTTAGTGCGGAACCGAATTTTTTTGGGTAGGTTCCGGTTCCATGCGGAATCGGAACCGAAACTGGTTTTGCTCACCCCTAAGTCATCGTCGTGCGTCCGCCTCTTTTGGTCCTTTTGCGAAACTGAACTCAACTTATGATTCTAAGACAGTGGTATAGTCGGTTTTATTTAATTTAAAAATTTATTAAATTTAATCTTATAAATTAATAAAAAAATAATTTTAATAAGATAATTTTTACTTTATCTTTATTATATATTAAATTTTATATTTACTGAATTAATTTTTCGACTCCACCACTACAACATCACATATATTTTCAAAAATAATGTTATAATCTATACTTCTATAATTTATTCAATATATCTAAAATAAATGGAAAATATTAATGAAAGAGGGGCTTTACGTGTGAATTGTGATACTCAGCCAATACAAAGTTATTATTTTCATTTGTTGACCAAAACTAGCCCAAAAATTTGACTAAATACGTAAACAGCGCACTGGCTCACCATGTTTAATTAGCTATGAATGTTTTCAGCGACCCATGTTTTAAGTGAAAAAATTAATTGTGAAAGTATAATATTCCAGAAAATTCACAAAACAATCTCCGTAATCTAAGGATGGTAATTTCAACTTGATAATATCCGAAAGAAACATTATCTAATATTCAAATTTTAATTAATAATGGATACGTTTCAAATATAAAATTAGATATCTGGAATATATATTGGACCATTATGAATTTTAGTACTTCGGATATTGGCTATTTAACAAAAAACAAAAATTAATGAAATATTATAGCACCGACACTCACTGTAACTCTGTAGAGCGTAAGGAATAATTGAGTGGCATGTAGGCTATGGTTGCAACTCGAACCTTAGACCTCTAAGAGATATAAGATTTCATAGTGCAACCATGGTACCACCAGGGCCTATAGGCACTATGAAACATTATATCTCTTAGAAGTCCAAAGTTCGAGTCGCAACCAGGGTCTATATGCCACTCAATTATTCCTGATGCTCCGCGGAGCTATGGTGAGAGTCGGACGTATGAGCCTACTAACCTGGCACGTCCATGTGGATGAGTCTTCATGCAGAGACAAAATAGTTCGGGATCGGGAGAGCAAGAGTCCCCAAGCAAAACCTTATGACAAAGTCACACGACAAAGCCCTAGGACACACCTCAGTCGAGATTATAAAGCGGACAATTGACCTCGTAGGAATAGAGGTCGCAGACTTGCTAGCAGCTGTCATGAATCAGATGTGCACCTACGACGGAATAATCAGGGAAGGTGTCTAAAACAGGAAGCAAAAGTCTTCTTTAGGTGAATATATCTCCCCGAATGTTAAATAATAATATATAATATAATTTTTTGATGATAAATTAATTAATTTTTAAAGATTATTTATATTTTATTATAAAATTTATGATAAAATAATAATTAAATACTTTAAATTTTGAAATATTTTATTATAGATAACAAATTTTTATATGTGTGTGTACGTACATGGTTATGTAATTTTGGCAGTTGAATAAGAAAAGAGGTGGACGAAAGGGGTCGAAGAATTAATTTATTTCTGAAATTGCGAAAACGCTTGGTGAAGCTACTTTTTAATACGTGTTGATGGTGGTTTTTCACCCCGATGAAGTTCAAATACCGAGGAATGATAGAATGAGGTTTGTACTTGGCCAAAAGAGAACGATGAGAGTCCAAGGGCCTAGAGGGACGGATGTCAGACCGAGGGGCCCGAGCCCACTCTACAGTAGAGTCATTGTAGGCATTGCATTTTTGCATATTAGCCCGATGATGAGTCTCGTATGGAGACACTACCTCTTTAGTTGTGAAAGCCGCGGGAAACAGACGTTGGAAGGGTAAAGTTGGGAATTAGTATTTTGTCAGATTTAACTCGCTTGTTTCGCTTCGGGTTCGCTTGTTGGACCTCTGTTTTAAAACACACCAAACCCATTAAATCACTTCAAAAAAATAATAATTAAAACATTTAAAACACATCTCACAAATTAAATAATTAAAACATTTAAAATACATGTCACAAATTAAATAAAACAAATTAAATTAAATTAAAACACATGTCACAAATTAAATAAAACAAATTAAATTAAATTAAAACACATGTCACAAATTAAATCACCTTCCAAAATTAAATTAAATCTCTTTCCTAAAATACATAAAATCACTTCCCTAAATTATAAGATTTTCCCTATCCCATTTTAATTAAAAATATCTCACAATTAACACACAAATCCTATTCCTTCTCCAACAAGGTAAACCCATCATCTTGCCTATAAAAAGAACCATTCACCCCCTTACCAAACCCTGGCTGGCATATTCACACAAAATAATAACCCTAAACCTGCCCTTCTCTCCCCTCTCGGCCAACTCATGAAAAACACTCACACTCAACCTCATTGAACTCAACGCCACACTGCCCCTGTCTTTGCCCTTCACGCCTCACGCATAGCCACGCCACACTGCCCCTGTCTTTGCCCTTCACGCCTATTACCTTCAAACGCCACTATCCACAAAGAGCAACTTCACTCACGAAACCAACCCACGCCACCTGCCCATGTCCTCACCGCTTCACCTCACTACCTAAACAGCTCACAAACACGTAGCAGCCTTGGGTTCTTCACGCCACTGACCTAGCACATCACCCACGGAACCTACCCTTCAACTCATCATCAAAAGCCCCACTTCGCTTGCCACGCCAGCCCGCTCACAGCCTGCACGCATCTGCCCCCACTTCGCTAGCCACACAGCAGCCTTTTGACCAATTCAGCGCATCACACACCTCACGAATAAGCCAAAAACTGCCCTCCAACAAACCTTCAAAACTGCCACCCAATAAACCTTAAACTGCCGAACTCAATAAACCCCAAAACTGTCCCCAAATTAACCCAAAACAGTGACCAGAAAATACAACAAAAAACAGCAGCGAAACGGAGTGAAAACAGCAGCCCAGACAGCAAAACAGCGAGGAAAAACGTTGGATTAGTGAACCAGAAAAGTTGCAGAGCATTCTCTCTTCCGACGGCCGTGTAACGCGCTTTCGAGAGACGACAAAAGAGGTTAGACCTGAGGGTACCCTTTTTACTTATTATCTTTCATTTCTTTTATTTATTTTAAAATATTATCGCATGAGAGTCGTTTGAGGCATGATGTGATTATTGGATGAGCGGAATATGTGTTCCCTTTTGTGGTATATAGGATGGAAACCCGGACGTAAATTCCGTAGCCGAATCCGAATGGATGGTAGTGCGGTTTGTACTCGGGATACAACGCCACGTACCACTTAAGAGACACGTATTTCGTCTCATCCAAACTTGTGTGTGAGCATGTTGTAGTTCATAGGTTATTTATTTGTTATTAAAGCATGATTTAGCTTAGTTTGTTGTTTATTTTCAAGCATGATTATGTTATTTTATGCATGGTATTTTGTTTAGTTTATGATTATGTTTAAATAGTTATTTGTTTATTTTAGTTTAATGGCTCAATATGCTCATTGTGTGATATTGCGTGTTCGTCGTTTAAAGACTTATTTTCGAGCATGCAAACTTAGATTAAGAGTTATTTTGATGAATGCATACTAGACGTAGATTACCATTGAGCATGAATGTTGAATAGATTCGGTTAGTTTATTGCACAAATCATATCATCACAAGTGACATAAGTAAGGGACCATTCCGAACCCAACGGTTTGAGGTCTTCCCTTGCGAGGGGTGAGTGCGGCCTTAAATCTTTGTCCCGGTTCACACCGGGTGGTGACTCCATGTTATTTCTCCGGTTTAGTTCCCCGCGAGCTATTCCGTACTCCCAACTAGGCCACGAGCCTAGAACAGCGTCGTCAAGTTCTGTGTCCTACAGTCATCCCTTTGGCAGAACTGACCGATGATAAAGCAAGTTGAGATACCGATCGGACCCAGTGTAGAAGTGTTAGATTCAATAGCATTTGAGTATTTGTGGAAGCCGACCCAATGTGGTCATTGTTTGTGAACTCGATATGGTTAGAGAAATCGGGAAGTTTGATCAAGCATCATTAACATCAGTATGTCGACCCGGGGAGTAGAGGTTGGACCATGTGTTGTCTTGTGCTTAAAGGTATGTGACGTATGCCCTAGTCGAAAAGATGAATTTCTGGAAGACTTGTAATGATTATGGGAAAATATGTTGGGATATATGCCTTAGAGATTCATGTAATGTAAACGGTTTTATATGTTATGAAATAAAATGATGCATTATTCATTTATCAAAGTGTTTGTTTGAATTTCGTATATTGTAAATTATCTTGATTATCCTAGATTACACATGTACCTTCAGACTTAGTGTATGAGTGTCATACACAAGATGATTTAAGTCTGAAGTTGGTAGTCTAAAATAGTCCATAGCGAGCAAACAAATCGGGTACTTTGTTTGTGGTTTATCTATAACTGTGGTCCATTCTATAATTATATGGCGACCTTGATCCGGGGTCGTCCATGTGGAGACATGAGAATGAAGGCACCTTATATGATGTGATCATATAGGACTGGACCCAGATAGAAATGATTTTCTTATAATATTCGTTAAATAAAGAAATTCATTTCCATCTACTAGATGGTAGTATATGGATTGATCTTAATCCTTAGTGTACTACGAACTTCTGCATGGCAAGCTATGTCCTTTGATTTACAAATGTGAGGTTGGTGTAGCAGTCTCAACCAATAGCTACGTACTTTGGGGGCTTGGTCGGGTGTGTAGTTGATGACATTTTACATACACATGGAGTTCACTCCTTCTTGCGAGAAGTAGATGAGTATCTTTCTTAAGGGTTGGTTCGGTACTTGAACGGTTAGAGCGCTCAAGTCTTTCTATTACGAATAGAAAGATTAAAATTCATAATGGCTATGAATAAATCATTCATTAGAGAATCAATGGTACTTAAAGTAAAAATAATTAGAGGGGTATAACAGACATTATGATCCGACTCTAATTACGAGATACTCGTGAAGGGTCAATTTGTATGAAGTTACTATATCGATGGACACCGACTTGGTTCGGCTTAATATACTATCTGCGGCAACGAGAGTGCAGCTTCGGGTTTTTAATGGAATAACCCGGAGTTAATAATTCAGAATATTTAATTAAGATCTTAATTAATATTTCGAGATTATTGGAGCTCGGAACCGTAGGTCCATTTGGTCCCCGTGCTAGCTCAATATACTGTAGCAGATTTAGTATAATTGGATAGTCTAATTATACACTCACAAATGTATAAATATTATTAATATGATAAATAATATTATTTTCTCACACTTGGAACTTTATATTAAAGTTTAATATATGGTTTTTATAATAAATGATTATATGATAATTATTTATTATTAATTATTAAATTATATATGATATAATTTAATATGGGGTAAACTTGGAATTCCAAATTTGGATTTTGGAAACCCTTGAATTCAATTTGGAAGTTACACCTGTCATTAGATGATAATTTATTAACTTTTGTAGCATTTTTCAATTATGGTAATTGAAAATTTGATATTACAAATTTTTTTTATTTTTTCTTGCTATGGCAGAATTTTTTGTTTTTGGGAGGGGAAGGATTTTGTTAATTTTGGAAATTAATAACCCTAAATATAAAAAGAAAATTTGATTTTCTTTTTCTTTAATCTTTCGTTCTAACCATAGCCTCTGATCGGTGGTAAACACACACGTAACGCAAGCACACATATCGGTCAAGTAGTATAAAATGTATCGATCCCACGATTATTTAATACCTAAGCTATTAATTTATTGAAGTTAAATGTTTACGAGTATCTAATTGATTCGATTTTTGGTTGGATGATGATTTTACTAAAGACAGGTAATTAAAATAGTGTGAAAGTAAATTAAAAAGTAATCAATATTATGAAACTATCTAGGGTTGTGAATCCTTCCAATATTCTTCTAAAGATGAAGTGATTATCTTATGTTTGTGCAATATATCAGTTTATTAACCTGTAACACAAAAATATGCAAAAGTCTCTGTGGATGGTCAGATGCAAACACCCAAAATAACCCAATTAATTATATGTCTATGTTAACTAAGTTACCCGAATTCATTAAGTTCAAGTTCCAATTATGGCTACCCACGCCCGACATGTATATTTCTATCCTGGAAGGAAATCTCTAAGGTGAATGTGAGATCGTGTGCTATTGAGTCTAAGACTGAAACCTAAAATCCCTTCGTCAAGTTCATTTTAAGTTTACCATAAGCATTAAGATTAAGACTCAATAAATAAATCTATACATCACACAAGACACAAAATAACCAACTTATAAGCCTATGATATTGGAATTCATCACAACCCTAGATAAGGTATCTAGTTACAACACATACCTAGGATTATTAAAGACATAAATAAATAAAACATTATAAAACAAATTTGAAAACTAAAAAGGTAAAAATTACAACAATGAAATAAAATGATGGGGGTTTGAGGATCCACTTTTATTATTTCAAATCTAGAAATCTCCCTTATTATAATATATAAATTTGTGTTATTTTACCAACCGACCATATAGGCGGTATCCTGATTAAGTCAGATTTTTAATTAATTCCAACCGACCATAAAGGCGTTATCCAATTACGTCAAGTTAAAATTAATCTAATTAAGTCCAACCGACCAATAAGGCGGCATCCGATTAATTCAGGTTTTAAAATAATTCATCTATTATAACTAAGGGAGATTAATCTAAATTATTATAATAAAAGCTTCACATTTACCCCAGCAGAAAGAAGTTACCCACTCATACTTTTAAGTAAAACAAAGAAAAATTTACTGCTTAAAATAAAAATTAAATACAGGAAAACTGAAATTAAACAAACAAGATATTCTCTTCTTAGTATTCTAAGGAAATTCCCCAGAAGAAAGTATGAAGAATTCAAATGAAATCAGCCTCAATTTATAAGCTCCAAAATCGGGCCGCGTCGCGACGCGCTCTATAGTGAATGGCGGTTGTCGGCAGACTCCATTATTGGCTCGGCGTCGCGACGCATGAAGGCTTGGGGTCACGACACTGACGTCATGATGACGCGTGTCGACAGACTGAATTATTATGCTGACGTCATGATGACGCGATGATGACACACGTGATGACATGGTGATGATACGTGTCGGCAGCTCAATAATTGAGGCGCATCGCGATGTGTAAATAATAAATTTCTCAATTTTTCCCTTTTCATCCATTTTTCACCGTTTTAGCCCCGATTTGATTCCAGGAAGTCCAGAAATCTTATTTATCTACAAAATAACACAAAACACATCAAAATATTCACAAAACTCGAGAAACTATACAAAATATTAAGTAAAAATGGCGGTAAATATTGATATATTTTCCACTTATCACAACCCCAAACCTAACATTTTGCTAGTCCTCGAGCAAAACAAACAAAATAAAATGTAATAAACAACTTAAAAATAAAATTAAACTAAGCCACTTTCGTAGGGATCACAGTTGCATTTAGCGTATGCAACAAGCCTTTAAACCCCTAGGTGTCCCTAGTGGAAGAGTTATAGTCTCGTGAGGGCTTACAGCGACGATACCCACAAACGTCAATCAAATGTTCAATCAAACACACAAAACAAGTTAGTGACCAAACATATGAAATTCTTTTCCAAGTTAATAGTTATTTTCTTTCTTTCGAAATTACCAAATAAGTAAATTCTCCGATTATTTTTGTCATTCTCCATATACACAAATAACAAGGTATTAATCAAATCATTGTGCCCACAATATTCATAAGTGTAGTTGAAAAGAGAGTAATATTTTTGTCCTAAAGTTATATCAGAATTCACACCTTTTTTTGGCAACAAATTTTTTTTTTAAATATATAATATCTTCAATCCATGTAGCGAGCTTTGGGCCAGTGACTCCCAAAACAGTTGGCTTTAGGGCACTAGGTGTTAAGACACCCCTACAGACTTAATTACTCGGATCTCAGATGTTAAAGGTTCTACCGTTTGACCCGAACAATCACTGCTTATTAAGGCAAGACGTCCGATTATTAAGTGGAAACTTTATTATTATTAACTCAGGCTTTTACCGTTTGACGCGAACAATCACTTCTTACTGAGGCAAGACGTCTGGTTACTAAGTAAAAGCATGGCTAATTATTTATATACATAATTTTTTTTATTCCATCGCTTTCAGATGCTTCCTCCAATAAACTAGAGCACTGACTATTATAAACTTTTCACTTACGACCCATGTCTGTATGTTACCATGCATGTTGATAATACCTGTCAAATGAGCATATGAAGTTTAAATTAAGTCAATATTATGGAGAATTCCCGAATTTAAATAATTCAAAAGGAAATAAACAAAAATTAACTTGTTACGAATTAGGTTGAGATACGTCTCAGGAGTGGAAATTCCGTACACCGCTATCTCAAACACAATTCCACTTGATTAGTCAAGTTAAAAATATGTATATTGTTTTTTAATTTTTTGACTAAAAACCAAGCAAAAACAACAAAACGAAAAATAAAAACAAGATACTAGTCAACTATTACCCACCCCCAAACCTAATTGAGACATTGTCCCCAATGTCTAAAAAGAAGAAGGAAAGTTTAGAAGACAGTACCTGGTTAGCGTGGAATTGTACATTTAAAAAGAAAATTAAAGGTTAATATCTAGATTTATCTGACGCTTCTTACCACGATCATTATCAGACCAGTTTATCTCGGAAAGGATATGGTCAATTTGTGGTTCAAAAGTTAAGATTTGGTCAAATAAATCATTGGTTGTTCTGGCAGTGAAGATGATATCTTTTACGGGTTTTGAAAGAAACCCATTTCTCCTGGCATCTTCAAGAAACACAAAAAAGTCAAAAAATCGTTCAACATTAAACAGTCTCATTGATTTCTGATGTATGTTCAAGTTCGCCCAATATAGCATTGTAAAAAATTCCTCCATCGTGCCCAAGCCACATGGCAAAGCAATAAAAGCATCAGCACGGTTAATCATTTCAACAAGTCATTCAGACATACCTAGCACGATGCATTCCTCTTCGTTTGATTGTCCGATAAGATTTTCCTCTGCCAAAGATTTTGGGATGATTCCCAAAACTTGACTACCTCATTCCTGTACAACCCTTGAAACGTACCCCATCAGTCCAAGATTACCACCGTCATATACTAAGTGCATATTTCTCTCAGCCATGACTCTACCCAATTCGTTTGATGCTTCAGCGAATTCTGGTTTAAAACCAGAACTAGTACCGCAAAACACACAGATGTTAACAACTCGTCTTCTTGAAGTTGCTTCCATTTTTTTTAATATTACTTTCTCAAATCTGGATGTTTATAAGAGGGCAGTGACGAGCTGAATTTATAGATCCTAAAAAATGGTGAGTAATAATAGCACTAGTACCTGCCAAATGACAATTATTAGCTAAACA
The DNA here is from genome assembly GCA_019454045.1 of Zanthoxylum bungeanum. Lineage (NCBI taxonomy): Eukaryota > Viridiplantae > Streptophyta > Magnoliopsida > Sapindales > Rutaceae > Zanthoxylum > Zanthoxylum bungeanum. Next base: position 283,067 of record SKCR01024823.1, read on the forward strand.
ATAAAATAAATCGTGAAAGTAAAAAAGTTTGGATCTTGTCGGCGAAAATAAAAGAAAATAACAAAATAAATCACAATTGCAAAGAAATCTATGTGTCAAAGACAAGCTTCCCATCCAATTTTCTTATAAATTACAAACAGAGTCTTTTAAAGTCAGATTCCCGAGACTTAATTGTTGTCTTTCTCTTCGAAACTGTGTATGTAAATTGTGAATCGTGTGATACACATATCCACTGGAATGCATCTCAAGAGTCAATGATATGTCATCTGACTCCTTACTCATGCCATCCCTAATGAACTTTATTTTATCTTCGCGGTTATCAGACATTATTCTTAAAGAACGACAACGAGTATTACATGTACATCGTGCACATTTATAGCAAACACATAATCGTTTAACTCTTATTTTCTTAGCATAGGTGATTTTTCCTAAACCAGGCAGAAATGAAATAAAAGAGTCAGATGACTCACCTGCCAATCGAACTCGTGCTTCAATTATCCAACAAATGTCACTAAGAATACCTTTGATCATCAGAAGTCTCATTATTTCAATGCGTGCTTTGTATTCATCAGAGAATTTTGAGGGAGAGAAGGAAAATGCTTGTAAAGTTTTGCGAGAACGTCTTTCATCATGTCTGTGACTTTTCCTATAAAAATTAAACACACCAAAATTAAACACACCAAATCTCAATACATACACAAATTACATGAGTTACCTCCCTGCTAGCACTAAGTTTAACGTCGTCAGCTAGACATGACTGCCCGAACGTTAGGCTGGATTTGCCAGTGTGAGACTCTCTTTTTTATGCTTGATGGATTCTCCCCAATAGTGATTGACACTTTGGCTATTAACTTTGCATGTATCATTGGAGTTGGGGTCATGTAGCTCAACGGCTCCATATGGTAAAACTTGGGTGATTACAAATGGACCTGACCACCGTGATTTTAGCTTACTAGGGAAAAGTTTCAACCTTGAGTTGTATAACAATATCCGCTGCCCTGGTTCCAGTTGTCTGCGTACTATTTTCTAATCATGCCACTTCTTGGTCTTTTCTTTGTACAGTTTAGCATTCTCATAAGCATGGAGACGAAATTCCTCCAATTCGTTCATTTGGTGGAGCCGTTTCTCTCATGCTGTTTGTAGATCAAAATTTAGTTTCTTCAGTGCCCGGTACGCTTTATGTTCGAGCTCCACAGGCAGATGGCATATTTTTCCAAACACCATTCGATATGGGGACATTCCAATGGGTGTTTTGTAAGCTATCTGGTAGGCCCATAATGCGTCATCTAATTTTGTAGACCAGTCCATCCTTGTTGAACAAACAGTTCTCTCCAAGATTCTTTTGATTTCTCCGTTGGAAACTTCAACCTGACCATTTAATTACGGATGGTAAGCAGTGGCAACTTTGTGAGTAACTTCGTATTTGGCTAGGAGTGCATCGAAATATCTGTTATAGAAGTGTGTGCCACCATCATTGATGATCGCTCGATGTATTCCGAAGGAATTTTAACACCACTTTGGAGTCATTTGATGGCAGTGTTGCTACTTCAACCCATTTGGAAACGTAGTCTACTGCAACCAGAATGTACAGGTTTCCATATGATGGAACAAAATGTCCCATAAAGTCAATTCCACATACATCAAATATCTCCACTTCGAGAATGTTTTGAAGAGGTCATTCATTTCTCCTAGAAATATTTCCCGTTCTCTGGCACCTGTCACATTGAAAAACGAATAAGTGAGCATCTTTAAACAAAGTGGGCCAGAACAAACTTGATTGTAGGATTTTGGCTGCAGTTTTATCTCAGCTGAAGTGTCCGACATATGATGATGAATGACAATATTGCAAGACCCTATTGACTTCCTCATGTGGAACACAACGCCGCAATAACTGATCAGTACAACATTTGAATAGATACGGCTCATCCTAGATATAGTGCTTGACTTCTTTGAAGAAATTCTTCAATTGCTGATGTGTCCATTCTAACGGCCATTTCCCCGATACTATGTAGTTTACATAGTCAGCATACCATGGGACTTTCCGCAGCTTGATGGCAAACAACTCTTCATCTGGAAAATTTTCTTTGATTATCATCTCATTGCCAGTTGTTCTTTCATTTTCGAGCCTTGACAAGTAATCTGCCACATGATTTTCTGTCCCCTTCATGTCTCGGATCTCCACATCAAATTCTTGCAGTAGAAGCATCCAACAGATCAATATAGGCTTGGAATCATTCTTAGCGATCAGGTATTTGATTGTTGAATGATTTGTGTAGACTACCACTTTGGGACCCAACAAATAGAAGAAGAATTTATCAAAAACAAACACAACTTCGAGCAACTCCTTTTCAGTTGTTGTGTAGTTGAGTTGTGCTTCATTCAAAATTTTACTGGCGTAGTAAATGGTGTGAAAAACTTTTGCTTTACGTTGTCCCAAAACTGCACCTACAACAAAATCACTAGCATCGCATATCACTTCAAATGGGAACGTCCAGTCTGGTGATACTATGATGGGGGCAGAGACCAACTTCTATTTCAAGATCTCAAAAGCATGGTGGCATTCTTTGGTGAAGTTGAAAGACACATCTTTCTCCAGCAGATTGCACAAAGGTGTTAGCATTCTTGGAGATGTCTTTGATAAATCTCCTGTAGAATCCTGCATGCCCGAGAAAACTTCGAATCCCTTTGATTGATGATGGTGGAGGTAATTTTTCTATCGTCTCGATCTTTGCTTTGTCTACCTCAATTCCTTTCTGTGAGATCCGATGTCCCAAGACAATGCCTTCTTGCACCATGAAGTGGCATTTCTCCCAGTTGAGTACCAGGTTGGTATCTTCACATCTTTATAACCATTTTTTCCAGATTTTGCAAGCAGTGGTCGAACGAGTCACCAAACACTGAGAAGTCATCCATGAAGACTTCTATGCTTTGTTCTATCATGTTTGAAAAGATGGCCATCATGCATCGTTGAAATGTGGCAAGAGCATTACAGAGTCCAAATGGCATCCTGCGGAAATCAAAAGTACCATACGAGCATGTGAATGTGGTTTTCTCCTGATCTTCTAGGGTGATGGCAATCTGATTGTATCCTGAGTATCCATCCAGAAAGCAGTAGAATTCATGTCCCGCCAATCTGTCTAGCATTTGGTCAATGAATGGTAGTGGGAAATGATCATTTCGTGTGCTTTGTTTAGCTTCCTGTAGTCCATACATACTCTTCATCCAGTCACTGTTCTTGTTGGAATCAACTCGTTCTTTTCATTGGTGACTAAAGTCATTCCTCATTTCTTGGGTACACATTGCATAAGACTCACCCAAGAGCTGTCATATATGGGGTAAATGATGCATGCATCCAACCATTTGATAATTTCTTTCTTCACGACTTCCTTCATGATTGGATTTAATCTCCGTTGATCCTCCACTGTGGTTTTGTATTCGTCGTTCATCAGGATTTTGTGTATGCAAAATGATGGACTGATGCCTCGAATGTTTGCTATAGTCCAGCCAATAGCTCTCTTGTGCTCGCGTAGCACTCTCAATAACTTATCTTCCTGCACCCATATTAGTGACGAAGAAATGATCACAGGTAAATCGGAAGAGTTTTCCAAGTATACATGAGATGGCTCGGAAGTGGCTTTAATTCCAGCTGTTGGACAATTAAGACCCATAGCGTCACTATTTGTACAGATCATTGTGTTGTTGTACAAATTAACTATGTGACAAAGGAAATTGCTCTTTTATCATTTGTGATTAGATCACCAAGATGTATAAATGATGAAAGGTCCATATGATTAGTTCATGGATTGAGATGATATGAGACAGTATCAATCCATGAAGGTTTAATCATTAAATATCCCTAGTCAGAGTATTATCGAGATTGGACATCGATAATGCGTAAAAGACTAGTATTACACTTGTGCGCGTTGTGAGGAACAGGTATAGTTCTCATATATTTGGTATAAGATACTCATGCAAGTGTAATAGGAGGTTGTGTTTTACCAATGGTACGGAAAACAGCTTCGCTCTGGATAGACCCCTCGAAATTCCATTGGTAGTATGACTATGTGTCTATAGAAGTCCGAATCAGGGTAGGTGTATTTGGTCTTAACCTGAGACTTGCACCGCTAATACTTGCGACAATCAATATAATTTGGTTTTGGTCGTCCAGGGCTTTAACAGGTTCTGTGTACGCCTCTTCTGGGTATATTGAGAATCGTAGTGTATTGGGTGTGATGTCGAGATGGAAGTATCACTCCAATCATAGTGGAGATGATGGTCACATAGGATACGGAACTGGTTCTCTTATGTACTGCAGTCATCGGGATAAAATGACTAGGTCATGTTTATCTGATTATAGAGAATAGTTACCAGAGATCCGATATGTGCTTCGTACGGGGCAGACACATTTCCAGCCCCAGGCCTTGCACGTGACATCCGATGCTGGATCGAAATACGCAATACTACATATACTACGTCTGATATAGATCACATATTCCTGTAAGGATGTTTCTGGAGAATTGGGTAGGCATGGCGCTTTGCTAGAAGCCAACCTTGTCTTGTAAATCGGTACAAACGTAGTACTATGTACGAACGTGTTCGGATAGTCCGACGACCGAATTTACTGCCAACATATCAGGGGATCTCATGGGTCGCTTCCCGAAGATTCACCGATGACGTATGACTCGCACTTTATTAATCTGGGATTAATTAGTAAAGAGAGAAAATTAATCTGGGATTAATTACGGAGATATTTTATCTAGGATAAAATATTATTAAAGAGAGAAAACGATAAATTTGAAATTAATCGATAAAATAATATATTCGATATATTATACGAAATTGGATTTCGACGCGGAATTGAAATTGGATTTTAATTCGGGCAAACGAGTTAATTTAGAATTAATTCGTTAGCGACGTGAATAGTGATTTTACTAGGTATAATTATTTAATTGCGTCGCAACGAAAAATTCATTAATTTGGAATTAGCGAACCCGAGCCCAGGAGTGTTTGCGAGCGCACTCGCATTTCGAATTCAAGTGCGGCCCGCAAGTCACATCAAGCGTCAAATCACTAGTCAATCAATTGATGTTACAAATTGTCACTTGATTGATGTGAATAGTTGATGGAGTTGTTGGATGACTTAAAGCCTTTGACTTTTGGAAAGCCAAAAATTTGGTAAATGAATTTTGTAATTCATTTTAGTGTATTAGATACACAATTTGTAACAACCAACCAACACTTTATCTCTTCTCTTTCTTCTCTCCATCTTCACGACAAGGGGCTGAATTTCTTCTCCAAAACCTTCTGGTTTTACCGTGAATGGCAGTGAGAAAATAAGGGATTTTTGTGGCAAAAATCCCTAAGTGCTAGCACACATTTGGAGACATACAAAGGTGATAGGGAAACCCACTTGTGAGCTTGGAATCACCACCCAAAAGCTTGGAGCTTGAATCGAAAATGAAGGAGCCAAACCAGTAAATGTCGTGAGCCTTGGAGGAGTTTCAAAGGGCATAAAAAGTTTTTTTCTTCGACGCATCGCCTCAACCGATCGATGTAAGTATTCCACAACTTCTTCGTGTATTCAAATGTATGTTTCATCGCTTTAATCGATCCTCGGGACCGTAGAAAAACCTAACAATGGTATTAGGGCGAGTAAGAGTAAAAAGCATGAAACTTGAACTTAGGGTTAAAATTGGGTAAATTGATTTGAGCATGATTTGGTTAAATTAATTGATTGAGTATGCTTAAATGATGTTTAATTGAAGTTGGATTGGATCAATTTCATGAAAATTGATTTGGAACAATTTTCCCCAAAAATCATGGCTTGGCCGAGAGGTATAGAACCATAATGTCTTGGTGATTTTTTGTTTCGTTGATCATTGGATGACTTGAAAGGATTGGGAATTGTTGATTTGAAAATTAATTGAATTGAATTTTGAATTGGACAAAAATTCCCCTTATTGCCGAGACTTTAAGCATGTTAATTTTTTGATTCAATTGTGTTGGACACTAATTGATGATAATGAGCATGATTAATTAGGCTAATTGGTGTTTTGGAAATATTGATTTGGGTAATTAATTATGTTATACACTTTAGGTTAATTAAATATGAAATTTGGAATTTTTGTAGTTTAATTAATTGGGCTTAAATTGGATTTGGGCTTGAAAAGTTGTTATTGGGCTTAAATGGGCTTGGTTGTACCAAGATGGGATTAGGCTAAATTGGTTGGATCCAATTGGGCCCAAAACCATTTCCATAAAAGTCCAATTATGACTTAATGGACCTTTAATATTTTAATTGGGCCTAATGGGCCTAAATTGATTTCTAGGCTTATGAGGTTATTCCTTGATTGGGCTTTGGTTATTGGTTTTGACCCAAGTTGACCAAAAGTCCATGCCTTAAGAAATTAATTGAAAGCCCATTGGACTTTAATTAAATTAACATTGGATGTTAATCGGGCTTTGAGACCCGTAACGATTAAATTTGGAATTTAAGTCGTAAAGGTTTGTTAATAAAGTGTAATATTTAATTTGGAATTAAATAGCGAATTAGTATTAAATGCAAATTGAATTGGATTTAATTTTGTAGTTTAATATAATTCAAGAATTCGTACTTTGAGTACTTATTCGCAAAATGAGTTTGACTCGCGTAAAATTAAATCGTTGTTTGAACATTGGATGGTCATTAATTATCAGATTAATTAATTGGATTAGATTGATTGATAACATGCTTGTGTGAATACATGGTTTGCGATGCATGAATAATGTATATCGGATGGAATATTAGATGGGTGGGGTAATTTTGGAATTGTTGTAATAAATTTAGAATTTATTAATTGGACCTGCGTGTCCAACTATTAACCTCTTTGACTCTGTGTATTTCTCTTCTCACCTATTCCCCTCAATGTAAATGAGGTTTCTTTAGAAGTGTTATGTAACGGGTAGAAGCAATACTTGTGCTAGAGCGGGAGAGAGGAAATAGAGAGATTTGTTCTAGGAAAAGTGTAAGTATCCATCCACATATCATTATTATTTTATTTATATGCGCCTTATTATGTGTTTAGAATGCATGTTTAAGGGTGTATGATGATGAGACCTTAACAAAGATAAATAAATTGGTTGCCAATTGCACGCGAAAAACCCTCACAAAATATTAAGCGTTTTTCCTTCCATTGAGTGATTCTTACTCAAGATCCAAGACTGGCATTGGTTGGTTGGCCAAAGTCAAGACTTTGTCCGTCGAGGATGTGTTTGAATCATGAAGGCTTTGTTCCATATTGGGTCTGTCCGTCCAAGTTGTGATTTGTTGGCCAAAGTCAAGATCACTTCTTGTCCATCGACATTGATTACGAAGCTTTCCATAGGAATGGGTCACGCTTAACTGGGATCACTAAGTTTGTTGTGCCAAAGCCAAGGCTTAGTTGATTCAGAAGAATAAGGTTAGGATATTGGATATATTGGCATATATAAGATATATGTTTCGGACTTGGATGTCCCCTACTGGATCTAGGAATTGGATGAGATCCAATTGATCTTAGAGATCTACCTAGTTAATTATCATACAATTTGTTGGCCAAAGTCAAGATTGTGTGTTATTTAACGGGATCCTAGCCCACTAGAAAACAAGGTTTCCCGAGTACTCAACAGAGGGTTAGAGGCTCGCCGAAAAATAGTGGGAGGCAAGTATTAAATTTGCAATATTCGTTTAGTAACTTGCCATACGCGCTCATATCAAATTATTCGTCAAATAAATTATTTATTAGTTGGAATAATAATTAATGTTGTTTTAATAAACAATTGGACTGTATTCAAACTATTTCATTTATAGTTGATTATATAATTGGATTATAGTAATCAATATATTTGAATTAACTAATTTCAATTAATAGTTGATTTTATAATTGGATTATAGTAATCAATATAATTGAAGTTAACTAATTTAAATTATAGTTGATTATATAGTTGGACTATAGTAATCATTATAATAAATAGTACCTAAATCGTTGATTAAATAGTTGGACTATTAGAATCAAGATAATTGAAAGATTAATGTTTAAAACATAATCCTGGGTGAAAATATTTTTAAACGACTTTAATTTTCAAATTGGGAATAATATTTCAGGATAGTCCTGAAAACCGAGAAGTTAACCTATTTGATAGAATAACATCTTAGGCCAAAGCCCGAGTTAAGTAGATAGTAGAGCATGAAATTTGGAATATTCATGTAATGATAACCTTAGTGCTTAATCCATTATAACTTGCCAAATAGACTCCTTAATTTCTTAATCAGAACTAAGGATTAGATCTTTAAAGTATAATAATGAAATTGAAGGATCTTCATAGATCTATTCTTAGATCTTAGAAGTACTAAATTGCAATAGTAAACTCTTGGAGAGTTAATGGCATTCTCAAGGAGACAAAGTCAAAGTTTGCAATCAGGCAAGAAGCGCAAGGCGCACACCTTACTTCAACATCCCAGAAGGCCAAGGCTAGCCGAAGGCTTCTGGAGTGTCGAAAAGGGAAAAAAGGTAAAATCATTATAGTCTTCTGGGAAGATAAATGACATATCCCAAAAATGTCTGCCTAAATTGTGGCAAATGGGATCACGGAAGCTTGACTGTCGTTTGAACAAAGCAGACATGAAGTAATTGAAGACGAGCAAGGCTCTGACTTCAAATATGTTTGTCATAATTATGTTCACAACTGTATTAAAATTGGATTTTAAAACTAAGTGTGGTACATAAATATGTACTGGTGTTCAGAATGCTGAAAAGCAGGATACTGACTTCAGTGAGATTAATATGCTAATTGAAAACGGGACGAAAGTCGCTGTTTTAACCGTAGATACCTAAGTTTAGGAACTACCCTTCGGGTATGTACATAAATTAGGAAACTGTTACAATGTAACTAGTTTGACTAGAAACATTATCTCTATATCAGGGTTTAACCAGTTGCGGGGTATACCTTTATATTCTAGAACACTAAAGTGTTTTATTATATAAAGATGATATTGAGATCAACACTTAGATGTGAATAACAGTATTTATATTTTGAATATAAATAAATCTCAAACGTATATAACATGACAAACAAATAGCTCAAACTGATTTGATCAGAAGAAACTTAATTGTGGAATTGTTGTCTGGGACACATTAAACAAGACTCGTATATCCACACTTTTGAAGAGTGGGTACTATGACTAATTTGATTCCAATCAAATAAAGTCTACGAATCTAGTTTATTAGGCAAAGTGCCTAAAACATCTTTACTTGGTAAAAGTGCAAATGCCACCGATCTGTTAGCCCTTATTCATAGTGACGTAGGTGGGCCCATATCTAGTTAGGCTAGAGGTGGATATGAATATTTCGTGACCTTTACGGATGTGGCATCGCGTTAAGGTTATATGTTTCTTTTGAAACATAAATCGGAAACTTGTAGAGTTTCGACACGAAATAGACAAACAGATCGGCTCTAAAGTATAAAATCATCACGGTTAGACCATGATGAAAATACTTAAGCAATAAGTTTTTCATATACTTGAAAGAGTATAGTATTTTTTCAATGAGGACTCCTCCCGGAACACGTCAGTTTGACGGTGTATCCGAACTGAGTAACCGAATTTTGTTGGACATGATAAGGCTAATCATGAGTCGCTCTGAGCTACCATTTCCTTCAACGGATAAGCATTAAACAGTGCAAAACTTATTTAGAATAAGGTTCCATAAAAATCTGTATGACAGACTTCATATTAGATATGAACAGGAAAGAAACTGAGTTTTCTCATTCTTGATGATTTGGGTTTGCTAGGCATATGTTTGGATGATACCAAACTAGAACCCAAATTGGATAAGTGCTAAATTATAGGTTATCATAGGGATACCAAAGTACAGTACTTATATAACTCACAAGAGAACAATGTAATTGTTGCTCGCCATGCGTTTTTTTTTTTCTTAGAGGAATACCTATATGCAGTGGTAAGTGGGAGGAAAGTAAAACTCGATGAAAATTGGAGTGATACTGTTCCAGGCACCGAATCTTAATGGAACACAAATAGTTCATCAAGGGTGAATCTATACCAATAATCTTCGAATACACAAGAACCACGTAAGTCCGAGAGAGTCAGAAGACAACCTGGGGTATGGGTTTCTGATCTCACCTCGTTAAGAAGTCAATCTTATTGAGGAATACCAACTGACTACGTATGAGGAAGTGATACAAGGTATCGACTCCCTATTATGGCAAAGTGCCATAAAGTTCGAAATGGATCCCATGTATACCAACTATGTTTGAATACTAGTTGATGTACCGCAAGGCATTGTGGCTATTGGTACTATATCAGTCTTTAAGGAAGACATACATGGAAGGCAACATACCAACGTACTGAGCTAGGCTTGTAGCGGAAAGGTATCGTTATCAATATTGTGTCGATTACGACGAAACCTTTTACTTGTTGCCATTGGTAAATCCATTTGGATAATGCTTGCTGATTCTGCATGTTTCATTTATGAAATATGACATCTGAACGGAAAATCGCTTTCCTTAACGGAAACCTTTTGGAGGATGTTTACAACATCCAGACGGTTTTGTCGTACCATAACAAGCAAACAAGGTTTGCAAGTTAATTCGATCCATGGATGGATTGAAACAAGCATAAGGTTCTTGGAACCGTCTTGGAACCTTCGTATTGATGTTATCATAATGATTCTTGTGTACATAAGGAGGTTAGTGGGAGCGCACTGATAATGAATGTCCTAAATAATGATAATATGTCATTTCTTGGAATGATATTCCCATAATAAAATCGGTGAAAGCTAGGCTTTCGAGAAGAAATTCTCTGTAGAATTCTTGGGAGAAACAACCTTTATTTTAGGAATAAAGATCTATTGGGATATGATTTAAAGTTGTTAGCACTCTCCGAGAAATCGTACATTGAAATAAATATACGCGACTTGGTGTCTCATACGCTTTGAGCATATGGAGTCACAATCGGGCCAATCCAAGTGATAGTCATTGGATTGATGTTAAGAACATACTTTAGTATCTTAGAGGAACTAAGGATGCTATCTATACTATGGCGAGAGAGAGAACTTGAAGTGACTGGGTTCACCGTTGCAAGTTTCCTAAACCGACAAAAACGACTATAAGTCATAACAACGGTATAATATAGTTTGAATAACGGAACAGTGAGCTGGAAATCTTCCAAGCAAGATACTGTTACCGAATAAACAATAAAGCGGGTTATTGCTGCAGCTGAGGCGCAATAGAAGCCTTCTGGATTGATAAATAATCCTAATCAGATTCGGAATAGTTCTGTTAGCAGCTGAGCTAGGCTACAGCACAGGCTAAAGAATTAATTGTCTCATCAACGATCCAGATATATACTTCAATTATACATCTGATTCGTTCGGATCATACATCGTGGCGATGTGATGATCGAATAAATCGCATCAGATGACAATTATGCAAATCCGCTAACGAAAGTCTTTCTCAGTAATTTGAGCGAACCGTACATAGTTCGGGTGTAAGACACTTGAGTGACTGGCTATAGGCCAAGTGGGAGATTGTTGGACTATTATGACCCATAACGTCACTATTTGTACAGATCATGGTGTTGTTGTACAAATTAACTATGTGACAAAGGAAATTGCTCTTTTATCATTTATGATTAGATCACCAAGATGTATAAATGATGAAAGGTCTATATGATTAGTTCCCTGATTGAGATGATATGAGACAGTATCAATCCACGAAGGTTTAATCATTAAATATCTCTAGTCAGAGTATTATCGAGATTGGACATCGATAATGCGTAAAAGACTAGTATTACACTAGTGCGCGTTGTGAGGGCATAACGTCATAGTTCTCATATATTTGGGTATATGATACTCATGCAAGTGTAATAGGAGGTTGTGTTTTACCAATGGTATGGAAAACAGCTTCGCTCTGGATATACCCCTCGGAATTCCATTGGTAATATGACTATGTGTCTATGGAAGTCCGAATCAGGGTAGGTGTATTTGGTCTTAACCTGAGACTTGCACCGCTAATACTTGCGACAATCAATATACTTTGGTTTTGGTCGTCCAGGGCTTTAACAGGTTCTGTGTACGCCTCTCTGGGTATATTGAGAATCGTAGTGTATTGGGTGTGATGTCGAGATGGAAGTATCACTCCAGTCATAGTGGAGATGATGGTCACGTAGGATACGGAACTGGTTTCTTATGTACTGCAGTCATCGGGATAAAATGACTAGGTCATGTTTATCCGATTATAGAGACTAGTTAACAGAGATCCGATATGTGCTTCGTACGGGGCAGACACATTTCCAGCCCCAGGCCTTGCACGTGACATTCGATGCTGGATCGAAATACGCAATACTACGTATACTACGCCGGATATAGATCACATATTCCTGTAAGGATGTCTGGAGAATTGGGTAGGCATGGCACTTTGCTAGAAGCCAACTTGTCTTGTAAATCGGTACAAACGTAGTATTAGGTACGAACGTGTTCGGATAGTCCGACGACCGAGTTTACTGCCAACATATCCGGGGATCTCATGGGTCGCTTCCCGAAGATTCACCGACGACGTATGACTTGCACTTTATTAATCTGGGATTAATTGTAGAGAGAAAATTATCTGGGATTAATTACAGAGATATTTTATCTGGGATAAAATATTATTAAAGAGAGAAAATAATTAATTTGGAATTAATCGACAAAATAATATATTCGATATATTATAAGAAATTGGATTTCGACGCGGAATGAAATTGGATTTTAATTCGGGCAAACGAGTTAATTTAGAATTAATTCGTTAGCGACGTGAATAGTGATTTGCTAGCATAATTTTTAATTACGTCGCAACGGAAAATTCGTTAATTTGGAATTAGCGAACCCGAGCCCGGGAGTGTTTGCGAGCACACTCGCATTTCGAATTCAAGTGCGGCCCGCAAGTCACATCAAGCATCAAATCACTAGTCAATCAATTGATGTGATAACTTGTCACTTGATTGATGTGAATAGTTGATGGAGTTGTTGGATGGCTTAAAGCCTTTGACTTTTGAAAGCCAAAAATTTGGTAAATGAATTTTGTATTCATTTTAGTGTATTAGATACACAATTTGTAACAACCAACCAACACTTTCTCTCTTCTCTTTCTTCTCTCCCTCTTCACGCCCAAGGGGCTGAATTCTTCTCCAAAACTTCTGGTTTTACCGTGAATGGCAGTGTGAAAATAAGGGATTTTTGTGGCAAAAATTCCTAAGTGCTAGCACACATTTGGAGACATACAAAGTTGATAGGGAAACCCACTTGTGAGCTTGGAATCACTACCCAAAAGCTTGGAGCTTGGATCGAAAATGAAAAAGCCAAACCAGTAAATGCCGTGAGCCTTGGAGGAGTTTCAAAGGGCATAAAAAGTTTTGTTCTTCGACGCATCGCCTCAACCGATCGATGTAAGTATTCCGCAACTTCTTCGTGTATTCACATGTATGTTTCATCGCTTTAATCGATCCTCGGGACAATAGAAAAACCCAACACCAGCTGCGGTGGTTCTTCAATCGAGGGCTTGATTCGCTCTTTTTTTGATAGTTCCAAGCTTTCAACATGTGGTGTCGATCTGAAGCGAGAGGCTTCATCAAGATAGTTGATACATTCCAGATTCTCATCATCTAATTCTATGTCAGTCATATTGGTGATGCATGCTTCAAATTTTTTAGTGGAAAGTTACATTGCATATGTGTTATGGATGATACTATCTATTACATCAAGTTTGAAACATTCCTCCTCAATTTTGTCATTCGGGAATTTCATGGCTTTGAAAACATTGAATGTTACTTCTTGGTCATGTACCTTCATGGTTCGTTCATCTTTTTGTACATCAATAATGGTTCGACGTGTAGCCAAAAATAGGCTCCCGAGTATGATGGGTACGTCTTTGTCTTCCTCCATATCAAGGACAATGAAATTTGCTGAGAAAATGAATTTATCGACTTTGACTAATACATCTTCCACTACACCTCTCGGAAATGCGAGTGTTCTATAAGCAAGTTGCAGAGTGACTGAGGTGGGCTTTGCTTCTCGAATCTACAGTTTCCTGTAAATAGACAAAGGCATCAAGTTAATACTAGCACCTAAATCACATAAAGCCTTACCGAAGTAATGTTCTCATATGGTGCAGGGGATGGTGAAACTGTCAGGATCTTTCAACTTTGGGGGAAGCTTCATCTGAATGATGGCGCTACATTCTTCTGTCAATGCTACAGTCTCATAATCTCTCAATCTTCGCTTTCGTGACATAATATCTTTCATGAATTTGACATAGCTGGGCATTTGTTCCAACGCTTCTGTTGATATGCAGTTTTTTGAAGATCTTCAGGAATCGAGCAAATTGATTGTCCAGTTTGTGTTTCTGAAGGCTGTGGAAAAGATGGAGGTGAAGTAAATCTTGCTCGATCATTTTTTTTTGCATCTTTTCCCTCCATCTGTGGATCTGCTTCGCTGCTTTCTTTTGGAACTTTCTCAGTAGATGCCTTGACTCCAACATCTTTGTTGATTTCAGTGCCACTTTTCAACGTGATGGTTTGGCATTGCTCATTCCATCTGTTCCTTGGATTTGGTTTTGTGTTCCTAGGAAGGGTACATTGCGGTCTGTAACTCTGAGCATTGGCCAGTTGTCCCAGTTGATTTTCCAGTGCCTTTAAAGATGCTTCTTGTTTTTGAAACATAACATCATATTTGGCTTCTTGTTTTTTCATCTGGGTCAGCACTTCTGCTATTCCTGGTTCTTTTTCATACTCATGGCCTTTGTTTTGCTGTTGGAATCCAGGTGGTGGATTGTTCCTTTGCCTTGAAAAGTTGCTCCATGCGAAATTGGGATGATTCCTCCAACCTGGGTTATAGGTATTGGAATATGGATTTGTTTTCCTATCTGTTGAAATTGCTGACATAGTTCACAGTCTCATCATGTTGGTTGTAAGATTCTGCCTCTGGTGCTAAACAAATTAGACACAAGTAAAGTATCTAACCTCAAAATTAATAGTAAAAGATAAATAAGTCTCCGGTAACGGTGCCAAAAACTTGACAGGTGGTAAACACACACGTAACGCGAGTGCACGTATCGCTCAAGTAGTATGAAATGTATCGATCATATGAGGACTTATTACCTAAGCTATTAATTTATTGAAGTTAAATGTCTACGAGTATCTAATTGATTCGATTTTTGGTTGGATGATGATTTTTACTAAAGACAAGTAATTAAAACAATGCGAAATTAAATTAAAAAGTAATCAATATTATGAAAATATCTAGGGTTGTGAATCCTTCCAATATTCATCTAAATATGAAGTGATTATCTTATGTTTGTGCAATATATCGGTTTATTAACCTGGAACACAAAAATATGCAAAAACCTCTATCGATGGTCAGATGCAAACACCAAAAATAACCTAATTAACTATATGTCTATGTGTAGGCACTGCATTTTTGCATAAGACCCGATGATGAGCCTCATATGGAGGCACTACCCGATAAGTTGCGGAAGTCGCGGGAAACAGATGTCGGAAGGGAAAATTCAAAAATCAATACCTTGTTGGACTTAATTCGTTTACTTAGCCTCGGGTTCGCTCGATTAATCTCTGTTTTAACTGTTAGACTCGGCCCAAAAAGCCCACACACCATCAACCCACACCACCAACCCACACGCCTAAACCCACCAAAGAGCCATCCCACACGCCCACAAGCATCCAAGCCCAATCCAAAATAATTAACACATTAAACACATGTTAAAATCCAAATAAATCACCTTCCCAATTTAAATAAATCACATGCCTACATTAAATAAAACAAATCAAATCCCATAAATCCCTTTCCTAAACTAAAACAAATCACCTTACTAAATTGAATAGATCTTTTCCTTATAACACACAAAATAAAAGATACATCCATGATTGCATGATTTTTTTCCTTCCCATGCAAGGAAAACCCTAGCCCACTCCTATAAAAAGAGACATAAACCAAACCCTTAACCCCCTAGCACATTCACGCCCAAGACAAGAGAAGAGCTTCCCCATTGCCATGAAACACACCTATCTAGCAACCCTAATTCACGCCAAAACAGCCACCAAATACACCTCTAAAACAACCCCTCTAATTCACGCCAAACAGTAATAAAATACAGCCCTAACTGCAGCCCCCTTCATCACTGAAACAACCCCTAACTGCATCCCTCTTCAATCAATGAAACTGCACCCTAAATACCACATAAACTGTACCAAAAAACAGCCCTTAATCACTCAAAATACACCCCTAAACAGTCCCTAAAATACTTCAAAATAGTAAGCCAAAACCGCAGAAAAACAGTGAAGAAAATAATCCAAAATAGCAGCCCTAAATAGCCTTGAATCACCGCAAAACAGCAGCCTATAACACCCCAAAAATACCGCAAACTGCACCAAAAAAATAGTCCTTAATCACCGAAAAACTGCACCCTAAAATAGTCCATAAATCACCAAAAAAACTGCACCTTGAAACAGCCCAAAAATAGCAGCAAAAATAACAAAAACAGCAGCCCAAAATAGAGAAAATACCAGCCCAAAACAGCGAGGCGACGAAGGAAAACATTGAACCAGTGAACCAGAGGAGTGGCGGAGCATTAACCCTTCCGACGGCCGCGTAACGCACTTCCAAGAGGCGACTTAAAAGGTAAGACCTGAGGGCACCCTTTTATTTACTCTCGTTCATCTTTTTCAATTATTTATTAGTATTTCTTCGCATGCATATTGTTGGTTCATGTATGTTACTGTTGTTGGATGAATGATTTTATGCTATCTCTCGTGGTATGTCGGATGGAAACCCAGACGTAAATTCCGTAGCCGAATCCGAATGGATGGTAGTGCAGTCTGAACTTGGGATACAACTCCACGTACTACTTGAGAAACGCACATATTTCGTTTTATCTAATCTTGTGTTTATCCATGGTTCATTAGAAATATCACGTTATCTCCATGCATGATTTAATTATTTCTTTCGCGTTAGGAACTTAATTGTATCTCTTCAATGTTTATGTTTAGATAATTATTATTTATTCATATTTCTGCGTTTATCAACTTAATGTGTTCATGAGATTGCGTGCTTGCTTTTATTTTATTTACTTCGATGCATGCAAACTTAGATGTAGGTTTTACTCATATGTATGCAAACTTAGATATAGGTTATTCTTGCATGTGTATGTTGCGTAGACTTGGTTATATTATTGCGTGAATCCGTTCACTACAAGTGGCATAAGTAAGGGACCATTCTGAACCCAACGGTTTGAGGTCTTCCCTTGCGAGGGGTGAGTGCGGCCTTAAATCATTTCCCAGTTCACACTGGGTGGCGACTCCATTATTCTCCGGTTTAGTCCCCCGCGGGCTACTCCATACTCCCGACCGGGCCGCGAGCCTGGAACAGCGTCGCCGATTTCTGTGTCCTACAGTCTGGTGACTCCACTGGGGATAGAGAATCGGCCCTGAAATAATGTCTTGTAATATTTGTGATTTTCGCTTTAGTTAACTGTGTCTGCAAGTGGGTTGGGTCCAAGTGGTTTAACCAAAGGCATTATTAGAGCTAGGTAATGGTTTGGTGTCTTCCTTCATTCACTACCTTTCTATAGCTGAAAGGAAAAGCTGTGAAGGCACCTAGATAATCATTTACTCGAAGCTTACAGTGATGGACTGATTTGGAGGACCTATTGTTTATTCCTGTCACCAAGGCGATAAGAGCCTAAGAGGCAATGGTATTTAAGAGAGTTCGCTCCACCCTCCCTCTGGGGAATATTCAATAAGAAATCCATTTGACAGTCATTGATGTATCATCACTCGTTGGCACGTACCTTAGGGTATAAAAAAAAGGTGTGTTCACTTGGTCGCTCGAACCCTTGAGTGGGGAGACCTAGTTGTGGGAAATCTTTCGCCGACAGAAGCCTTTATCTATACTCCTATAAACCCGCATGTGAACCATAGTTGTATGACCTATAGAAGCCACCCTTTTATGCTTGTGTTTGGGCCCCCTATCATTTGAAGTTGTTTAGCCATGTTATTGCGAAAGTGTAAACCTGTTGGTCCCTTTTCAACTGGGACAAGTTTGCACCTCGCAATAGTATGATTGAATGCTTTAAAATGATAATAGGCCGACTTGTATGAAAACCTTGACGGGATAAGAAAGTTCGAACATGATCCAAATATGCCTGCAGCATGAGTCCGATATCCGCACTGGCTTTCATCCAGAAAGGATACGCCTTGTTATGACATATTTGTTTACTTTGGATACCTCCAAGTTCATCCCCATGACCACGGTTGCTGAAAGCCCAATTCGTCGTTTCTAGACAATGGCATGATCCCATAATAGGCTTAGTCCATGTTGAAAATGGGCGGTCTTTGTCTTTTACCGATGGAAAGAGACAGAAGCAGCCAATGTTCACCCTATAGCATAAGAGAGAACGATTTTGTGTACCCCACATTGGTACATAAAATAAGCCATACCTAGGACAGAAATGGACTTACCATGAGTGTGGGAGATATAAGGTCGGAAGGATATACGTTGTTTTGATAACCATTTGCATCTCATGCATATACGCATCATGTTAACCCTTGTGTCTTAAAAGCCATCATAGATATCCGTTGGGTTAGAAAAAAGAAGACTTGTCAAGAATAGTTTAGCAAACATGGATATCGGGGAAAATGAAACCGAGGAACATAAAAATTTACGGTAAGGATAGAAAGACCATTATGGGGCCTTAAAAAAAAGAGAAAAAAAAAAGAAAAAAAAAAGAAGAAAAAAAAAGAGAAAAAAAAATTTGTGTGTTCTTAGTCCTTAATAGTTAGGCATAAGTCCGATGATGAAATGGTTTGCTTTAGGGTGAAATCTTAAAAACGATAAACTCTTGATGTGCTTTTATCATATACTTTAAGTAATTGATCTATGTTAGACTCGTAAGCACTTGATTATGGTTCTTAGCAGTGAAAACCTGAGTAGTTAGCAAAGTGACTAGTTGAAGAAATTGTAGGTCGGTGAATGACCGTTCGCCTAAATGTCTATTCTGATTTGCTTGTGTTATGATGTGTGGTATGGTTGAAAATAAAAGAAAAGTCTCTAAAGAAAAGAATTAAACCACCTATAACCGATAAGCGTGAAGCTACCCATGGGCGAGTATTAGGACCACCATGAGGAGAAATGTTACCTTAAAGGGTAGGTGTGTTGAAAAAAAAAAAGAAAAAAAAAGAAGTTAAAAAAAAAGAAAAAAAAAGAGACAAAAGAGAAAGAAAACCATACCACATTGAGCACAGAAAAGCAACTGCAGGGCATAATTGAGACATCTAGGTTGGTTTGACCCATCGATCCCAATTTTTGACGAAATCATTGAGTTGGCTTACCTGGGGATGAATTTGCAAAGGAACCTTTGCACACACACACTTTGAGTCTGGCTTAGATCATTTATTCAAAGACTTGGATTTGAGTTGCATTGAATGTTTTGAAGGTTCTCCGGTTCCAATACTGGGCATTCTTTGAGGGCAATAATATGTATAACTATTGGGACTATTTCGTAAGAGGCAGTATAGTATGTTGGTATGGAAACGTCACATCACATGATCTACTTTGACCTAATGCAAGAAGCGAATAACAGAAAGCTAAACCAAGTATGGGGGCGACCAGTCTACCACCTCGCGAATAAGGGACATAACAGAATCTTGAGTCATGGGACCAAAGAAAACTGAGCAATCACCAGAGTAGAATTGACAGAAGGAAACTATAAGCAGGCCCAAGGAGCGATCGAAGACTTTTGTAGGCAAGGGACGCCAAAGAGCACAAAGAAGGCCTAACCCATCGGAATAGGAAATACATTCATGCATACATGCATACACGTCACATGCACGCAATTTTTTGTTTTGTTTTTTTTCGCAGGTTTTGAAGAAAAGGAAAACGCGGAGCAGTTTCGGGAATGAATCCCAGGGTCGAGGCCCATATTATCAGCAGTTTTGGGAATGAATCCCAGGGTCGAGGCCCACATCATCAGCAGTATTGGGAATGAATCCCATGGTCGAGGCCCACATTATTAGCAGCATCGGAAATGAATCCCAGGGTCGAGGCCCACAGTATCAGCAGTTTTGGGAATGAATCCCAGGGTCGAGGCCCACATTATCAGCAGTTTCGGGAATGAATCCCAGGGTCGAGGCCCACATTATCAGCATCATCGGGAATGAATCCCATGGTTGAGGCCCACGGAATCAGCAGTTTCGGGAATAAATCCCAGGGTCGAGGCCCATATTATCAGCATTTCTGGGAATGAATCCCAGGGTCGAGGCCCATATTATCAGCAGTTTCGGGAATGAATCCCAGGGTCGAGGCCCACATTATCAGCAGTTTCGGGAATGAATCCCAGTGTCGAGGCCCACACTATCAGCAGTTTAAGGAATGAATCCCAGGGTCGAGGCCCACACTATCAGCAGTTTCGGGAATGAATCACAGAGTCGAGGCCCACACTATCTGCAGTTTCGGGAATGAATCCCAGTGTCGAGGCCCACACTATCAGCAGTTTAAGGAATGAATCCCAGGGTCGAGGCCCACACTATCAGAAGTTTCGGGAATGAATCATAGGGTCGAGGCCCACACTATCAACAGTTTCGGGAATAGATCCCAAGGTCGAGGCCCATATTATCAGTAGTTTCGGGAATGAATCCCAGGGCTGAGGCCCACATTGTCAGCAGCATCGGGAATGAATCCCAGGGTCGAGGCCCATATTATCAGCAGCATTGGGAATGAATCCCAGGGTCGAGGCTCACATTATAAGCAATTCCTCGGGAATGAAGATTAACAAGCCGGGAATGGCACTCCGGGAATGGAGCACGGTTCGGGAATGAACCATCACATCAGCAATGCCTCGGGAATGAGGTTTAGCATGCCAGGAATGGCACTCCGAGAATGGAGCACGGTTCGGGAATGGACCATCACATTAGCAATGCCTCAGGAATGAGGTTTAACATGCCGGGAATGGTGCTCCGGGAATGAATCCCAGGGTCGAGGCCCACACTATCATCAGTTTCGGGAATGAATCTCAGGGTCGAGGCCCACACTATCAACAGTTTCGGGAATGAATCCCAAGGTCGAGGCCCACATTATCAGTAGTTTCGGGAATGAATCCCAAGGCCGAGGCCCACATTGTCAGCAGCATCAGGAATGAATCCCAGGGTCGAGGCCCATATTATCAGTAGCGTTGGGAATGAATCCGAGGGTCGAGGCTCACATTATCGATAGTTTTGGGAATGAATCCCAGGGTCGAGGCCCACATTATCAGCAACTCATTGGGAATGAAGATTAGCAAGCCAGGAATGGCGCTCCGAGAATGGAGCACGGTTCGGGAATGAACCATCACATCAGCAATGCCTCGGGAATGAGGTTTAACATGCTAGGAATGGCGCTCCGAGAATAGAGCACGGTTCGGGAATGGACCATCACATCAGCAATGCCTCGGGAATGAGGTTTCACATGCCGGGAATGGCACTCCGGGAATGGAGCATGGTTCAGAAGGGGACCCCAACTATCCCAACCGCGATGCCTCGGTAATGAGGTTTAGCATGCCGGGAATGGCACTCCAAGAATGGAGCATGGTTCGGAAGGGGACCACAACTATCACAACCGCGACGCCTCAGGAATGAGGTTTAACATGCCGGGAATGATGCTCCGGGAATGGAACATGGTTCGGAAGGGGACTACAACTATCAGCTCAGATCAGTAGTGATTCCTAGAGATCGCAGCATCTTTCAGGGATGAACCTCAGGGGTCGTAACACCTCACCACCAGATCAACTCAGTTCGAAATAGTGGGCAAGTCAAGCAGCAGCTGGCGAGCCAGGTAAGTAAAAATACATGCATAACTTTGATAGGATTGTCACTGTCACACACTGTACAAGTCCCATCAAAGTGGGGGTGACTGTAGGTACTACATTTTTGCATAAGACCCGATGATGAGCCTCATATGGAGGCACTACCTGATAAGTTGCGGAAGTCGCGGGAAACAGACGTCGGAAGGGAAAATTCAAAAATTAATACCTTGTTGGACTTAATTCGTTTGCTTCGCCTCGGGTTCGCTCGATTAATCTCTGTTTTAACTGTTAAACTCGGCCTAAAAAGCCCACACACCATCAACCCACACGCCCAAGCCCACCAAAGAGCCATCCCACACGCCCACAAGCCACCAAGCCCAATCCAAAATAATTAACACATTAATAACATGTTAAAATCCAAATAAATCACCTTCCTAAATTGAATAGATATTTTCCTTATAACACACTAATTACAAGATACCTCCCATGATTGCATGATTTCTTTCCTTCCCATGCAAGGAAAACCCTAGCCCACTCCTATAAAAAGAGACATAAACCAAACCCTTAACCCCTAGCACATTCACGCCCAAGACAAGACAAGAGCTTCCCCATTGTCGTGAAACACACCTATCAAGCAACCCTAATTCACGCCAAAACAACCACCAAATACACCTCTAAAACAACCCCTCTAATTCACGCCAAACAGCAATAAAATACAGCCCTAACTGCAGCCCCCTTCATCACTGAAACAACCCCTAACTGCAGCCCTCTTCAATCACTGAAACTGCACCCTAAATATCGCATAAAATGTACCCAAAAACAGCCTTTAATCACTCAAAATACACCCCTAAACAGTCCCTAAAATACTTCAAAATAGTAAGCCAAAACCGCAGAAAAACAGCGAAGAAAATATTCCAAAATAGCAGCCCTAAACAGCCTTGAATCACCGCAAAACAGCAGCCTATAACACCCCCAAAATACCGCAAACTGCACCCCAAAAATAGTCCTTAATCACCGAAAAACTGCACCCTAAAATAGTCCATAAATCACCAAAAAAACTGCACATTGAAACAGTCCAAAAACAGCAGTAAAAACAGCAAAAACAACAGTAAAAATAGAAAAATAGCAGCCCAAAATAGAGAAAACAGCGAGGCGACGAAGGAAAACATTGAACCAGTGAACCAGAGGAGTGGCAAAGCATTAACCCTTCCGACGGCCGCGTAACACACTTCCAGGAGGCGACATAAAATGTAAGACCTGAGGGTACCCTTTTATTTACTCTCGTTCATCTTTTTCAATTATTTATTAGTATTTCTTCGCATTCATATTGTTGGTTCATGTATGTTACTGTTGTTGGATGAATGATTTTGTTCTATCTCTCGTGGTATATCGGATGGAAACCCAGACGTAAATTATGTAGTCGAATCCGAATGGACGGTAGTGCGGTCTGAACTTGGATACAACTCCATGTACTACTTTAGAAACGCACATATTTCATTTTATCTAATCTTGTGTTTATCCATGGTTCATTAGAAATAGCACGTTATCTCCATGCATGATTTAGTTATTTCTTTCGCGTTAGGAACTTAATTGTATCTCTTCAATGTTTATGTTTAGACAATTATTATTTATTCATATTTCCGCATTTATCAACTTAATGTGTTCATGAGATTGCGTGCTTGCTTTTATTTTATTTACTTATATGCATGCAAACTTAGATGTAGGTTTTACTCCTATGTATGCAAACTTAGATATAGGTTATTCTTGCATGTGTATGTTGCGTAGACTTAGTTATATTATTGCGTGAATCCGTTCATTACAAGTGGCATAAGTAAAGGACCATTCTGAACCCAACGGTTTGAGGTCTTCCCTTGCGAGGGGTGAGTGCGGCCTTAAATCATTTCCCAGTTCACACTGGGTGGCGACTCCATTATTCTCCGATTTAGTCCCCTGCGGGCTACTTCCTACTCCCGACCGGGCCGCGAGCCTGGAACATCGTCACCGATTTCTGTGTCCTACACTATGTTAACCAAGTTACCGGAATTCATTAAGTTCAAGTTCCATTTATGGCTACCCACGCCCGACAGGTATATGTCTATCCTGAAAGGAAATCTCTAAGGTGAATGTGAGATCGTGAGCTATTGAGTCTAAGGCTGAAACCTAAAATCCCTTCGTCAAGTTCATTTTAAGTTTACCAAATCAATCTTATTAGTGGACAGTTAAAAAGAAGCATTAAGATTAAGACTCAATAAATAAACCTATACATCATACAAGACACAAAATAACCAACTTATAAGCCTATGATATTGGAATTCATCACAACCCTAGATAAGGTATTTAGCTACAACACATACCTAGGATTATTAAGGACATAAATAAATAAAACATTACAAAACAAATTTGAAAACTAAAAAGGTAAAAATTACAACAATGAAATAAAATGCTAGGGTTTGACGATCCACTTTTATTATTTCAAATCTAGAAATCTCCCTTATTATAATATATAAATTTGCGTTATTTTACCAACCGACCATATAGGCGGTATCCTAATTAAGTCAGATTTTTAATTAATTCCAACCGACCATAAAGGCGGTATCCAATTAAGTCAGGTTAAAATTAATTTAATTAAGTCCAACCGACCAATAAGGCGGTATCCGATTAAGTCAGGTTTTAAAATAATTTATCTATTATAACTAAGGGATATTAATCTAAATTATTATAATAAAAGCTTCACCTTTACCCCAGCAGAAAGAAGTTACTTACTTATACTTTTAAGTAAAACAAAGAAAGATTTATTGCTTAAAATAAAAATTAAATACAAGAAAACTGAAATTAAACAAACAATACACTCTCTTCTTAGTATTCTAAGGAAATTCCCCAGAAGAAAGTATAAAGAATTCAAATGAAATCAGCCTCTATTTATAGTCTCCAAAATCGGGCCACGACGCGACGCATGAAGGCTTGGCGTCGCGACGCGCTCTACAGTGAATGGCGGCTGTCGGAAGACTTCATTATTGGCTCGGCGTCACGATGCGTGAAGGCTTGGCGTCGCGATGCTAACGTCATGGTGACACAAGTGATGACATGTGTCGGCAGACTGAATTATTATGCTGACGTCATGATGACGTGATGATGACGCACATGATGACGTGGTGATGACGCGTGTTGGCAGCTCAATAATTGAGGCGCGCACAACGTAGAAGGCTTGCGCGTTGCGATACGTAAACAATAAATTTCCCATTTTGCACATTTTCATCCATTTTTTTTTACTGTTTTAGCCCCGATTTGATTCTAGCAAGTCCAGAAATCTTATTTATCTACAAAATAACAGAAAACTCATCAAAATATTCACAAAACTCAAGAAACTATGTAAAATATTAAGTAAAATGGGATGTAAATATTGATATATTTTTCGCTTATCAGCCTCCATCTTCTTCTTCTCCAATTCTCTCAAAAGTTAAGATAAACAAAAAGAAAGAACAATAAGTAAACAAAATAAAATTACAAATGTGATTCCAACTCTAAAACGTTTAGGGATTTAATATTGTGAGTCTAGCCCATACTAGTTTCCGTTGGTAATGAGAGATAGCTCGGAAGACTTTGTGGTGTCGAATAAATAATCATTTTCATCTTTTTTTCCTTGTTTGGTAGTCGGCAGTGAGGCTTAATTTTGCTCACTGCCGCACCTTACTTGGTAAAACGGAACTCGGTTTGGTTTCATTTTAATCCAGATTTTTAGGGAACATATAGGGATGTTTTGGGGCTATGTTGGGGCTGTGTTGGGGCTGCTTTCAAGTGAAAAATCAGAACTGAAACACAGCCACTGTCCATGAATTTCAGGGGCTGTTTCGGCAGTGTACTGAGCGTGTATCGAGTCCAAAATAGTCCAATATTTGTGCAGCTTTCCGGGGACTGTTCCAGGGCTATTTCGGGGCTGGAATTTTATCTAAAACAGAAGCAAAATTTCAGTGGTGGTACTGGTTGTATTTGACCACTTTAAGGGAAGGGCAGAAAATTTTTTCAAGTCCGATCTGTATGCCTTAGGCGTTTCCGCTATGCAAGGAAAGCGTTTCTTACAAAATCAACAGTTCTCATTGGAAGTAGCCCTTTTCAGCCGCTATAGAGCGGTAAAGTGGCAGAGAAGGGTCTGTTGGGGCAGTTGTGGAACCCCTAGAGTCGGATCGGTGTCCTGCGCAGCGGAAATGGGTCTAACCAATGGATATCAAGTATGGGTGTAATTTTAAATAATTTAATAAAATACTATATTTCATTAAGAATGTATAAGAAAAAATCGGGGCTGAATCGGAGTCTGGAAACTATAGAACGAAGTAAAACAAAATCAGTGCGTGCAGCGCGTACGCGCTCGCTATAGTGCGCGCACAGTGCGCCAGTCCATTTTTTTTTTTGTTTTCATTTCTTCCTCTCCTTAAGCTCACTTCTAGTGAGCTGAAGGAATTATGATATTTTGCCCTAATTTCTTCCGATCTTCCCTAAATATTTTAAAAACACCCAAAATTAATTTTTAATATCAAAACCAACATCAACACATGTTATAGAATAAAAATCAATTTTTCAAAATATCAAATATTTTCACAAAAACAGAAATTTATTCTAAATACGCACTTGCGTGAATTTTGAATCCATGACACAAACCAAATTAGAATCCCAATAAGAAATGTTTGGTGAATAATTTTAGGTCACCCAAAGGTGGTCAAGTGATTCTAGAATGGTAGCCATAACTCTGAGCTTTAATCTAGAGTACCAAACTCTAATTTATGTTTATGTCTAACATAAATATTTTGACCCAATTACAAGCATATTGTATTTATACTTCCAAAGCATCCTAACACAATTTATTAGCCTTATTTTAACATTAAGTTATGTGATCATGCATCTAATACATAATTCATAACTTAAGAGAAGTTCAAACTTACCTAGCAAGCTTGATGCAAGATCCAATCTATTTCTTCTTTGTCGAAATGGTGGGAGAACCTCCATGGTGTGCAAACTTAACTTCAAGATCCAATCTTGATTTCCAATGCTAGTAAGCTTCACTTCAAGATCCAATCTTGATTTCTCATAGATGAAATGTTGTAAAGACCTCACAAGCTTCTCTAAACACTTCTCTAACTTAGGCTAATTTCTCTAAGAATTTTCTTGTACTTGTACTTGTAATTAAAACCTTTCTAATGTTTGCTATTTATAGCAAAACTTAAAATATTTTTAATTAATAAAAATTGTAATCAACTTTTAAGAGGGCTTAATCCAATTTGTCAAAATATGTATAATTATGTGTGACTAATCTTCATTGTCTCCCACTTTAATTTAATCCAATTAAATCAAGCCAATGATTAGGAAATGAATTAGTTAAATATTTGCCACATTGATTTAATCCAATTAAATCAAGCCAAAACCACCTATTATTACATACTTACAATTACCATAATATCCTCAAGTGGTAGAGATAATTATGATTTTACAATTTAGCTCTTGTGTAATTATTGAATTAATCAAATTAATCCAATTAGGTAAAAGTAAATAATCAATGTTATCTAATAACACTTGATTATCTTAGTTGATAATTATAATATCGAATATTATAGTTTATCAAAATTAATCGGCTACCCAAGTGCTCAACGAGTACACTTCATATTGGGACTCTTTAAGTTCAGACACGTTCGTCATATAAGCCTAGCTAATATGTACGCAATTCAGCCACCTCCAAATGTTGGAGTTCCTAGGCCCCGAGGATCGAATACAAAGCATATAATATATGTGTGAATACAATCGAGAAAGTCACGGAATACTTACATCGATCGGTTGAGCGACGCGAGAGGCAAAAAAACT
This sequence comes from Zanthoxylum bungeanum, assembly GCA_019454045.1. Taxonomy (NCBI): domain Eukaryota; kingdom Viridiplantae; phylum Streptophyta; class Magnoliopsida; order Sapindales; family Rutaceae; genus Zanthoxylum; species Zanthoxylum bungeanum. The sequence goes on from SKCR01024823.1 coordinate 310,772, forward strand.
CAAATTCTGCTCACTGGTTGGTCACGGCAGTCCACTGCTGTCCTCTCTGGTTTTCGGTCTTTGGATCATCTTCGTCAAGCTCCAAGCTTCGTCAAACGATTCCAAGCTCATGGGTGGACTTCCCTATCACCTTCGCATGACTTCGTAGTGTGCTAGCACTCTCGATTTTGCCACAAAATCGCGACTCTAAGCTTCCCTATGGCTCTCAGTTTTCAACAGAAAAATAGAAGGTTTTTCAGCCCCTTGGGCGTGAGAGAGGAAGAAGAAAATAGAGGAGAGAGTTGGTTCTGTGTTGACTAATTGATTTCCAAAAAATCAATTAACATATACCACTTTTGATTTTTCAAAAAATCAAGCCATAAATGCTTGCCAACCACACACATCACTCCATCAATCCATCAATCAATGAATAGTGATTGGCGTCAATCACTCAAAGTGAAAGACATCTATCACTTGATTGACGAATGATGTGACGCTAGATGCGACTAGCGATTTGACGCTTGATTTGACTTGCGTGCCGCACTCGAATTCGAAATGTGAATGCGCTCGCAAATAATCTCGGGCTCGGGTTCGCTAATTCCAAATTAACGAATTTTCTGTTGTGACGTAATTAAATCTAATTTAATTAAATAATCATGCCTAGCATAATTACTATTCACGTCGCTAACGAATTAATTCTAAATTAACTCGTTCGCCCGAATTAAAATCTAATTTTAATTCCGCGTCGAAATCCAATTTCATTTAATATATCGAATATATTAATTTATCGATTAATTCCAAATTAATCATTATCTCTCTTTAAATGATATTTTACCCAGATAAAATATCTCCGCAATTAATCCCAGATTAATTTTTCTCTCTTCTAATTAATCCCATATTAATTTAGAGTGCGAGTCATACGTCATCGGTGAATCTTCGGGAAGCAACCCATGAGATCCCCGGATATGTTGGCAGTAAATTCGGTCGTCGGACTATCCGAACATGTAAGTACCAAGTACTACGTTTTATCGATTTACAAGACAAGGTTGGCTTCTAGCAAAACGTCATGCCTACCCAATTCTCTATAAATATCCTTATAGGAATATAAGGATCTATATCATGCGTAGTATACGTAGTATAGTGTATGTCGATCCAGTATCGGATGATCACGTGCTAGGCCTGGGGCTGGAATTGTGTCTGCCCCGTACGAAGCACATATCGGATGTCTGGTAACTAGTCTCTATAATTGGATATACATGACCTAGTCATAATATCCCGATAGCTGCAGCATTTAAGAGAACCAGTCCCGTATCCTACGTGACCATCATCTCCACTATGATTAGAGTGATACTTCCGTCTTGACATCACACCCAACACACTACGATTCTCGATATACCCAGAAGAGGCGTACACAGAAATCGGTTAAAGCCCTGGACTGCCAAAACCAAAGTATATTGATTGTCGCAAGTATTAGCGGTGCAAGTCTCAGGTTAAGACCAAATACACCTACCCTAATTTCGGACTTCCATATACACATAGTCATACTACCAATGGAATTCTGAGGGGGTCTATCCAGAGCGAAGCTGTTTCCCGTACCATCGGTAAAACACAACCTCCTATTACACTTGCATGAGTATCATATACCCAAATATATTAGAACTATGTCGTTTGTGCCCTCACAACGCGCACAAGTGTAATACTAGTCTTTTACGCATTTATCGATATTCAATCTCGATAATGCTCTGACTATGGATATTTAATGATTTATCCTTCGTGGACTGATATTGTCTCATATCATTCTCAATCCAGGAACAAATCATAAGGACCTTCTATCATTTATATGTCTTGGTGATCTAATCACAAATGATAAGAGAGCAATCTCCTTTGTCACATAGTTAATTTGTACAACAACACCGTGATCTGTACAAATAATGACGCTATGGGTCATAATTGTCCAACACCAAATTCGTGAAGAACACGAATGACATTTCTCAACTATACAAGTCGAGGTCATCACATATGTTTAATAATCCATCTATCGTGGACTATCTGAGTTGTGCTTAGGAAACATATAATATAACATCAAGTTTCTGAGGCGCACATCTCATGTCAACATGTGCATGATTCTTCATAACTAATACGATCCACCCAAAGTGATCGACTTTGGCCAAAGATTTAAGAATCGTGACTTTACTAACATGGATACCTAAACCCTTTATGGTACACATTCGGGCCGACGGATCCTATCTTGATTCGCACTTGATTACTGAGTGCATCGGTCCGCACCCAACAAACATCTAGAGGCCAGATCATGAAAGGTTTCTGACATATATGGCATCAAAGTATGGAAGATCTCACACAAAATAATTGATATCTTATAGTCAAAGGATTACATATGCTACTCGACTCGAGGAGATTCCTATTGACGGTGGTGTGTACTTCCAACTATTAGGAATCATCTATGAGTCATTCAGTATCCGCTTCAATGAATACCCACATGTCTATACGGGTTTCCAAAACTCATGGTACATCGGGTTAAATCATTGGAACTCTAATTCCAATAAACAACATGTGCTAGTCTTCTAGGTTATAGGAATTCGAACGTATTCCAAAACCAATGACTATGAATATTTACTTTAAGAATAGTTTACACCTAGTGTCAAAACTATTCTAAGGTCGATGTCATTCTTAGCATATATATACATCAATCTAATACGCATAATGACAATACCATTAATAAGGTATGAAATGAAAATGTAGTTATTTTATTAATAAATAATAAAATATACAAATCAGATTGAAACTCCAAGCACCAACTCCATCAGAGTCGCCATAGGCCGCTAGAGGCCAATGCAATGACAGTGGAAAATAAATATTCTGATTGGCCGAATTGTGGGTAGTTGAGAAGAGTTGTTGTTACAGTGATGTAAGTGACATAAGCTGACATCATGAGTGGCGGAATAGTGAATTTTGAAGCCTATATAAAGAGGTTGAAGCCACAAATTCAAGGGATATTAATTTTCATATCTCACAACTTGTAAAAGAGTAAGAGCTTAAAAACTAGTGATAGAGAGAGAAAGTGGGTCAGTTCCCGATCACTTGAGAGATTTGTAACGGACTTGTGTAAAACTCGAGGAGTTGTAAACCCTTTGAAATATCACTACCCCACTTGTATCTCGGGTCGTTCTTGACCCCGAACAGGTAATAAAATACCACTTACTACCGTGTACGTAGGTTGTAACCACTCTCCACCGAACCACGTAAATTATTGTACATGTCTGCTTGCTAAGTTTGCTTTGATTTCCTACTAACCAAACAAATCCACTGCCCGAGGAGGTTTGTTCGAGGGGTTGATTTTCCAAATTGCATATGGAATGAAAAAAGTCGTCAACAATTGGCGCCATCTGTGGGGAAACAGTATGAAAAAAAAAAACATACTAAGACGATGATAGGAGACAAAAATCACAGAGCTTCAGAGACTTCAACGACGGAATAGATGGAAAAGATGGAAGAAATCATGTGGCTAGAAAGGGAAAATGCTCGGAAGGAGCGAGAGACAACAAAAGCCTTTATGAAGGCTATGAAAGAAAAGATTGAGAGACTAAAAAAGAAATCAGGAGAACAGGGATAGACGGATCCCAGTAGAAGGAGAGAAGAAATAGCCAGTGGGAAGAGGATAGCCAGTGTAGACGAGGATCGAGAAACTGAGAGAAGAAATGCTCATAAAGTGAGTGTAGTGGTTGTGGCTAGTGCCACATTTGTAGAAAAGACATGAGAGGAAGAAGACGATAGATGAATCCCAGAATCATCCAGTAATAACCCTTGTTTTAGGGAAACTAATTTAGAGCGGTATCTGGAGAAGGGGAATGAGGCTCATAGTAGTGGAATATACCATGCTCGGAGATGTGAGTATGAGGAAACCATCGGTCGAGGGAAGGAGAGCACCAAGAGCCAACTGAGGATTGGTTTCAGAAGGATATGAGAAAGTGGAAGGAGATCACGCGAGGAGGTGCTCGGGGCGATCAAGATATGGAGACAACGTCCTCTTTCACCAAGGAAGTGTTAGGAATGGAGTTCCCAATGAGGTTCACTAAGCCCATTATAGACATCAATAAGGGTACCACATACGCCAAGTCCCATGTTGAAAAATTTATTCTACTAATGGAGATCCATGACTTGGTCGGAGAGGCGATCTGCAAGGTATTCTCATTTATTGGGGCAGTTGTGGAACCTCTAGGGTCGGATCGGTGTCCCGCACAGTGGAAGTGGGTCTAACCCAAGGATATTAGAGACAAATGTATTTTAAAATATTTTAAAATATTTTGATGAAATCTACATTCTGATAAGAGTCCGTAGGAAAAAAACGGGGAGCAAATCGGAGTCCGGAAACTTCGGAACGGAGAAAATGAAGTTTTAGTGTTCATCAGCCCTCGGAGTCGCAACGCGGAGCCTTGGGAGTCGAGACGCTCCAAAGTGTGAGAGCTAAACATCTCGGCGTTGTGACACAGAAGAGTGGGAGTCGCGATGCTCCTAGGTCTGATGCTCAGTGTCATGACGCTGGAAGGTCAGTGTCGCGACGCACCCCTAGACAGTGAGCAATTTCAACCTTCAAATCAATCCTAAACACTTTCAATTTTCTCCTATCATTTCAATACACCTTAAAACAAATTTTAACATCAAAACCAACCATAACACATATTGTATAACTAACATAAATGTATTCTAAATACATATATGTATTTGTTTGAATCAAAACACAAACCAATTTAGAATCCCACTATGAAATGTCTCATTAACAATTCTAGTTCACCCAAAGATGGCCAAGTGATTCTAGAATGTAGTCATAGCTCTAACCTTTAATCTAGCGTTCCAAACTCTTATTAATTGTTCCATGTCCAACATGAACATAATTGACCTAATTAACAAGCTTATTGTGTTTATACTTCCAAAGCATCCTAACACAATTTATTAGCCTTATTTCAACTTTAAGTTATGTAATCATGCATCCAATACATAATTCATCACTATATGTCTCACTAATGAAAACTCACTAATGAATAACATAGCTTAAGACAAGTTCAAACTTACCTAGTAAGCTTGATGAAAAGATCCAATCTCATTTTCTTTGTTGAAATGGTTGGAGAACTTCCAAGGTTTGCAAGCTTGACTCAAATATCCAATCTTGATTCCAATGCTAGCAAGCTTCACTCCAAGATCCAATCTTGATTTCTCCTATATGAAATGTTGTAGAGACCTCACAAAACTTTTCTAAATACTTCTCTAACTTAGAATAATTTCTCCAAGAATTGCTTATATTTAGCTTTCACAAGCTTAATTAAAATCTTCATAAAGCTTGCTATTTAAAGCAAAACTTAGGCAATTTTTAATTAATAAAAGTTCTAATCAGCTTTTGTGTGGGCTTAATATAATTTGTCCAAATATGTATAATTAGGTGTGACTAATCATATTTGCCTACCACTTTGATTTAATCCAATTAAATTAAGCCAAAAATACCTATAATTACATACTTGTAATTACCATAATATCCTCAAATGGTAGAGATAATTATGAAATTATGACAAAGCCCTTGTGTAAATATTGAATTAATCCAATTAGGTCAAAGTAAATAATTAATATTATCCAATAACAATTGATTATCTTAGTTGATAATTATAATATCGAATATTATCTTTTATCAAAATAACCGGCTACCCAAGTGCTCAACGAGTACACTTCATATTGGGACTCTCTAAGTTCAGGCATGTTCGTCATATAAGCCTAACAAATATGTACGCAATTCGGCCACCTTCGAATTCGCAAAGAACACGAACGACATTTCGGAACTATACAAGTCGAGGTCATCACATATGTTTAACAATCATTCCACCTGTCATGTCGACATGTCCATAATTCTTTACAACTGGTGCGATCCACCCTAGGTGATCGACTTTGGCCAAAGTTTTAAGAATCGTGACTTACTTACATGGATACCTAAACCTCTTATGGTACACATACATGTCGACATATTCTATCTTTATTCGCACTTGATTAATGAGTGCATCGGTCCACACCCAACGAACATCTAGAGGTTAGACCATGAAATATTTCTGACACACATGGCATCAAATGGTGGAGGATTTCACACAAAATCAATGTTATCTGATAGTCAAAGGATCACATATGCTACTCGACTCGAGGAGATTCCTATTGACGGTGGTGTATACTTCCAACTATTAGGAAACACTTGTGAGTCATTCAGTATTCGGTTTAACCAATACTCACACGTTTATACGAGCTTCCAAAGCTCATGGTACATCTAGTTTAAACCATTGGAACTACAATTCCAATATACGACATGTGCCAGTCTTCTAGGTTATAAGAATTTGACCATATTCCAAAATCAACGACCAAGAATATTTACTTTAAGAATAGTTTATAATAGTAATAATTATCTCAATGTCGGACCACCTAGTATCCAGTATTACTACATGACTATTCTAAGGTCGATATCATTCTTAACATATTAATACATTAATCTAATATGCATAATGATAATACCATTAAAAATGTATGAAATGAAAATATAGTTAGAATGAAAAATAGTTAGTTTATTAATAAAAAAAATAAAATGTACAATACATTATTCGGATTGGCACTCCAAGCACCAACTCCAACATCATTGACCTTGGGGGGATCAGATAGATTGTGGTTCAGAAATCTGACTCCATGGAGCATTATCAGTTCTTCGCTGCTAAGGAAGTCATTTGTGTACCATTTTAAATGAGCATGTACAATAAGGAAGACGCCCAGGTCATTGAGGGAGATAAAGCAGCGTGATGACAAGCCACTGAAGAGCTTTATCGACAGGCACCACAGCCTGGTATTGGAGGTCAGGGTGTATGAGTCCCTGGAGGCATTAGAAAACTTTATTTGAGCCTTGAGAGTTGGGAGGTTATGGTCTCACCTTAGGATCCAGAAAGTTCCAGATTATGTTGTGGCCTTGGATCAAGCAAAGAGGTTCGTATTGTTGGAGAATTAGGATAAGATATCCCGAGCGGGTGCTGCTCGGTTAAAGAATGGTTGACGACGTATCTGTAATGACCTCCGTACTATGATAGCTTTTTTATCCTGACCCGGATCTCATAACAGACTTTCGGGGGATCACTCCAGCAAGCTGCAAAAAGGTTCAAGATTGTTAGTAAAATGTCAAAAATTCTAAGGGGATGCAAAGAAAGAAGAGATGGTGGGTGGTTACCTCCAAATCTGAAGACGTTTGGAACTGTGGTGTCCTCACTCGTGGACTGCCAATGCCTTCCACATTGCCCCCGGCCCAAAACCATCTGTCCTTGAAATTTTTATTGGAAGCCAGGAGATTCGAGATTATGTGCGGGGCTCCGGCGTATGTGGAGATGTAATACAAACCCTTATACTTTTTGCGGTTGACATTCATTCTATATAATCTTTTCAGCTCGGAGACAAATGGCTCTCTTAGACCAGCTCTGCTCCAAATCACGTAGAGCCCCGCTAATACTCTCCACCCGTTCAAATTGAGTTGGCACGGGGCCAAGTTCATCGCTGCCAACATCCTTGCGAAATATCCTTGCATGGACAGACGTGGGCTCATGTCGAAGAAATCAATACAAAACGCCATCTGGTTGTCTTTAGGTCGGCTAGCAAGATCCCCGTTCTCATGAACACTCAAAGTAATTTCTTCGAGGAAGTTGAACCTCGCCAGGAGTTGGTCTAGCTTGGCCTCGGTTATTGAAAAGCTCGGTCCATGTCTAGGTTTACAAACTCGAGAGCATGAAGGGTTGGCTCAGATCGGGATACCTGTATGTTGAATGATTGGTTTTCTTCTTCTGAATGGGTCAATGTTGTGTCGTAGTCATCAGAATCCTCCGACCCCGAGCTATGTACATTGATTGGCTCGGTTTGGTGTGAGGCAGGTACAAGAGGAGGAATGACATTAAAAGGAATTTTAAAAGAAGACTCTGAGTTTGAAATTCATGCTAAGGAGCGACCTAGGGAAGAAGGTTAGTCAAAATTGAACTTGTGATTTTGTAAAATAGATTCTAATGTTAGTTGGGCCTAAAATATACCTAGGTCTTTTGCTGAGTGATCCCTACCAAGTGACTAACCCTAAGAAGCTCTAAGCGCTCTAACAGTGGAAAAATAGTAAATTTACAGACGTTACCAGGGCAGAAACGTGAAAAACTCTAAAAACATATGCATTCTACCTTCAAACACAAACCCAGAAAATTACCCAAATATTCACACACAAACCAAAAACACATACACACAAAATAAAGAACTCATATTGTCTAAGTTGAAAGTTGGAAGTGGAAGGAGATGCTCGAAGTTGTTGGGAAGGGCTTGGAGTTGCAGAAGGCTGCTTGGAGATCTGTAAAGTTTGCTCAGAGAAGATGAAGTGATAAAAAGGAAGAATTAAATGAAACATCCTTAAATAGGCAGCTTAGGCTAGTTTTGGCCGTTGGATGAAAGCTAGAATAAGGGATTGATGACACGTGCAAAAGAGATTGTCACCGTTGAATTCAAATAAAGGGTTTAGATTGGAGCCACGAGCTCGGTTGATCACAATTGTCCGAGTTTTTGGCGCGCAAGAAATGAATGTGCGACACGTGACATCTCAGGGAGACAAAACATAAGATGAATTGATGGATGTGACAGATAATTTAAAGAAGATCATTATATCTTCTCTTGGGATATATGCCCCAGAGCTTCATGTAATGTAAACGGTTTTATATGTTATGAAATAAAATGATGCATTATTCATTTATCAAAGTGTTTGTTTAAATTTCACATATTGTAAATTTTCTTGATTACCCTAGATTACACATGTACCTTTAGACTTAGTGTATGAGTGTCATACACAAGAGGATTTAAGTATGAAGTTGGTAATCTAAAATAGTCCATAGAGAGCAAACAAAGCGGGTACTTTATTTGTGGTTTATCTATAACTGCGGTCCATTCTATAATTATATGACGACCTTGATCCGGGATCGTCAATATGAAGACATGAGAATGGAGGCACCTTGTATGATATGATCATATAGGACTGGACCTAGAAAAAAATGACTTTCTTATTATATCCGTTAAATAAAGAAATTCATTTCCATCAACTAGATGGTCATATATGAATTGATCTTAATCCTGAGTGTACTACGAACTCTTGCATGGCAGGCTATGTCCTTTGATTTACAAAGGTGAGGTTGGTGTAGCAGTCTCAACCAATAGCTATGTACTTTAGGGGCATGGTCTGGTGTGTAGTTGGGGACGTTTTACATACACATGGAGTTCACTCCTTCTTGCGAGAAGTAGATGAGTATCTTTCTTAAGGGTTGATTCGGTACTTGAACGGTTAGAGCACTCAAGTCTTTCTATTACGAATAAAAAGATTAAAATTTATAATGGCTATGAATAAATCGTTCATTAGAGAATCAATGGTACTTAAAGTAAAAATAATTAGAGGGGTATAACGGATATTATGATCCGGCTCTAATTACGAGATACTTGTGAAGAGTCAATGTGTATGTAGTGACTATATCGATGGACACCGACTTGGTTCCGCTTAATATACTATCTGCGGCAACGAGAGTGCAGCTTCGGGTTTTTAGTGGAATAACCCGGAGTTAATAATTCTGAATATTTAATTAAGAGCTTAATTAATATTTCGAGATTATTGGAGCTCGGAATCGTAGGTCCATTTGGTCCCCGTGCTAGCTCAATATACTGTAGCAGATTTAATATAATTGGATAGTCCAATTATATACTCACTAATGTATAAATATTATTAATGTGATTAATAATATCATTTTGTCCCACTTGAAACTATATATTAAAATTTAATATATGGTTTTAATAATTATATGATAATTATTGAATGCATAATATTAAATTATATATGATATAATTTAATGAGGTCAAATTTGGAATTTCCAAATCTTGGGTTTTGGAAACCCTTGGTGAGTTATGCTAGGTTGCAAAACTCTTCCATTAAATTTGGAAACTCTTAGTGAGTTATGCTAGGTTGCAAAACTCTTGAATTTAAATTTGGTGGTTATCCTGCTACTCATTCCTTATGGAAATGGAGTATGATCTAGTCACTCAAACTACCGCACAAAATCTCCATGTTCCTTTGGGTTGTTTGCCATGGAAAACTATTAACTAACCAACACAGAGCTGATCGTGGTATTAATGGGAATGTAAGCTGTCATGTTTGTCACGAAAGCAACGAGGACTTAAACCACATATTCAGAAAATGTAGCAACACTATCAAAGTTTGGAGAACTATAACAGGCAATAGGTTTGATTTTACAAATGATGAAAACTTTGACTGTTGGCTCAATCAGAACCTCAGCAGTAACAGCCTTTGGTGTGAAGGCATCCACTGGAACCTGATCTTTGTTTATACTTTATGGTACCTTTGGAAGTGGAGATGCACAACTTTATTTGAGGAAACCAGACCTCTTATTATAGTACTGCTGCTATGATCATAAGGAACGCTGTGAGTGAATGGGAAAGAGTCAACTCAGCTACAGCCATTTCCAATAGACGGATTCACACAGGATGGCAGCCTCCTCAACCAGGCTACTGGAAGCTCAATATCGATGGAGGTTGTAATAAGGAAGGGTTTGGGGCTGCTGGCGGGGTCGTGAGAGATTCTAGTGGCTCATGGATTATGGGTTTCTCTATTAAGTTAGGGCATGGTTCTGTTGTACAAGCTGAGTTATGAGGGCTACTACACGGACTCCGAATGTGCCTTGAGATGGGATGCAACTCCCTCATTGTGGAAATGGATTCAAAAGAATGTGTTCACCTGATAAATAATCAGATTCTGCAGACATACCCTATGTTCAGTTTAGTTAACTTCTGTAAGGATCTTATTGCAGAGGATTGGGAGTGCTCAGTGACTCACATCTATAGAGAAGCCAGTGTTATTGCAGATTGCCTGGTCCACCTTGGTTATCTTGGGAGTTGGGAAATGACATGGTTTGATCAGCCACCAACACAATTTCATAACGAACTACTTCGTGAATCCTCTTTTTAATTTCTGTTGTTCTGGGCTGTTTTAACAGCCTCTTCTTTACCAAAAAAAAAGGTAATTGCACTTTTAATTTTATAACACATATTTCATTATGGTAATTAAATTTTATCTTACAAAATTAATACCAAAATCCTTACTTGGCCGATTTTTTCAAAGTAGGAAGGGGAAAGGATTTTGTTTATTTTTGGAAATTAATAATCCTAAGTATAAAAAGAAAAATTATTTTTCTTTTTGCCTAATATCATTTTTGAACCCTAGCCTTCATCTTCTTATTCTCCAAATTCTCTCAAAGTGTTGAGAAAATAAAAATAAGAACAAAAAGAAAAATAAAAGGATTTCCTAAATGTAATTCAATCTCTAAAAAGTTTAGGGATTAATTTTGTGAGTCTAGCCCACACTAGTTTCTGTTGGTAACGAGATATAGCTCGGAAGACTTTGTGGTGTTGAACCAAAACTCTTCTTCTTCTTTTTCATAGTCATACGGCAGTGAGGCTTATTTTACTCACTATCGCACATAAAAGTTGTGTAATATGACTCGGTTTGAATTCCTTTTGATTCAAAATTTTTAGAGAACTTTAAGGGACGTTTTGGGTGAAAAATTAGACCTGAAACATAGAAGAAACTGAATCATTAAAGGGCTAAACTGGGCAGTGAATTGAGTGCGTTTTGGGTCCAAAATAGTCTAATTTTTGTGCCGTTGCTCGGGGATGTTCGGGGACTGTTCCGGGGCTGTCTCGGGGCTGGAATTTTTATCTAAAACAGAAGAAAAATTTCAGTGATGGTACTGGTATCACTCGGTAACTTGGTGAGAAGGGCAGAAAAAAATTTCAAGTCTGATCCGGGTGCCTAAGGCGTTTCTGCTGCGCAAGGAAAGCGTTTCATACACTTTCACATCTTCCTAGGGACTATTCAGAAACCATCGAAATCTTTTCAGTTGATGATTAAAGAAATACAATCACAATGAAAAGGAAATCTTCGGCCATATGCATAACAACCTGCTCCGAAAAGTGTAGCTATGGGAGCATTTATGAGAAGCCGCGATTCGATGACACTAGCTCGGTCTGTACCACCAATTTTTTAAAGTTCCCGGCATCAACTCACCAACTCATTGATAGCGAGTACTATGAGATATATGTTGATGGTGGTTTTTACCCAGAGAAAGTTCAAATACCGATGAAGGGTAAAATATGGTTTGTACTTGGACAAAAGAGTACGATGAGGGTCCAAGGGCTTAGAGTGGCTGAAGTCAGACCGAGGGGCCTGAGCCTACTCTATAGTAGAGTTCTTCTGATGGCAGAACCAGCCGATGATAAAGCAAGTTGAGATACCGACCCGACCCAGTATAGAAGTGTTAGATTCAGCAACATTTAAGTATTTCTAGAAGCCGACCCGGGATGGTCATTATTTATGAACCCGACCTGGTTAGAGAAGTCGGGAAGTTTGATCAAGCAACATTCACCTCGGTATGCTGACCCAAGAGGCGGAGTTGGTACCACGGGTTGTCTTGTGCTTAAAGATATGTGATGTATGCCCTTGTTGAGAGGATGGGCTTATTGAGACTTGTAATAATGATAGGAAATGCAACATTTCTCATTGGAAGCAACCTCTGTCGGCCGCCATAGGGCGATGTAGTGGTAGGGAAGTGGCAGAGTAGAGCGACTAGAGGCCGCCAAAGGCTAGTGCAATGGCAGTGGAAATTGAGTATTCTGATTGACCGAATTGTGGGTAGTTGATGAAAGTTGTTGCTATAATGATGACAGTGACAAGCCGATGTCATGGGCGGTGGAATGGTGAAATTTGAAGCCTATGGAAAGGGGTTGAAGTCATAGATTCAAGGTATAACAATTTTCACAAATCACAACTTGTACAAGAGCAAGAGCTTAAAAAACTAGTGATAGAGAGATAAAATCGATTGGTTCTTGATCACTTGAGAGATTTGTAACAAGTTTGTGTGAAACCCGAGGAGTTGTAAACCCTTAGAAAGATCACTACCCCACTTGTAGTTCGAGTCGGTCTTGATTCAGAGCAAGTAATAAAATACCTCATTACTCTTGTGGACGTAGGTTGGAGCCATTCTCTGCCGAACCACGTAAATCTTTGTCTTTGTGATTACATGTCTATTTGCAAAGTTTGTTTTATTTTCTTACTAACCAGACAGATTCACTGTTGGGGAGTTTGTTCGAGGGGTTGATTTCCCAAATTACATTTGAAACGAAAAACAGCCGTCAACAGTTTTGTTTACGATAATTTTGTAGAAGTAATTTCTTTATATATATAGTTTTATAAAAAAAATGAGATTAATAAAGTGTTTAATTTTGCTATATCTCTGATGAAAGAAATTGTTAGATTATCACCTGAAACATACAATTAACTAATATTTAATTCAATTTATTTTTTTTAATTTTAATTTCTTTAATTTTTTCAGTGTAATTTTCCAATTTCTGGGTAGAACCCTAGGCTTACTCATTGCCCTAGGTGATGATTTCTTGAAGGTACTTTGATTTCATTTTTTGAATTTTGGAACCCAAATTTTCCATTTTGTTGCAATTATAAATATAAATTTGAATAATGAGCTGCAACATATATTCCATATTGTATTAGAAAAATTTGTTCCAGAAGAATTTCATAAATTTTTCTAGAAGAATTTAGATAATGCTCAGTAGAGGAGTCCATATTTGCTTAATTGTCTTCTTGAGATTTTATGGTGTTTGATTAATAAGAAAAGTTATGTAAAAACTCTACCCTACTATTTATAAAAGAGCTTGGGAATTCATTGTAAAGGGTTGGCAAAAAATTCATTTACGCATAACTTATAATAGAGAGCTAAAAGCGTAAGTGTAAAAAGTGAGTTTGTACGAGGTCGGTCAACCGAGCTCGATAGATAGGCATGTCGGTCATACCCGACCACGTTATAAAAGTTCATTTTTTCCCTTGTGTCCGTAGACGTAGGTTAGATCCATTCTGCCGAACCATGTTAAATCATTTGTTTGTTGTGTGTTTTCTTGTTTCTTGCTAAGTTTACATTTGGTCCCCAAAACCAAACAAATTCATAGTTGAATGAGGATTGTTCGAGGAGTGAGTTTTCCCGATTTACCCATGGAACTAAAATCAACCGTCAATAGTTGGCACCGTCTGTAGAGAAAGGTACAAAAAATAGTAAACACATTGAGGCGATGGCAAGAGACGGGAACCACATATCTTCAGAGGGACAACAGAGTGGATGAAGAGGATGGAAGAAACCATGAGGAAAGAGAGAGAAGAAACACGGAAGGAGAGAGAATCGACCCAAATCGTCATGAAAGCCATGATGGAGAAGTTAGAGGAATTAAAAAAGAAAAATGATGAAAGAATAGAGGTAGGTCTCAGCCGTATAAGGGAAGAAATAGTAATGGGAAAGAAGGTTGCTAGATCAGAATGTGATGATGGAAATGAGAAGAGGAGTGCGTACAAAATGATATATGTAGTCATTGTCGGAGATGAACCAGTGAGGGGAATGTGGGAAGAAGAATAAGGTAGGAAGACCCCGGAGTCCTCCAATAACAGTCCATGTTGCGCAGAGAGTGATCTAAAACAAAATCCAAGGGAAGAGCATGGAGTTTCCGATTACGGGAGGAATAATGCCCGGAGCGGAAGAATGAGGGAGGCTGGTGACTGAGAGCATGACAGTTCCGAAAACCAGATGAGAAGTTGGTTCCGAAACGAGATAAGAAAATGGGAAGACAACGTGAAGGGGGAGTGAAAGACGATCGAAACATGGAGACAACATCCTCTTTCACTGAGGAGATAATGGTGATATAGTTTCCTAGAAGGTTCACCATGCCTCTATGGATCTATATAAAGGTAACACCGATCCCAAGTCTCATGTGGTGAAGTTTGCCTTATTGATGGACATCCAGGGGATGGTAGGAGAGGTCATCTGTAAAATGTTCCTCTTGAACTGGGGCGGGTCTGCCATCTTGTGGTTCAGAAATTTGACACCGGGGAGTATAAGCAGCTTTACCCAATTGATAAAGTCATTCATACGACACTTTAAAGGGGCTTGCATGCCAAGGAAGACAGTGGAGTCTCTGAGGTTGATGAAGCAGGGAGATGACGAGTCTCTGAAAACTTTTGTCGATAGATACCGCAACTTGGTCTTGGAGATCGGGGCGTATGAGTCCCCAGAGGAGTTGGAAAGTTTCAAAGAATCTATAAAGGTCGGGAGGTTATGGTCCCATCTGAGAATACAGGAAGTACCGGATTATGCCACGACTTTGAAGCAGGTGAGGGAGTTTGTGTTGATGGAAGGAGAGGAGAAGATAACCCGAGGTGGAAATGTTCAAAGGCCAAAAATGGCCAGGCCGGAGAACCAACGTGATGCGAGTAGGGATCAGAGAAGACAGGCCTCGAGGCATAAGGAGTTTAGGACAATGGCCCAGAACAACCCGGCACAAGAGAGAACGCCACCGGTCCAGGTCACCCATGTCGTGGGAGGTTCGACTTACACTCATTTGAACATACTGTTATCGCAGATAGCTCGAGAAATCCAGGACAAAGGTTTTTTGATGATCAGATGGATGACCTGATTAGAAACAAATATTTGAATGAACACATAGACAAATATGCCATGAGGGTCGTGCTGTATAGGGAGTAGAGGCCAATGTTCACGATAGTCGGGGGAAGAACATTGGTAGGGGATTCAGATCGGTCCAGAAAGAATTACTACCGAACAAGGGGCCCGAAAATGTTGACAACTGAAAAGGAGCCGAGGATTCAGAGGTCCCGACCTATTCCCATTATGTTTACATAAGAAGATACTAAGGCTGTGAGTTAACCCCATAATGATGCATTGATTATTAATGTCGTTATCGGAGCGGTTATGGTGGATAGAATATTGGTGGGTTCTGGGAGTGTTGTAGACATTATCTCCAAGGAAACCTTGGATGGACTTGGCGTGGAGTACGCCACCCTGACCCAAGATGCAGCACCCATGTACTGGTTTGGAGGTGCTACTGTAATCCCATTAGGATGGATACAGTTGGCAATGACAATCGGAACGACCTCCATACCCGAACCATGATGATGGAGTGCATGGTGGTGGATTGTTTTAGCAATTACCAGGTGATTGTAGGAAGGCCTTTCATGATGAAGTCCAGGGCGGCCATGTCATGTCATTATTTGAAACTGAAATTCCCGACTTGGGAGGGGGTCAAAGTGGTATGCGGGAGCCAAATGGTGGCAAGGAGTTTCTTTGCTACTATTTCTAAGGACACACTTTGTGTTAAAAATTTGGGCACGAAGAGAAAAGAAATGGAAAAAGAGACAATAGAGGTAGATTCGGTTGATCCCCGATCCGGGGAGCCTACTAAGTTAGGGGCGGGTGAGGAGCTAGAGCTGATAGAGCTCTTCGGCCCGGGAAAAACAATAAAGGTCGGGGTAGGACTGGACGCATATATGAAAAAATGGTTGTGAGTTTCTTGAAGGAATACGCGGATGTTTTCGCATGGGGCACGGGGATATGCCCGAGATCGACCCTAGGTTCATCAGTCATTATTTGGCAGTTAACCAAGCCCATAAGCCGGTGAAACAAAAAGGAGAATCTTCAATCAAGAACGATATGGGGAGATCCGAACGAAAATTAAGAAATTACTGAAGCTGGGTTTATTAGAGAAGTCAATTACCCGGAATGGGTATCCAATGTGGTCTTGGTAAAAAGGCCAACAGGAAGTGGATGATGTATGTGGACTTCTCCGATCTGAACAAAGCTTCCCCAAAGATAGCTTCCAACTTCCTAAGGTCGATCAGTTAGTGGACTCCATAGCGTGTCATGGACTGCTCAGATTAATGGATGTCTTCTCGGGTTATAATCAAGTCAAGATGCATCATGAGGATGAAGAAAATACAACTTTTATCACCGACCAAGGGTTGTACTTCTACAAGGCGATGTCTTTTGGGCTGAAGAACACCGGAGCTACTTATCAGAGATTGGTTAATAAAGTTTTTAAACCCCTCATCGGCAAGACAATGTAAGTGTATGTCGATAACATGATCAAAATGTCAAAGGAACCCGAAGATCATCTGGCTAACCTCATTGGGATGTTTGAATTATTAAGGAAGCACAACATGAGGTTGAATCTGGACAAGTGTGCCTTTAAGGTATATTCGGGAAAGTTATTGAGCTATATAGTCAATGCCCGGGGCATCGAGGAAAACCCATAGAAGATCATAGCAGTACTGGATCTAAAACCCCCGAGGATGATCAATGAGGTACAAAACCTGACAAGTCGGGTGGCAGCGCTGAATCGATTTATCTCGAAGGCCACTGATAAATGTCACATTTTCTTCAAGCTAACCAAGAAGGCCAGGAAGGAGGTCAGCTGGACGGTCGAGTGTGAAGATGCATTCCGGCAACTGAATGAGTATCTAGCACAATCTCCATTATTGGCAAAATCGATCTCATGTGAAACTTTGTTCTTGTACTTAGCTGTTTCTGAATATGTTGTGATTTCGGTGTTAGTGTAGAAGTTAGACAAGATCCAAAGGTCTGTGTATTACACTAGCAAAGCCCTTTTGGATGCTGAAACCCGATATCCTGCTCATAAACTGGTGGCTCTATCTTTGGTCACGACGGCCAGGAAGTTACGCCCTTACTTCCAAGCCCACCCTATTAGAGTCTATATCGACCATCCGCTAAGACAGATACTGCATAAGCCAGAGGTTTCATGTCGGTTGGTAAAATGATCAGTAGAGCTCAGTGAGTACGACATATCTTAGCTGTCGAGGGTGTCGATCAAGGGGCAGACTTTAACGGATTTTATGGCGGAGTTTACCGGACCTCGGGTCATGGCAATGGAGGAAGCACAATGGGATCTGTTTGTTGATGGGTCGGGCAGCACACAGTGTTGTGGGGCCGGGGTGATCCTCCGAAGCAGTGAGGGTGAGGAACTAAGTTACGCTTTGAGATTTACATTTGAAGTAACAAATAATGAAGTCGAGTATGAGACCATTATGACAGGATTGAGATTATGCATAACGATTGGGGTCCGAGATGTGGTGGTGAAAAGTGATTCTCAGTTGGCCGTCCAACAACTAAATGGCGAGTTCCAGACCAGGGAGCCGATCATGATTGTCTATCAAGCTGAGGTGAAGAAAATAGTTGGAGGGATGGGAGATGTGGTGTTCGAGTAGGTCAGGTGAGAGAGAAACCAGCCAGCAGACTCATTGGCATGACTTGCGTCGTCAATCAAGTCAAAGACTCCGCGGACCATTCCTTTGAGATGTCTATAATCAAAAAGTATTAGGATGCTGGATGTGATGGTGGTGGACGCTGAGAGAGGGCCGTCATGGATGGACCCAATTAAGAATTACTTGGAATCGGGAGAGTTACCCGAAGATAAGAAGAAGACGAGGAAGCTGAAATACAAAAGCGTTAAGTTTTGCTTAATAGAGAAGGAGTTGTATCGGAGGGGGTACATGACCCCATACATAAGGTGTCTGGGCGCGGAGGAGTCAGATTATGTGCTTAGGGAGATTCACGAAGGGATATGTGGAAGCCATGTAGGAGGTCAGTCAATCGCTCACAAAACGCTAAGATAAAGGTTCTTTTGGCCGATGATGCGGATGGGGTTAGGGTGGCGCGATCATGTGATGGATGTCAGAAGAACGCCAACGTACCTCATCAGCCTCCCGAGCAGTTAACAACATTAGCAAGTCATTGGCCATTTGCCCAGTGGGGAGTAGATATCATCGGGCCGATGCCAACAGGTCGGGGTCAAGCCAAGTTTGCCATAGTTGCAATCAATTACTAAGAAAAATGAGTAGAAGCTAAACTGTTGTCCATTATTATCGAGAAGAGGGCAACTAATTTTTTCAGAAAGAATATTATGTGCCGATTCGGGATACCCCAGGCTATTATCACTAACAACGGAAAGCAGTTTGACAACAGGGGCTTCAGGAAGCTTTGCGAAGACCTCCAGATCGCACTAAGGTTCGCGTCACCTGTTCACCCAAAGTCGAATGGGCAGGTGGAAGCATGGAACAAGACCTCAAGAGCAATTTGAAGGCAAGACTCGGGTCCTGCAAATGTTTATGGGTTGAGGAGCTTCCAGAGGTGCTATGGGCACATCAGACGACTTATAAGGATTCTACGGGTGAAACACCTTTCTCACTGGCTTAAGGGTGCGAGACGGTCATCCCAACGGAGATCGAGATGGTAAGCCATCGGGTGAAGCATTTTGAATAAGGGTATAATGAAGACCTCGTCAGGCATCATCTGGATTTGATCGAAGAAAAGAAGGAAATATGGGCAGTTAAAATGGTCGTGTATCAGCAAAGGATGGCCCGATTTTATAACAATAAGTTTCATATATGATCTTTCCTTCCCGGAGATTTGGTCTTAAGGCTGGTTACATTGAATATCAGGAGGCCTGAGGAAGGTTCATTGGGAGCCAAATGGGAAGGGTCGTACAGAGTGATCGAAATCGTCAGGACGGGTATCTATCTATTGGAATAGATGGATGGTACCCGAATTAAGAAGCTTTGGAATGCAGAGATGCTAAGGAAATACTTTCAATAGCTCCTTAAATCGTGACCATTATTTGACCCATCAGCTTCCACTTCTCCTTAAGAGATCGGCTCAGGGGGACTTTGTTAGAAAATTGCTCAAAGATCTTGAGGAAGATATGTTTTTAATGAGAGCCTCTCTTAGAATGACCCTCAAAGAGTTGTAAGAATGGCAGTAGATCCCCTGAATGTGAATAAGATTTTCCCATTTAAATAACAAACTTGTTCATCATTCTTGTTTATTATTTGGATGGGAAAAACATGTTCGATATTCTCGTGAGATAATCGTAATCAGGACTCGTAAAGAGACAAGGATCAAGCGGAAAGAGCACGAAACCCCATGACACACCATTCCCTGGTGTCATTATCAAACTTCCAGGGTGGAGCATCATTACCCAAAGAACTACATTTCACGAAAACCTGTGTGGCGTTCGGTACCTCGGGGTAACCATAACATGTTTGGTGTGAGGGCCAACGTGGCGTTTGGTGCCCCCATGCAACCGTAGCACATATGGAAGGAAAGCAACCCGGGTACTACGGTACCCTTGGGTCGGCATAGCACGAGGAAGGCCCAAAAGCCTCTATGGCGTTTGCGACCTTGGGATATGCCTAGCACATGGAGGGAGAATGCCCATGTGGCGTTGGTCATTCCCATTCGGATCCTCTAGGTGCATAGCAAGGGAAAGGTTAGGAGACCTCTGTGCCGTTTACTGCCTAGGGGCCTGCCTAACATGAGGAGAGTCTCATGGCGTTGGCCGCCCCCTCGATCTGTAGCTCAGTTTGTCTGGACGTTGGACTGTAATGTTCAAAATTATTATTTTGGGTGGCCTAGGGCATGACGCTGTCTTCGACACCTATGTTATTTATCTTTTTTGGGTCGGTCCGGGGTATATGATAAATCACCCCGTTATGCATTGTCTTATTTTCGTCTGTTTTTATTAAGGACTTGGCACGAAACGCCGTAACCGAGCTCCTTGGGGGTCGTCAGAGGTCGAAAATATTCCTTCTTTGGTTGAACCCTTGGTGAAATTATTGAGAATACTGGCTCGAGGTTGGGTTGCGTCCCTCCGAGGCCCTGTTTTGTTGGCTGGCATGGGGTCGAAGCATCTCTCTCACGATCGAGCATTGATTGGCACAAGGAATGGACATTCCCTTATGACCAAGTGTTATTACACACTCGGGGCTGGGTTACGTCCCGCCGAGGCCTTTGTTTGAGATAACAGGCTCAGGGCTGGGTTAAGTCCCGCCGAGGCTTTTGTTTGAGCTTACAGGATCGGGGCTGGGTTACGTCCCGCCGAGGCCTTTGTTTGAGATCACAGGCTCAGGGCTGGGTTACGTCTCGTCGAGGCATTTGTTTGAGATCACAGGCTCGGGGCTGAGTTACGTCCCGCTGAGGCCTTTGTTTGAGGCTATTGGCTCGGGGTGGGGTGGTGTCCCACCAAAACTCTATTGTGTTAGATGGAAAGGGGTCAATCATCTTCACCATGGCCATATGTTGATTGGTATAATGAGGAACATTCCCTTGCAGCCGAGGGTTGTGGATAATTCAGGTAGTCCTGACCGTTTGATCATGATAGGTGGCTCGGATGGGCTCCATGTGCAGCAGGGATTTGACTTTGCTAGTTGAATTTCGAACGAACGGACGAGATGGAGAAACAGTTCAGATGGTTCGAAACGAATAATTCGAGGGCGAGATCCGAATCCGAAGCCAGTTTGATCTTACCCCACTATTATAGTTCCTGGCACCAACTCGTCAACTCATTGATACCAAGAACTATGTGACAGATATTGCTAGTGATTTTTGGATTTCATGATCTCAACAGAGCAATGAGGGTATAAAGAGATTTTTATTTCAGAGATTCTAAAGGCAGAGGGTCGGGTCGGTTCATGTACTTCACCCGACCTGAGGAGGAAAGATGTTTGGGACAGCTCAGATAGTTGATTTCTCATATTCGACCTGACTTGACTGCTCAGCAGTCGACATTAATTGCATGATCCTGGAGGGAGGTCGGATTCTGGCATAGGGACTCGCATTCTCCAAAAAGGTCTAAAGTGATGGGAGTAGGCGGCTAGTTAATCTTCTGACACCAGATAGCGTGTGATAGTGGCCAAAAGTAGCATGATTTAATGAGATATATGTGTCAGAATGTAGGGGTGTCAGACCATATGGTGGATGTTCGCAAAGCAGATAGGGGAAATAGTCTTGACATTAATGGCGGAAATTATGTGGCTGACGTCACGAGATTGATGTAATAGTGCAGATTGGCCTAGTATATAATAGGGCTTGGTAATTCGTTGTAAAAGATTGGCAAAAATTTCATGTACGCATAACTTGTAATAGAGAGCTAAAAGCTTCAGTGTAAAAAGTGAGTTTGTAAGAGGTCGGTCAACCGAGCTCAATAGATAGGCAGGTCGGTCATACCCGACCATGTTATAAAAGTTTCATTTTTCTCTTATGTCCGTGGACGTAGGTTGAATCCATTCCGCCGAACCATGTTAAATCCTTTGTTTGTTGTGTGTTTTCTTGTTTCTTACTAAGTTTGCATTTGGTCCCTCAAACCAAACAAATTCACAATTAAAAAAGAATTATTCGAAGAGTGAGTTTTTCCAATTTACCTCTAAAATTAAAATCAACCGTCAACCATATGAGATTTCGATTATCCCAAAAACATCCTTAATAAATACGAACATAAACTAGTATAGAAATATATGAGATTTCGATTATCCCAAAAACATCCTTAATCAAGTGTGTTATTTACTTGTGTACAAGCAGATGCGAGTCCGCGCAAACTAAAAACAATCTTGTTGCGTGTCTCACTGTCTGTTTGTATAATAACTTGACTTCATTCTCTCTGTCTCTCCATAGTCCATCCCCTTTCATCTTCCATCTTTACTTGCCCTCAAAAATATTTAAAAAAAATGGCCGAAAAAGAAGAATCTCAAGACCGAACTCCACCACCAGTAGCTGAGAAAGAAGAGCCGCCGCCATCTTCAGCCGCCGCCGGGGAACAACCGGCCGATACTGATCAGAAAGAAGAGCAGCCACCTGCGGCCGCTGTAGAGAATAAATCACCGGCTGCAGTAGTGGAGAAAGAAGCATCAGTACCTGAAAAGGTCAAAGAAGATGCTGCTGACTCTGTTGATGAAGCTGAGAAATCTGAGAATGAGAATCAGCAGCAACCGCCGCCATCTGTGGAGCCAAAGATTCCTCAATCCTTAATCTCATTCAAGGAGGAGAGCAACGTAGTTTCTGATCTCTCTGATTTTGAACGAATGTCTTTGGTAGAATTGAAACTACTTCTGCAAGAAGCTCTCAATAACCGCCAGTTCACAGCAGCAGCGGCAGCTACAGAAAAAGAGAAAGAGAAACAACCCAGTTCAGATGCTCCAAAAACTGAAGGACCCACTTCAGAATCTGAAAAAAGCACTGAAATTAAGCCACCCCAAGAGCAGCAATCGCAAGAAGAGGAGGAGGAGGTTTCCATATGGGGGGTGCCTCTGCTTAAAGATGATAGAAGTGATGTGATTCTGTTGAAATTTCTAAGAGCAAGGGATTTCAAAGTGAGGGATGCCTTTGTAATGATCAAGAACACAATCCAATGGAGGAAAGATTTTGGTATTGAGGCTCTTATGAATGAAGATCTTGGTGATGATTTGGAGAAAGCTGTGTTTATGCATGGACTTGATAGGGAAGGTCACCCTGTGTGTTACAATGTGTATGGAGAGTTTCAGAATAAGCAGTTGTATCACAATACTTTTTCAGATGAGGGAAAGAGGATTAAATTTCTGAGGTGGAGGATTCAGTTCTTGGAGAGGAGTATTAGAAAGCTTAATTTTAGTCCTGGCGGGGTTTCCACCATCTTCCAGGTTAATGATCTTAAGAATTCGCCAGGGCCTGGTAAGCGTGAGCTTAGGATTGCTACTAAACAGGCTCTCCAGTTGCTTCAAGACAATTACCCCGAATTCGTTGCCAAACAGGTATAAGATTCAATGCCTGTTATTGTTGTTAAAGCTTAATATCTCAATACTATTGTTTAAGCCGTATCTCTAATAGCTCAAGTTTTTAGGTTAACCGGTAGTAGCTTAACATTTTTGTGGCTGATTTGCATTCTTGCTTTAGTTTTGAGATGTGATTGATTTTTGGTTTTGGATTTCTTTAGGTGTTTATCAATGTTCCGTGGTGGTACCTTGCGTTTTATACGATGATTAATCCTTTTATGACCCAGAGGACCAAGAGCAAGTTTGTTTTTGCAGGGCCGTCAAAATCTCCCAAGACCCTTTTCAAGTTAGTGAATATCATTCTTTCATTTCCTATTTAATATTTTGCATCTTTATTCTTTGGTCGGTTAAATTCTAGACATAGTTGTTGACTTCAATTTTTGGAATGGAAGAACAGATACATATCATCTGAACATGTACCAGTTCAGTACGGTGGCCTGAGTGTAGATTATTGTGACTGCAACCCTGTATTCACCATTGGTGATCCTGCTACTGAGATTACTATAGGACCATCAACCAAACAAAACGTTGAAATCATAATTTTTGAGGTGCATCGCTCTCTCTTCATATATTTAAGCTTAACCACACAAAATTAGCACATGCATGCTTGATGACGAGCAAAGCAAATGGTGGTTTTCTTGTTACTAATTAGCAATTAATGAATTACAGAAATGTACCATTGTTTGGGAGATCCGGGTTGTGGGATGGGAGGTGAGCTATGGAGCTGAATTTGTGCCTGATGCGACAGACAAATATACCATCATTATACAGAATCCTAAAAAGTTGTCCCCGACTGATGAACCGGTGGTGTGTGACAGATTCAAAGTTGATGAGATGGGTAAAATCTTGCTCACAGTCGACAACCCAACTTCAAAGAGGAAGAAGTTACTCTACAGGTTCAAGGTTGAACCCTTCCAAGCTTGATGATTTCATCATATCTAAGGCTTTATAGTGCATGTTTAATTTCTTACTCTTTAGTTTCTGGTTTAAGTATCTGTATCTGGTTATGTGTTTCTTTTAGTGAGTTACAACTTTTGTGGGGGAGAGTAGTACATGGTTGTGAATGTCGTGTTGGTCTGCAAGATTCCACATAAAAATGGAATTATTAAGTAATTGGGGGAACAAGCAGATTTTAGGGAGCTGGAGAAACATCGGGTTTGTGTTTTGTTTGGTGCTATATATTTGTTTTCCGCATTGATATCTATATCCCAGAACCATTTACAGCGTTGTATTTTCAAACAATATATGTCATCAGTTGGCAGTTGTACATCTTTTGGATTCTTGGCATTCTATATGACTTGAACTTGCCTTTTTATCATTCCTAAAATGGGAACATTTTGTTCCTAGCAGCAGCAGCAGCAGTGTTAGAAGATTTGAGAAGCCTGCTAATAGCAGGAAAATCTAAGATTGTTTTGCATCCTTACTACTTAGTTTGTTGTCTTTTGAGTTTCGTTATTATGGAGTCCGGTTCTAACGAAGGCATCTTCAACTAAATAAGTTGAGGATTTCACTAAATAAATTTAACAATACAGATTTCAGTACATCAAAAAATAAATGACTCTGTATTGAAATTTATCTTTTCTTTGTCTTCAGCTGTTCAAATTTGATGGGCTCTCTCCATGATTTTAAATTTTAAATGCACCCCTTTTTTTTTTTTAAACTGGCGTGATCAACCAAATAATGATGCGCTTGCTTACTAATCCTTTTTTTTTTTTCAAAAGAAAATATAATTATACTTAGCTTGATTAAGTAAAGAATATCGATCATGATTCAATATTGAGTTGGGTTTGTGTTAAATACTTAGTGTCTGTTTGGTATGGTTTATAGTAGAGGTAAAAGAGCTTTTTTAATCCCAAAAGTTGTTTTCGAAATTTTTGGTGATGTTTGATTGCATTTTAAGAAGAGTTTTTGAGGATTAAAAAAATTATTTTGACTCTACTAGTAAAAACTCAAAATTTAGGCTTTTAGGAGTAGAGTTTGAAAAGTTTTTTTAAGGATTTAAATTATCTATAATACTTTTATATTATTTAACAATATTATTTCATTTTTTTCATAACACAACTTAAAAAACTTGTATAATAAAGTAATTTTATAATTTTTAATAAAAGCTCTCACTTATAATCAAACACCTAATTTTTTGTTTTTATCAAAAACTCTTGTTAGATAATGAAAGAAAGTCTTGAATTCACTCTGTTGAATTTACAATGTTATGGGACTTTATATAGGCTACATAGAAAACCAAAATAGAAAATGAATCATATAGTAATGAACAAAAATAATGAAAAATGGGAAATCTTCATCTAATAGGGAAATATAATAAAATCATGAATTCTAATGGTACTATGAATTCTATTTTGGATATTGATTTCATATTCCTTAACATTCCTTAACACCCCCCCCCCCTCAAACTCAAACTGGTAACGAAGGAGTAAGCTTGAGGTTGCATCTTGAAATCGGAGAGCGGGGTTCTGAAACTGGAAATCTTGAAACTTGGAGGCTTGAAACTTTGTTTGTTATTAACAGCAGTTATCAATCACTGTCACCATCAAAAGCGCTTGTTGTAGCAGATGAAGCTGCTGATGCTAAAGAAAATAAAAAACAAGAGATAACAAAAAGGTCTTTAGCTTTGAAGCTAAAGATCCCAACAAAGGCTGCTGAACAAAAAAGGTCTTTAGCTTTGAAGCTAAAGATCCCAACAAATGCTACTGAACAAAAAGGTCTTTAGTTTTGAAGCTAAAGATCCTAACAAAGGCTAATGAACAAAAAAGTCTTTAGCTTTGAAGCTAAAGATCTCAACAAAGGCTACTGAAGAAAAAGAAGAAGAAGGTGATGATGATCTGCCGCAACATCAACTACAACATGAGGGAACGAAATCCCGAAAGAGAGCGGAAGCAAATCTGAAAGAGAGTTGAAACTCGAAAGGAGCCGGCCTAGAGCACACTTGTGAAGGGGTGGCGCATGGGAAAAGCAATGTGGTGGTTGGCAACGAGGGGCGCGTGAGGGTCACGTAATTATGGTAGCCGTGATCCCCCACACGCCGATGAGAATCAGAGAGAGTGAAACTAGAAAGTCAAAACCTGAGCTCTGATACCATGTTAGATAATGAAAGAAAGTCTTGAATTCACTCTGTTGAATTTACAATGGTATGGGCCTTTATATAGGCTATATAGAAAACCAACATAGAAAAAGAATCCTATAGTAATGAACAATAATAAAGAATATGAGAAATCTTCATCTAATATGGAAATATAATAAAATCATGAATCCTAATGGTACTAGGAATTCTATTTTGGAAATTGATTCCATATCCTTAACAACTCTACTTCTAAAAACTCTATTAATAAAAGTTATACTTGAAGAAATTTTATTTGAAAAGTTATATCTCTTAAACAGACTCTTAATCAACTTTCAGAATTTATCTAATGTGATCTCATGTGGGCCCTGCTTATATCTCATGACTATTGATCTAATATTCAGTGTAAACTCAACTCAACACTGAATTCTTATTCAAATAATATATGCTTATATATATATATTGTTACTTTATAGATCAAAAATTGCAAAATTTCATATAATTTGAGAAGGTTGATGGTAAGTTGAACCTAAATTGAATTATTGATAATTTTTCCATAAAGGGGTAAGATGCAATGATAGTGAGTCATGAACATAGATTTATGACATAATTCCATTATGGAATCTAACACTCCAAATGCACTATGAATGTAAATTTGAAATGCAATTATATCCATTTGGTAGTAAATCATAATTGCAACTGATAAAAACACATGAGTGAACAAAATATCCATAGATGCATTAATCAAAATTAATTTTTTTTAAACGAATTGAACATTGGCATAGCAACTGTTGGGTTTTTTTTTCTTTTACTCAAGGAAAAAATTGAGCACCTAATGAGATTTTAATGTGAATATTTATTTAAATTTCAACGGTTCCATCTAAAACTTTTTATATTTTCTTATAACCTAGTGTCGATAAGAGTTTTAATTTACTCATTGAAGTTGAAGCAAATCTAATATAAAGGATAATGAAAATGATCAATCCTAAGAGATGTGGTTTGGTGATAACTGACTTCGAATTTAATTCACAGATTATAAATTTGAGTTTATAAAATATATTTTTTTATAAAAACTTGGGACATCTTTTCAGACTGACAAAATATTTAGCTAATTTTACTGCAAGTCAATTTGGAAAATTGATACAAAAATGTTTATTCAACTAATTAGTCGTGACTCGATAATATTAAAAATTGTGCTCAAAGTCCATTTCTTGATATAAATTCTAAGGTACAACATTTGGTTGGTGCAATTGAAAAAGACCTTAGATTGTGACATGAAATTAATAAAGAGCAATCTAATTAGAAATTTATACACAATAACATGAAATTTCCTATATCAAAATATTTTAACATGATATAAAATAGACAATATATTTGACTAATATTAAGGATATTTTATAAATATAAGGGGTGATTTACATTTTTTTTACTAAACTTATTAAAAAAAAATTAACAATTGGATACTTCGAAAATATTATATTTTACTACTTTACTTATGAAAAATAATACTTAACTATTAAAAATTATTTAAAATTTTACATTTTACTATTTTTCAAAGTTGACAATTAATTGATTTAGTGTTAAAATATAACGATCAATTAGGATTTCGGCGGAAAATAGTAAAATATTATTATTTTTTCATAAATTTAGTACTAAAATATAATATTTTAAAATTCACAATACCCACATATTATTTTACCAATTTAATAGTAAAATATAAATAACTCTAAATATAAACCAAAAACCTTTTTTTTTATCAGGGGTATAAATGAAATTTGGTCGGGAGAACCATTAAAAACCAAACATCGAGTGTCAACAAATATTAAAAAAAATCAAGGACGGCAATTATTATCATCATTTGAAAATGTTGGAAACCTCACCGTCAAATTACTCGATTCAGATTTAAACGGAATAGATAAAATCTCCGAGTGTCCTATGTTTTTATAAAAAAAATACCCCCTTAAATTCGAATGAGAGGACGAAAATTATGAATTAACCTAAAAGACACGTTAGAACCAACCTTGCCTTTCTTTTTCATTTTTTTTTTATCCAAGTGGTTGACAGATTTAAAAGTGTTTGATGAAATGAAATTAAATGAATCGTTCACATTTGGTAGTGTGAAAACATGATTCCAAAGTCATCTTAATTTGAGGAAAAAAAGTTATTTACATTCTCATGATCTCATCTACCCAATTTTATTAAGAATTGTGTTTAAAGGGTATCCAACCAAAAATGTTCAGACTTAATCTTAAAACTAATTAATTTACCAATTCTGTTTGATCGAGGCGCCCTTGTTGCTCCAATTTCAGAAAGCAGAGCTTCAGTGGTGGTTGAAAGTTAACGAAAAATCGCGATATCACGTTATTGATATAATAATTTGGTATTATATTGTCATAAGTGTTAAATAATTGTTGACGGCTGATTTTGGTCTCAGGGCAATATGAGAATATTACTCCCGAAACAATACTCCCTCAATAGTGAATTTGTTTGGTTATGGAGGACCAAAAGCAAACTTAGCAAAAGACAAATAATACGCCAATTGACAAGGAGATTTAACGTGGTTCGGCGGATTTTGGTCCGACCTAAGTCCACGGGCGCAAAAAAGATGATACTTTTATTACTCAAACACGCTTCTCAGCTCTGCTTCTTGTTTTTTACAAGTCTGATGGTAATGATTCTGATGCCGATTCTGCTCTCAACTCTCAATGCTCTCAACTTCTTTTCTTTATGCACACTCTACCCTTCTATTTATAATAGTGTAGAAATCAGATTTCTTCTCCTACAAGAATTTCATAGTTGAAACTATTCCATTTTCCCATAAGGATTCCTAGTCAAAACTATTCATTTTTCTCATAAAGATTCATAATCAAAACTACATTTACTTTCTTTATCCTACTAGGACTCTGACTCACCAGTTTTCCCCATGAAAATAGGATAACTTGTCGTCTTATCCGCAAGAATATGGTGTCATCTTCTGGAGCATATCTCGCTATCTGGTCGGTCTTCATGAGGTCGGTCATGATAGCCATTTGAACTGTGAATGTTGTTGTCGATCTAATAATGCTCGGTAATCCGAACCAAAGTGGTCGGTCACCTATCATTAAGTGCTCGGTCTCTACCTGTTGGCTTTATAACACTCATGTGGTCAGGTAGGCTTTAATGATTTCGACCGAGAAGGGAATTACCTTTTTTACCCCTGCCGTATTCCTTAAATAACATAGGTCCTGAAAACACCATCAACATATGTCCCCTAGTTCTCGGTAACAACGAGTTTGCGAGTTGATGCTGAGAACTATAAAAAAAGATGGTGTGCCGATGAATCTGTCGGTGGTCACTCTAGGAACCGCAGAGAAAAATATCTTGGCTGCAAATCTGGTCATTCCTGCCACTTTCATGTGCTCAGTCAACGAGGATCCCGATATCTTACCCGTGGAGAAAATATTTTGCCCTTATGCTGATGACGATCGACTCGGTGGGATGTAACCCGACCCCGAGCTGAGAAAAAAAATTGGCTCTGGGGGAATGTCACCTCCCCAGACCAATAGAGGGCCGATCATGGGGGAGATGCTCTGATCCCATGCCGATGTTAAGTCTCTCAGTGGGACGTATCCCGACCCCGAGCTGAAGAAAGACTTGGCCCTGGGGGAATATTACATCCCCAGTCCAAAGAAGCAAACTCGGTGGGACGTAACCCGACCCCAAGCTGAAACAAACATCGATCTCGGCGGTACAAGAGCAGACCCGAGCCGGAAAGAAAACATCTGACCTCGGCGGAACGAATCCAGCCTTGAGTCGATTAACCAAGCGGCCTCGGCGGAATGAATCCAGCCCCGAGCCGATTAATCAAGTGGCCTCGGCGGAACGAATCCATCCCCGAGCCAATTAATCAAGTGGCCTCGGCGGCGGAACGAATCTAGCCCCGAGCCGATTAATCAAGTGGGACTTATTCAGAAGGGAATTGAATCAACCTTTTGAAACCCTACCGAATCTGGCACGGGCATCCCCTTACCAGACCAGTGAAAAATAAAAACAAATCTCTGGAAAATAAAATTAAAAGGTGGGGGTGACTTATCGCTTATCCCAAAACAAAACGTTTCGCAAGTATAAACAATAACACGGATGCCTTAAAACAGAGTCATGTCCGAGGTCTCCAAAACACAATTCTGAATCTTTCAATTCAGTGTCCCGGCAAACCATGATTTGGATCAGAGAGCGTTTAAAATGGTAAGGGCACATCCTCTATACGTCGGGTCACTGTGGAGCCTGTGTATTGTGCGAGGGCTACTCCTTACCACGCTGGAGCAGGCACACGCTACAGGGGCACAACGCCTCCCCGTTCTGCGCCTCTCTTGGATCCAAATGATGAATGGATCAAAAGAGTGTCTGGGATACTAAGGGCACATTCCTCCTTAGGTCCGGCATCACTGGAGCTAGCAATCGTCACAGGGGCATCATCTCTCCCCGTGCTATGCTTCTCACGGATCCATTACATCGGATAAGTGAGGATCAGAGAGTGTTTCGAAATATTAAGGGCATATTCCTCCTTATGTTCGGTAACACTTGAGCAAGCAATCGCCACGGGGGTATCATCCCTCCCCGTGCTATGCTTCTCACGGATCCTATGCATCGAGTATGTCCCTGAATATTCTGAGGACCCCGAGCTAAAGAGACATTTGGTTCTGGGGGAATGTTCCGTCCCTAGGCCAATAACCACGACTCGGTGGAACGTAACCCGACCCCTGAGTCGAATAGTATAGCAGCTTCGGCGGAACGAGATCCAGCCCCGAGCTGATGAAGAGGCCTCGGCGGAACGAACTCCAGCCCCGAGCCGATTATCGAAGCGGCCTCGGCGGAACGTAATCCAGCCCCGAACCGATTATCGAAGCGGCCTCGGCGGAACGTAATCCAGCCCCGAACCGATTATCGAAGCGGCCTCGGCGGAACGAACTCCAGCCCCGAGCCGATTATCGAAGCGGCCTCAGCGGAACGTAATCCAGCCCCGAACCGATTATCGAAGCGGCCTCGGCGGAACGTAATCCAGCCCCGAGCCGAATAATGAAGTGGCCTTAGTGCCAACTGTCTTTTGTAGTGGGCGCTGAGTATGTCCCCCATTTGAAGATGTCTGGATACTCTTTCAGACATTATAGTAGGCTTTGTCTGAGGGTATTGTCCAAGCCTCCCCCTATCTTTATGTTTTTTCCCGGTCCGAAGAGTTCTATCCCTTCTAATTCCTCAGCCGCCGGTAGCCGGGCCATTCTGTTTGGCCGAGGACTAGAATCTCTACTGGTTTTTCCTCCGTCTTCATTCCTTTGCCGTTTTTTGGTACCTTCCTCAATGCAGAGGGTTTCTCGTGAGAGAGTTGCAAAGCAGCTGCGGGCTGCCTTCTGACTTCCGCATACGATCTCGATCCCTTCCCGGGTGGGGAATTTCAGTTTCAAGTGATAGCAAGACATTGCGGCCTTTGTCTTCATCATGAAAGGCCGACCAACGATGACTTGGTAGCTGTTCATGCAGTCCACTACAGTGAAATTTATCATGATTGTCCGAGTTCGGGGATGAGTCCCGATTGTTACTGCTAACTGTATCCTCCCTAACGGGACGACCGTTGAGCCCCCGAAGCCGTATAAGGGGGTGCTATCGTTGGTCAGAGCCGCATACTCTACTTCAAGGCTGTCCAGGGCCTCTTTGGAGATTATGTCTACCGCACTCCCGGGGTCCACCAAGACTCTGTTTACCTCGGAGCCGCCGATTACTGCCTTGATAATTAACGCATCATCGTGGGGGAAGCTTATCCCTTGGGCGTCCTCGTCGGTGAACATTATTGGTACCGACCGCCCACCTTGTAATCCCGGGGCCTGTTTTGTTTCTAGCACGTCTGACCCCCGAGCTCTGCTATAGTTTTTCCTCGACCGATTAGAATCTCCGGCCAGGGTTTTCCCTCCTGCGATGATATTTATCTGTCGGTCATGCGCCCTCTGCCTAGCCGTCATGACTTCATGGTCAATAAATTTATTTAAATATCCATTCCTCGCCAGGTCTTCCATCTGTTCCCGCAAATCTTTGCACATATCTGTCGCGTGTCATTTCAGATTATGATGTACGCAATAGGCTTTTTGATTTCTCTTATTATGAGGGAATCTCCTGAGGTCAGGTTCTATTAAGAGGCATTTTCCTTGGATCTCCATGATGATCTGCCCTGGTGGCTTGCTCAGGGGAATATATGCTTCTTCCCGGACTACGTGGTTTACTTGGGTCGGGGCTCATCTTTCCTGGTTGTTCCGAGGTATCGGCTTGAATTCCTTGTGCTTTGAGGGTGGTTTTTTGGGCTCCCTGTCTGCTCGTCGGGGGGCATCTGCCCTTATCGTCCTCTCTCTGATGGTCGTCCCTCTTCGGGAGATTTTTTCCTCATTTTCTAACGAGACAAACTTTCGGGCTACCTCCAGAGCGGTTGCATAGTCTGGGGTGCCTTAGATCCTTAGGTGGGTCCGTAGTCTTCCGACTTTTAAGGCTCCCTTCAGGATTTCCAAGGCCTCGGGAGACTCAAACCCCCCGACTTCGAGCACCATGTTATGATACCTCTCAATAAAGGTTTTTAGGGGCTCGTCATCTCCCTGCTTCATGAGTCTTAACTCTCCGATTGTCTTTTTAGGGGCGCAGGCCCCTTTGAAGTGCCGTACGAACGACTTTCTGAGTTGTGCAAAGCTACCGATGCTCCCTGAGGCTAGACTTCTATACCATAGAATGGCGGATCCACCCAAGGTTAGGGGGAATACCTTGCACACGACGTCCCCTGTCACTCATTGGACCTCCATCAATAGTACAAAGCTCTCAATATGGGATTTTGGATCGGTATGGCCTTTGTAGGGTGTCATGGTCGGCATGTTGAACCTTTTTCGGGAATTTTGCTGATTTTATTTCTTCTGTGAGGGGGGATTCCTCTTTGTCATCCCAGGCGTCTCCTGTATCTGTTTTGAGGCTTGCCCCCCACTTGGCCATCTCTTTCTTTAACCAAGATTTTACCTCGCTATTTGGGCCGCCATGTCGCCTTCTGCGCTCTTCTTCATGTCTGTTGCCACGGGTGCGGTGTTCCTCATGCCTTGGGATCTCCCGAATAGTCTCGTCGTACTTTGTGCCTCCTCTTCTAGTGTAGCGGAGACTATCATAAGAGGAATCTGTCGAACGTCTCTCTTCTTCTTCTTCCCATGTGTCATCTGCTTGTGAATCTTTTTCCACAACTATGGATTTTATCCCGTAAGGCCCCTTCCTCCTAGGTCCATCGTCCTCACTTGTATCCACAACCCTCTTCCATCTGCTATCTCTCCTCTTCTTTGATTAGCTCTGGTTTCAGGCTTCTCGCGGTTCCCCCCTTCCATTCTTTCCAGTCGGTCCATCATGGTTTTTAGGAGGGCCTGACTATCTTCCATGTCCTTCCTTATGCTTTCTTCTATCTTCTTCATCCAATCTGTGGCCGGATTCCCCGACGATTGGTGATTTCCGCCTTCTGCCATCGTCTTACTACGCGAACCGCTTTTTGTTGAGTTCCCCACAGACGGCGCCAACTGTTGACGGCTGATTTTGGTCTCATGGCAATATGGGAATACTCCCGAGACAATCCTCCCTCAATAGTGAATTTGTTTGGTTATGGGGGACCAAAAGCAAACTTAGCAAAAGACAAATAATACGCCAATCGACAAGGAGATTTAACGTGGTTCGGCGGATTTTGGTCCGACCTACGTCCACGGGCGCAAAAAGGATGATACTTTTATTACTCAAACACGCTTCTCAGCTCTGCTTCTTGTTTTTTACAAGTCTGATGGTAATGATTCTGATGCCGATTCTGCTCTCAACTCTCAATGCTCTCAACTTCTTTCCTTATGCACACTCTACCCTTCTATTTATAATAGTGTAGAAATCAGATTCCTTCTCCTACAAGAATTTCCTAGTTGAAACTATTCCTTTTTCCCATAAGGATTCATAGTCAAAACTATTCCATTTTCTCATAAGGATTCCTAATCAAAACTACATTTACTTTCTTTATCCTACTAGGACTCTGACTCACCAGTTTTCCCCATGAAAATAAGATAACTTGTCGTCTTATCCGCAAGAATATGGTGTCATCTTCTGGAGCATATCTCGCTATCTGGTCGGTCTTCATGAGGTCGGTCATGATAGCCATTTGAACTGTGAATGCTGTTGTCGATCTAATAATGCTCGGTAATCCGAACCAAAGTGGTCGGTCACCTATCATCAAGTGCTCGGTCTCTACCTGTTGGCTTTATAACACTCATGTGGTCGGGTAGGCTTTAATGATTTCGACCGAGAAGGGAATTACCATTTTTACCCCTGCCGTACTCCTTAAATAACATAGGTCCTGAAAACACCATCAACAATAATAAAAAATAATTAAATAAATGATAATTTTATTTAATATACATTCTGTTATGTTATATAATTACTTATTAATAATATAACATAATAATTATATCAAAGAATTATTCCGAGATAGTCGTTAGAGCAATTAGTATATGTGTTGGTAAATTTCGTTCCTAATGAGCGTGACTTGGTGGTGTAGGGTTCGAGATCTCACCTTGAGGTTATGAGTTCGAATCCAGAGAGTGCTTTTCTTGTAAGAGCCTGAGAGAACCGGGGGTTTTACCTGTTTCGTTTAAGCCCAAAGAGGTAGTTTGACGGTGATGTTTTCAATGATTAAAAAAAAAAGTGTTGGTTAATTTCATTCATTTATATATTAAAACAAGCAATTCTTCTGACCTTCCAATGGCTAAAAATCTGCTTTCTGCTCAATGGATAGCATCAATGGGATGAGGGCAAAATCAGACGCCATTTTACAGAGATGGTTGCCGATAAAAATCTAGAATATCTCCTTGCCAGAAGAAGATAGAGAGAGTAAAATTTACTGGCATTTTTACAATAAAGGGGAATTTTATTGTGATTATTTGATTACTGAAGAATATTTTTGAGGAAAAATCGATTCTATTACGAAAAGAATGGAATTTACAAAGTATTACAAACTTTATAAAAAACCTCACTCTCTACACTCTCAAAACTTTCTTCACTTGAAGCTTTAATATTTTTGTGATGAATTGAGCTCACAAATGAGTTCCCTATTTATAGTAAAATTCTTGCTCAAATTATCAACAAATGAATAGTAATCCACCTAAAGTTTATTTGTAATCTTACACCATTTTCAAACTCACTTAAAGTTGTATTGGATGGTTATGCATTGATGGTGGTGATGCATGAATGTAGCTATCATAGTCTCATGCTTTGTGAGGCTCTGAAGAAATCCATATGAGGAGTGACATAGTAAGATGCTACAATATCTACTACCCACTCAACATCTTGGGTTGCGGTGTGAAGGCATGTCTCTTCCTGCATGGAGCATATCGCTACATCTCCATGGACAACAACTAGTGTCTCTCATTCGTTATTCTTCGACTGGTGATTGCATTGGCTCTGCTCTCGTTACAGTTTTCGGCAATTCTTCTTTAAGTAGTCTTCTATGCCACAATGATAACACTTATAGGTCAACTTCATTCCATATGAGGATCTACCTCTGGTTGTGCTGTTGGTTTTCAGAGTTCATGAGCAGCGGAAATCGTGTTCGGTAACAGGAAAAAAAATTTATTTTTCACATGAACAATCAAAACTGGATCCGTATTTTCTAGTACATTAATAACATAAATATTTAGAACTCAAGTAAGAAATATACATGTTGATCTGGATCTATTTGAATCACGATTCTTTGAACCACAATCTTCCTCAACTTATCTCCTCACCTCAAACGGCACGTGTGGGCGTGAAAATAATTGCGAAGAACACTATAATAATATGAAGGATTCGTATACTCAACACATGAGACGAATCATGTGTGCTACTTTCTTTTTATTTTATTCAAAACCAAAACCAATTTATTTTTCCAGCAGCCATGGTTTTTTTTTTTTCTTGTTGTTGTTGTTCTTTTGTTTTTGATCAAAAGTGATCTCCTAAAAAATGCAAAAACACAGCACACGTTTTTATCTTTAATAGGATTTGTTGTTGCTATTTGATTTTGATCAAAATCTCAATCCCATAAAAACAGCAACACTTGCTCACGTTTTATCTTTAAAAAAATTTGTTTTTCTTTTGATCAGCTTTTGATCAAAACAAATTTTTATCAATCAAATCGATTAAGGATATTATTAATCAAAATAAAATCCTTTAATATTTATCTTATAAATTATCAAAGATAATTCATTAAAATTAATTTTCAAAATTTCAACTTTTGAAATATTATCTTATTAAATTAAAATTTAATTAATCAAATTAATTAAATTAATTAAATATTAATTTTCATAAACTAATAAATAGATACATTATCTATTAATAAATATATATTAAGACAACATTTGTCATAATTTCCAAACAAGAACTATATTGAATAATTAGAGTGTAAAATAATTCATAATTATTTTAAATAATTCCCAACTATTTTTCTTCACAATTATTATCGTTCGAATAGTGATAGAAGACGACGATGGGACCGATGAACTTATAATTCTAAGCTCCAATAATTTCGTAGATTAATTATAAACTCTTTTATTAATCAAACGAAATTATTAATTCTGGAGTAACTCCACTAAATACCCAGAATTGCACTCTCGGAATTATAAAATTAATTACTCAAAGTATTCGTCCATTGATATAGTCATTACCTATGCAGTAATCCTCCATAACAGATTCGTAAATGAGCTAGGTA
This sequence comes from Zanthoxylum bungeanum, assembly GCA_019454045.1. Classification (NCBI taxonomy): domain Eukaryota; kingdom Viridiplantae; phylum Streptophyta; class Magnoliopsida; order Sapindales; family Rutaceae; genus Zanthoxylum; species Zanthoxylum bungeanum. Next base: position 348,185 of record SKCR01024823.1, read on the forward strand.
TAAAAAATCAGTTAACCTCTCCAATTACATCTTTATCCTTGACTTCCATTAGTTCTCAAGTAAACAATTAATTCATAACTTTTATGAATTTGCGCGCTAATCGTTCAGGTCCTGAACTAACAAACAAGAGAATCTTATGAACGGATTTCATTGTATCAGGTTAGCATTCACAGCTATTCATTCAACTCATTCCCAAAATACAAGGTTTACGAAATGTAATAAATACAAAGTCATACCGAGTAAATTAAAGAATAAATTAATATGATATAGGAGTCTGCTAAATACAATGAATTAAGATCATCACATATATGACCATCATTATGATAAAATTGATGTTCTTTATTTAACGAAAATTATTAGAACTTTTCAATTTTATATGGTCTTGTCCAATATAATCTTATTATATAAAATACATTCATTTTTATGTCTCTACATAATATAGTTTGATAGAACTATATCATTCATAATGGAATGAACTGTATTTATGATTTTGGATTTGAAGATTCCCAACTTCAAATCATAGTCATAGACAAATTTTGATTATTACTCTTTAAATTTTATCCATGCATATATGTATGTAATATTTTACATATACATATGTGTTTAATTTAAAGCCACATAAATAATCACGGAATTTTCACGAATTTTATAAAGCAAATCAAAATGCAGACATGGAATAAAATCGAATCATAAATTTATTAATCAATCATGTTTCGAACACATTTGCTTGTCGGGCATAAAAATCCCAACATGTGCTTCTGCCTCTCTTTTTTTCTCTTCCTTGATGTCTTACTTGAGTCTCTGTGACGAAGGCTTCTATCTGTTCAACATCTTTTCTCATGGACTCTTCATTCGACAGATCATCTTTTACCATAGACACATTAAGTTTGCCTCTTAGAGTCGAATTACCGAGAGTAACCACCAATGTTTCTCAACTATCAGGAAGAGAACTGAGTAGTAAGAGGGCTTGTACTTCATCTCCCAACTGCAGGTCTATGGTAGACAGCTGATTCACCAGGCTCTGGAACTCATTGGTGTGTTCTGCAACGAAAGATCCACCATGTAGCTTCAGATTCACCAAACGCCTCATTATTAAGGCTTTATTTCGAGCTGTCTTGGCCTGAAATATGTCTTCCAATTTTATCCATATTTCATAAACAATTGTATCATGTGCTACATGGCGGAAGACACTGTGGCCGATCCACTGCCTAATCTGACCCAGAGTTATGTTATTGAGTTTATTAAAATCATATTCTTTAACATATTCTGGTCTCGCTCCTTTCACCTCGATAATATCGAAAAAATCTTTGCAGTATAAATAATCTATCATCCGAGGTCTCCAGAGGGAGTAATTGGTTGCTGTCAGCTTGATCATCGCACCAGAAGAGGAATCTTCCATTTCCATTTTAAGTTTAAAGTTTAAAATAAAAATAGGATACAATCGAGGATGATTTTTACAAATTGGAGGTCACCATTACGTCCGAAACAGTCGAAAATGGTGGACTAGATACTTCGTTGGTCCAAATCCGACCCATGTGCTGATTTATAAATTTCTAGAACTTATTGGGCTAAAATATAAATTTCAGAGATTTCTGGGGGCTAAATGAAATTTACTATATATGCTGACGTGTCAGACACGTGGCTGATGACGTGGCATAAATGGGACCCGCTTGATGACGTGGCTGCTGAATGTGCGCTGACTGTTCGATGATATGGTGTTGATGTGTTGTTGACTGTGCGTTGACGTGGTGATGATGTGTCACTGACGTGGTCGTCTTCAACCTCCAGCAGGCGCATGGACAACTCTCCTCCAGACGCGTGCGGTGTTTTTGGACGTCGTTTCGATCATCGGAAAATACCACTATGCTCGTCTCGACGTGAACAAGATGATGATATGCTCAAAAGTGATTTTTGATAACTTTCCCGAAATCTGAATTTTCCGAGCCGAGTTCCGTTCGGCTTTACGACCCCAATCCATAACCAAAACTACTGATACCACTTGTTGTTATTCTCTGATCATTGAAAAGTATTTTTGAGGAAAACCCGACTATATTACTACAAGAATATAATTTAAAAAGTATTACAAACTTTATAAAAAAATATCACTCTCAAAGTTTTCTTCACTTGAAGCTTTAATATTTTTGGGATGAATTGAGCTAACAAATGAGCTCCCTATTTATAGTAAAATTCTTGCTCAAATTATCAACAAAGGAATAATGATCCACCTAAAGTTTATTTGTAATTTTGCACCATTTTCAAACCCACCTAAAGTTGCCTTGGATGGTTATGCATTGATGGTGGTGATACATGAATGTAACAAAATATTACAAATTTTATACCAAGAGAGTATATCATGTTGCATATTGATGAATATATCTCAATATTGATTGTGATGAATGAATGAACTCAACATATAAATATAAATATTGATTAACTCTCAATTTTCAAACTATCTTCTGGATCGAATTAGACCCATAAAGGATACAATGAAGTATGGTTAGATATTCGATTTGAGTTAATCCGAACCAAATCGAAATTTTCATTTCGGTATGGTTTAGATTGGTTTTTAAAAATTATTTGGTTTCCACTCTCCACCCTGATCGGTTTATGATTCAGTTCAGGTTGACATGAAAACTGACAGTTTGTGAGTTAAAACTTTGAAACCGTGCTTTTCAATTTTAAATGCCAAAGTTTTAATTTTAAAATACAAATCTCGTGCTTTTAAGTTCCAAAATTCAAGTTTCTAATTTCAAATATAAATATCGTAAATTGTAAATAATCATACACTTCATCTTAAGAAGAATTTTTTTTTTTAATGAAAACAAAATTTAAAATTAAATTTACAAACTGAACCAAATCTAAATCGAATCCGATTTTAACTCGATTTGTCCCTATAGTGAAGCATGTTTCTCCGATTTTAACTCGAATCGTATTAGGCATAGAGTCTGCAATGTAATAATTTAGCAAAACTGAGTTGCTATGGTCAAGTTTCCGGGTTTTGGCAGGATGAATTCCTAATCATCATCACTTCTAACTTCTAGTTTCTCTTCAATGGAAAAAAAAAAGGCTTGTATAAATTGAGGTGATAAATATTGTGGCACCCGTCAATATTAATGAATACTACACTCATAATTAAAGTCTCCAATACATAGACCCAGCTATTGGTCCGGTTCAGTTCCGAATCGGAACCGAACCAGCCGGTTTTCGGTTCCACAAGTGTGGAATTGGAATCGGAACCGAACCGGCTGGTTCCGATTACGGTTGGAACTGAATTTTTTATTTTTTATTTTTCAAATTTTAATAAATATTTTTAAAAAAATATAGGATAAAAAAATTTATTTAAAATTATAAATTTAGATTACATTAAGATTAAATTACAAATAAAACTCTTAACTACATAAAATTAAAAAATTAAATAGCTTGAACTTAAATTTTTTAAAACTTAAGTTACATACGTATCCTCCAGGGGTGAGAGGAATCAAAGCTCACATAGTTTCATTACAATTTTAAGATAGTTCACCATTGAAATTTATAATTATTTACTTGTTGATCAATCATCATTATCAGTTCTTGTTGATCCTTCAGCTCCCGTTCCGCTTGCACTTGCAGATGCATTGTCGAACAAATCTTCAAAGTCATCGGGGGCATCTTCTTGTTGCCTCATATCAGCTCGGGTTCAATCATCCACACATATGTTGCTTATAAAGTGCTTGGATGTGTTGAAGACCGTCTCACTTCCAATATATTGTCTCCCATGCTGAAAGCTTGCTCAACCGCAAATGTGGAAACATGTGTTCCCAGCAACTCTTTAGCAATAATTGATAATACAATATATACATTTTGATGTCAATTCCACCAGTCAAAGATTTGAAAATTTTTACTCACTAAATTTTCAGTAGGAAACTAGAAATTAGTAGATAAATAATTATCTAATTCCGGATTGTTAGTCGTGTTATCCCTAAGTTTTTTATTCCGTTGTAGTAACCAACAATCACCTACGCTAAGTCTTGTTTGTATTACTGGTTCACTACTACTAGATTGTCATACTGATTGCAAGTTATATCTTCTAACATAATCATTAAATAATTCTATTAAATCAAATTTTATTTTAGCTATTATTGCTGTAATATCAATTTCATCTATTATTTCTAATTATCCATAGTAAGCTTGTAATGCACTATTCAAACCTTCTAATTTAAATTTAGGATAAAAAACTGCGACAATTAGATAAAGTAATTAAATGTCTCTAAAATAATTCAACCATTTTCGTTTCATAACAACAATAGCTTCAAGCAAAACGATATCATTAGGATCAGAACTTTCAACATGCTCATATAGGGTACCAACAATATTCAAACTTTAAACAAGAAATAAATGTGTTGTAGGATAATAAACTCCACTAAAAATATATTAAACTTTTTAAAATTTCTAAAAAAATTTCACAAACATCCCATTGACTAGGAAAAACTGTGATATGTTTAATATATTTCTATTAAACTGTGATTGGTTGACATATTTATGTTAAATCTTTAATTAATGCAGTATTTGCAGGATGTATTATCAAAATTAATTGTTAAAATTTTACCTAACAAATCATATTCATCAAAAATTATTTTCATCATTCTATAAATATTTTGTGCAGTATGTTGTTTATCAAAAACTCTAAATGCAATAAGTTATTTTTGCATGTTCCATGATGCATGAATCAAATGACAAGTCACACCCATGTATGAGTGTGTTTTCCAATACTCACTCCAAATATCAGAACAAATAGAAAGACGACCTTTAATATCTTTAAATATTTCATTTAAAATAATTTTACCATCTTTGTATATTTAAAAATGTGACGTTTTGTTGTATTTCTAGTCATTCTACAAGCAGCAGGATTTAATGCATTCTGAACGTAATTAGTAAAAACAACTTTTCACCAAAACTTAAATAAAGATGTGTCATACAAGTTAATTTAGCAAATTCTTCTCTATTTTTAGCATCAAAATATTTAAATAAATCTAAAGAACCCTTACCTCTACTGGATGATGCGTACCTGACCATTTGAGTTTGCGTTGTATCAAGTCCAATTTCAACGGCATGATGTCTTTCAAAATGCTTGATCATATTGTCATATCCACCAGTAAATTTGTAAGAAACCCCACAATGGTTGCATGTTGCTATTGTACCTTCATTTTCAGTGTCGATTAAATGAAAATTAATTTTGAAAATATCGGACGAACGAGACTTAACTTCTCTTCTCCGTGAACTGATACTCGGGCGGCTCTCTTGGGTTGGCACATTTGACATTGTGTTATCATATGAGCTTGCCATTTTTTTTGTTAAAGAAATTTTAAAGATTGAGAGATTGTAGATGAGAGAATTGATAATGAGAAAACGTAGACGAGAGAATTGTAGAATTGAGAGAATTGAGAATTGGTGTGTTGAATAAATGAAAAATGACCTCTATTTATAGAGTTTTATAATTTTTTTATCATACCTAAAATGCCCCTAAAATTAGCTGTTATATTAATGTTATTAAGGGTAATTTAATAATTTTTAAATTTTAATTTTTTTTTATATTAGGGCAGGGCTCCCTGCCCTAGCCCAACAGCTTCTTAGCCGTAGGGAGAAATAGTTCCAACGGGAACCGTACAGTTCCGGTTGAAACCGTTGAACCACTGGAACCTTTCGGTTCCAGAGGTTCACTTTCGATTTGATCAGAAGTGAACCGCAACCGTCCGGTTCCAACCGATTCGGTTCCGGATCCGAATCTAAATACCCTTATCATTTCAATACTTTTTTCTTATTAAAAACATGATGATAATTTAATTTCTCCATCCATAAGAAAAAATTATACTAATTAAACTTGCACTCAAAATTATATTAACGTTTAAATAATGAAATTTTACCAGATTCAAAGAATATTATTGAAATAAATAAATAAACTAAAATAATATACAATCCAAGCAAGAAGAGTCCCAGAAGCAGAAACTACTGCAATATACAATTCCCAATCCAAAATATACACAATTCAAGAATTTGTATAATTGCATAAATTAGAAGTCGTAATCCTTTTTCTCAATCAACATGATCAACAATTTTGGTTTAAACGAGGCACTCAAAAAAAGAAAAAAAAAATAATAATCTAAGAGTCACCATAAAAGAGGAACCCTACAATCATCTTGATCTGGATCTTGATGATGATCATCAGCACAATCATAAACAGATCCAACAAGCATCAACTGATCTTCCAAGTACCTTTGCAACAAACCCACTTCCCTTTCATCATCTTCTTTCCCGCATCCACAGCAACCCTCCTCACATCGTCTCAGGCTCTCGTCCTCCACCGCCGCCGATTTTCTCCGTCTACGGCGACAGATTCTGATACAAACTTCAACGGCGCAGAGTAAAGGGAAACAAGCTAACAGTAACGGAACAAGGATCGGCGAACAGAGCAAAAGAAACACCAAACGGCTCCATCGACACCGGAGCCAGGACCCGACGGCTAGCCCCAACATAGAACGTGTGGTCGTTGGATTATTCTGGGCTTCATCGCGTGATTTGGGGTTTTGGGTATTATTATTATTATTATTATTATTAATTTTGTAGTTTAATTTGGGGTTAAGAGGATTTACACATGGCTCTAGATTTTTATACATGGGGACCATGTGAGTGAAATTTGACTCTTGGCGGACTCTTCTTCTCTCTTTGCTTTACTGTGTGTTGTGTGTGTGGTGGAGATGAGGACATTAAACATTAGTTTAAACTCGGATTCGGGTTTGTAAATTTTTCCACCCATTTGATTTTGACCCGTCGAAATATCATTTAGGTCCATTTATTTTAGGATATTCATTAATTTGATATTAACCATAAAAGGGTCCCACAGTTTTTAACACAATTGCTTATTATATTCATGATTTTAATGCTTGGATGGGCCTAGCTTTGATGGGCCGGACTTGATGAAGCCCAGTCTCTGAAAAGCTTCGGAGAGCGGGCTCGTGCCTAAGTCCAATTCAGTTTTTTTAAATTCTTTTAAGAAAAATTATAAATACTTAATGTTCTTATAATACAAAATATTTTTAATAGCCTGTACTTTTTGATGTAAGCGTGGGTCCGGGTCCAGCCATAAATAGACCCAGATATCAGAACCATCACCTTGCACTTATAGATCGGCCGAATCTGATCAAACTAGGCCGGCCCGGATATTTTTGTGGGTCGGGCTTTATTTAATCAATTCAAAAATTTGAGAAATGGATTTTAAGAACTTTTTCAAATCCAGCCCATCGGTCAATTTTAACATTTTTGTCGATCTTAACATTTTTGAAAAACAAATATTATTTCTTAGTCTAGTGTAATATATACTCGTTAATTATCATTTTTGTATTTGACAGGTGTTTAATATATTTTTTTTACTTGATATTATTAAAAAAAACTATTTAATTATTAAATTATAAAGTAGATATAAACTTGTAAATAATAATTTTTTTTAAAATTATGTTTAATAAATCTGAAAAGTGCAAAATAATAAGAAAAATAAAACACCAACTTTCATTTATACAATTCAATGCTTACCCAAGGCATATTACACATTTTTTTTTTCTGTTTAATGAAAAATACCAAAACAAGTGCCCGTTTGAAACTGTTTAAAATCACATATTTTTTTATGAAAATTTAATAGATTCAAAAACGTTAATTAGGTAACACTACAAGAATTATGGCTTTTAGCGTCCAAATATTTAGCGTCGAAACAGTATTCGACGCTAAAACTCACTTTTAGCGTCGAATATCATTTTCGACGCTATATGTCATATTTTTAGCGACGGAATAAAACTTCGACGCCGAATATTAATTTTAGCGTCGAATAATATTCGACGCTGAATAATTCTATTATTGCAATAATTTTTGGCGCCAAATATTACACTTTTAGCGTTAAAAAACAGAGTCGACGCCAAAAATATACTTTTAGCGTCAAATATATAGCGTCGCTAAAGGTTTATGAAGTTTCCACCGACAAATCCTTGATTCTTTAGCGTCTAAATTAAATTTGACGCTAATTGTTTGATATTTAGCGTTGACAAAACCGTTTCGACGCTAAAAACTGCAACAATTAGTGTCGAATTTGAATATTCGACGCTAAAGATAGATTAAAATGCAGATTGCCACCAACCCTTCTCCCCCTCTGTTTTTTCTCTCATTCTCTTCATTTTCATCCTCTGAAATCTAAGAATTTCTCCTCTACAGCCTCACATCTCTCCTAAAAATTTTCAATAAAATTGTAATCAATTTCCGATAAGGTAATTCTTCTTTCATATTTCTTTATTATTTTCAATTTTTATGATTATATATGTTGTTTATATGTTGTTTGTTAGTGATTTATGATTCATATATGTAGAGTAAGTATATTAATTAATAAAATATAATTTTTTTGTAAACTATTTAATTATCAACCAAATATATATATATATGCTTAAATAATGTATTACTGAATTAGTAATGTTGATTATTGTAAAATGATATCTAATAATTATATTATTATATTTAGGTATTCTGCTGAAATGGATAGAAATTGGATGAGCTCTCTATAGATTGAGTGTTGAATATCGTAATGGAGTGTCTGAGTTTATGGAAGTCGCAAAGCAACACATTGATGCAGAAGGTCGTGTTCGTTGTCCATGTGCAAATTGTTTGAAAAGGAAAGGAAGCGGTTAGATGAAGTTCATAATCATTTATACATGCCAGGAATATCACCAACTTACTTACCGTACATGAATTTATCACGGTGAGCAGTATCATTCTCAGTCACGGTTTTTTGATGTCGGCGAAGGGAGCAGTAGTTACAATCAACCTGCAAACGATGAGATCACTGATATTTTGCATGACTTACAAGGTCCACAACTTGGTCATAGTGTTAGTGGTGACATGCCAGTGTTAAGTGGAAATGATCAAAATTTATTTAGTGAACTACTTGATGAGGCAAAAAAAATTCCATTCGAAGGTGCTGGAATGTCGATCTTGAATTTCGTTGTGAAATTATTACACATTACACATTAAAGTGATCAACAGAATGACCAACAAAAGTATCGATATGATGTTAGAGTTACTGGCCCAAATGTTACCGGTTGGAAGCGAATTGCCTAAGTCGTACTACGAGGCAAAGAAAATGTTGCGTGATCTGGGAATGGGGTATGAATCCATTCATGCTTGTAAGTTTGATTGTGTATTATTTCGTGCCGAGTATGAATCACTTGAATATTGTCCGATATGTGGTGAAAGTCGGTACAAAGTCTGTGGTATGGGGAAGAAAGTGCCTCAAAAGATATTGCGATATTTCCCTTTAACGCCCAGGCTGCAGAGATTGTTCATGTCACGACACACAGCGACTGATATGATGTGGCATCATGAAAAGATGATCGGTGCGGAGGGCATACTTAGACATCCTGCGGACGGAACCGAATGGAAGGAATTTGATGACATGTACCCCCGTTTCGCTGAGGACCCCTGTAATGTCAGGTTAGGTCTTGCCTCTGATGGTTTTAACCCATTTGGGAATATGTACAACTCTTATAGCATCTGGCCCGTAATTGTCATTCCATATAACTTACCTCCATGGAAATGTATGAAGGATCCGTTCATGTTTATGTCATTGCTTATCTGGTCCACGTTCACCTGGTAAAGATATAAATATTTACTTGAGACCATTGATCGAGGAGTTACAAACATTATGGAATGTGCGTGTGCATACCTATGATGCAGCTTCAGAGCAGTATTTTCAGATGCATGCCGTATTATTATGGACCATTAATGATTTTCCAGCCTATGGTTCATTATCTGGATGGAGCACTAAGGGATACATGGCATGTCCAGTTTGTGCGGGTCATACACCTTCGCAACGATTACAGAATAAAATCGGATACACGGGGCACATGAGATTTCTTGAGTCGAGTCATCCTTGGCGGAGGAGTAAATTATTTAACGGGCAACATGAACCTCAGAGTAAGCCCAGTCGATTGTCTGCATTTGACATACTTTGCCAACATCAACATCTCAAAGACAGCACACCAGGTAAACATCCTAATAATAGAGATAAAAATCGAAAACGGTTACCTGAAGAGTTGAATTGGACATGAAAAGTATTTTCTTTGAGTTAGAATATTGTGGGACTCTGAGTTTGCGACATAATTTGGATGTAATGCATATAGAGAAAAATATTTGTGAGAGTTTAGTGGGTACACTATTCAATATTCCGGGTAAGACAAAAGACACTGTAAATGCTAGATTGGACCTACAAGATCTTAGAATTCGCAGTGAATTGCATTTACAAGTCGCCTCTCGAGGTTTTATTAAGCCTCCTGCTAGTTATGTGCTCAATCAATCTGAGAGAAAATCATTCTGTGATTGGCTGAAAATGGTTAAATTCCCTGATAATTATGCATCCAATATTGGGCGTTGGGTCAGAGATGATACAATAACGGGATTAAAGAGTCACGATTGTCATGTGCTGCTCGAGATTCTCCTTCCTGTTGGCATTCGACCTTATCTCCCCCCGAATGTATGCGACTTCGTACTTGATCTATGTGGCTTCTTTAAACAATTATGTCAGAGGACATTAAGCACATCTGTTATTGACGACCTTGAGCGAGGAATCGTGATAATCCTATGCAAGCTGGAGCGAATTTTGCCACCCTTTCTTTGATGTCATGGTACATCTGGCTGTGCATTTACCGGATGAAGCTAGAAATGGAGGTCCTGTCCATTACAGATGGATGTATCCCATTGAGAGGTACTATATATATATATATATATATACAGTTTTTATAAGAAAATTTGTAACCGTTTTTATGTGCATAGAATTTAGTCTTAATGCAAACTTGTTGTCATATCTGCAGAGCTTTGGGAGATTACAAACAATATGTGAAAAATAAGGCACGCCCTGAAGGTTCAATAGCTGAAGCTGTTATAATAAGTGAAGCAATAACATTTTGTTCGATGTACATGCAGAATATTGAAACTCATTTTAATCGTCGGCCACGAAACTATGATGGAGATGCAAGTAATAACCAAGAGATCACAGTGTTCCGTCAAAATTACAGACCATTTGGGGCAGTAGGTGTCAAATTACTAACCTTTCAGGAAGTTCAACGTGCGCATTGGTTTATATTGAGTAATTGTGATGAAGTGCAACCGTATTTAACGTAAGTTTTTCTGGTGCATCATTACTGTATTTTGCCATACATTAATCGTGATAATTTATTGTAGGCAACATCTAACAATGCTACAATAATGATGGTGACCATAATGTTGATGAAACCCACAAAAAAGAATTTCCTAAATGGTTTGAGAGACAACTGTAAGTTAGAATATTTTATATTTATTTTGATCCTAACATTAGACATTTCAGTTTGTTATATTAACACATATATTTCATTGTCAGATTAACAATCAAGTGCAAAATGTTCAATTGGACTCGCAATCCTCGTTGGTTTCTTTGGCTTATGGGCCTCAAAAGCAGGCTTGAGTACAGTGGATGTATTGTCAACGGAGTTATATTTCATACCGAACAGCGAGATGTTACTCATGTGACTCAAAATTCTGGAATTGTAGTCCAAGGAGAACACGGCTCAGATGTAATTGACTTCTACGGCGTATTGCAATCGATCATTGAGTTGATATATCGACCCAGACGACATACTGTGCTATTCCAATGTAAGTGGTTTGACACAAATGCCAGAAAGAGGAGAATTCAAGTTAGTAATCATCTCACATCAATTAATGTTCAACGTTGTTGGTACAAGAGTGATCCATACATTTTTTGTACGCAAGCACGTTCAGTGATATATATACCTGATCCTAAGTTAGGAACTGGATGGATGGTGGTAGAAAAGTTACAACATATGGCCATTTGGGATACGCAGGAGAAAGATAGAGTTGACATATCAGATGAAACACAAGAAGTCTCTGGCAATTTTGAAGTTCCTGAACAGATATTTTTTGGACCAACTGTCAACGTTCCTGAAAATATCACATTAACTCAAGCTAGTACAGACGTTGAGCTAATTCCTCATTCTGAAGTGAGCGTTGAAGTAGCAAGTGAAGAACAATTTGACACTGAAGATGACTTCGACACGAATCCTCAAATACCGACGATAATAATGATTAATTATGAAGTTACAGTATTTTGTGATTGATGAATAATTTTATGGATTATAATGTATGGTTGTTGATTTTAATTACTCTTTAGATATGGTTGAAATATTAACGTAATGATTAATAGTATAACTATGATATATTTGTTTTTAATTTTTTTTTTAATGGTAGACATTTAGCGTCGAAATACAATAGTCGACGCTAAATGAAGACATTTAGCGTCGATTATTCTTCGACGCTAAATGAAGACATTTAGCGTCGACTATTCTTCGACGGTAAATGTCTTTCATTTAGCGTCGAAGAATAATCGACATTAAATGTCTTAATTTAGCGTCGACTATTGTATTTCGACGCTAGATGTCTTACATTTAGCGTCGACAATTGTGTGTCGACTCTAAATAAATTAAATTTCCTTTCCCGAAAAATAACCCTAAATTTTTAATAAATCGCCCGTTTTTTGGCGTCGAAATAGTCGACGCTAAAATCAAATTAATTCGATGCTAATTGTAAATTTAGCGTCGAATTGTATGTTTCGACGCTAAATATGAAAATTAAATTTCCCGGAAAAATAACCCTAAATTTTAATGAACCGCCTACTTATTGGCGTCGAAGTATTCGACGCTAAAAGTAAATAAATTCGACGCTAAATGTCGTTTAAATCCCTAAAACCAGAGATCTCTTCTTCTCGGCTCAAACGAGCAAAATTCGCCCAAGGCACTCTCTTCTTCTGCATTCTCGGCTTCTAGACATCACAAGCAACGAATTTAAGGTAAGTCTCACTTTTTGATTTTAATTTGATGATGATGGTGATGGTTGTCAATATGATTTATGGTTGTTGATGATGAATTTGCATGATATGATTTATGGTTGTTGATGTATGATGATGAATTTGTATGATGATGATTGTTAAAAGAGTGGAATCATTGATGATGATGATGATGATTGTTGATTTAAATTTGTTGATGAGGATGAATTTGATGAAATTGAGGATGAGATTGTTGATATTGAGGATGAATTTGATGATTTTGAGATGATGATGATGTATTTGCGCCCAGAACAGCAGCAAATGCTGCTGTTCTGGGCCGAGATCTCCTTCGGTTCGTAGTTTGATACTTTCTCATTCCTGGTGATAAAGAATGGGAGCTAGGTCTTACGGGACCAAAAAAAGAGTTTCGTCCAGTGCCGGATATTCGATGGCTCCAAGCTAGTATTTGCGGTGAACCCCCCCTGTTAAGTAGTCATGCATTACGATAGAAACTCCAACTCTCTGGCAAACAACCCTTTTTATCATTTCTTCGCATGTATTTGTTGCTGTTCTGGGCGCAAATATGTATATGTATGTTCTGGGCAAGAATGTTTGTTATTGTTATGCGTGTGCATGAGAAGTCGTGTGATGAGTTTGGTATGTCGTGATATGTATGTATTGTTTGATTGTGTGGCTTGTGATGTATGAGTTGTTAAATGTGCTTCGTGGTTGGTTGTATTTTTGATTGTGTGTGTGACTGTGTGTATGTACGTGTATGATGGAACTCGTAGATTATATGGATAATGAATGCATATGTGAATGATAAATGAATGAATGAATGAATTTGAAAACGAAAGTGAGCATTCGATGTTATAAGCGCTTTTGTTAAGTTGTATTGACTTGTATGGATATGTATGTATATGTATAAGAACTTTGGAATTTGATGACGCTAATGCGACGGGTTTTTGCAGATGGCACCGGGCAATCGCAAACGGGCTACCGCGACTCCATCTACATCAGCAAGGGCAACTGGCCCTGGTGATTTCTCTGCTATCACATGTGAGTCAAGTACAGTGAAGGGTCGAGGACGCACCCGTGGCCTGGGGTTGGCTAAGTACGTTAAGGCTCACGGCCGTATCCGGATAGAGATATCAGATGATGGACACACTCAAGTCGGACAACATAATTCAGCGTTTAATACAACCATAGGAGCTACAGCTCGATATGAAGCTCCCCAAAACTACGTATCTTGGAGAAAGATACCGTGGGAGACGAAAATGAACCAGCTATTCCCTTCGCTACTTGTAAGTTTTCGATATTGTTTGTTATTTAACATTTTTATTTTATACTTATTTTACTCGATTTTCATGTAGGAATGGTTCGACTTCGATCTGACCCAAGTGAATGTCCAGCAATATATTGACTACCACATGGGGAAAAGTTATAAAGATTATAGAACAAAAGTCCTGAAACCAATATTCGACGAACATGGACCTTCAAATGCTCCACACACAAGCATGATTTTATAGAGGAACAAGATTGGACATTCTTATGTGAGCTTTGGTCTAGCAAAAAACACGAGGTAAATTTTGAAATAAACATAAATTTATAATTGTCTTTGTTTTCGGTACTTACAGTATTGGTAAATACAGGATAAATGTCACGCAAATGCGGAAAATCGAAGTCACTTGCGTTTTAACCACCGTGGAGGTTCGAAGCCATTTATCCAACATCGTGCCGAACATTCTGAGGTAAATATATCCTAACGTAAAATTTAACAGTTAATTATTTTTACTAATCTAGAATAATATTGAATTTATTTTATGTTTATAACAGAGTAACACAGGTGAGGTGCAATCATTTCCAGATTTTTTCCGTGTGACGCATTACAATGAGAGGAACAGATGGATAAATGAAGAAGCGAACGCTGCTATGTAAGTTTCAGTTTTTAAAATAAAATAATTAATATTATATATGTTAATTTTTTTCTCAAATTCTAATATTAACTTATTTTTTGAAACAGAACGAAATGATGGAACTCCAACATCAAACTCAGGAGACAGGGTCCGACCCCATACCAGATGAGCAGCTGTCGCAATTGGTTTTCAAGAATCAGAAAGCTTACAACGTTGGTCTTGGCACTCGTAAGAAGCCAACGTCATCTGCACGCAATAGTGGTAATTCGGACAATGTCTCTCTTCGAGACGAGTTAGTCACCACCAAAGACGAGCTGCATCAGACTAAGGAGAAGCTACAACAGGTCACAGTGGACCACGAGAGAAGATGATGGACCACGAGAAGAAGATGGAGCAGTTGGAACAGCAACTGCTGGCTTTCCGTCAGATGTTCGAGGCCTCAATGAGTCATGGTGCATCGGGCTCGAGCGTCCCCCCATCACAGTAGCAATTAATTTTATATTTGGTTTTGTATAAACATTTTGAACAAATAGATTTAATATAATATTTCTTTTTTCTAAAACAAATTTCAATATAATATTTCGTCATTTTGTTATTAATTACATTTTTTTTCAACTAAATTAAATATTTTAGACCAAAAAATAAGTAAATTACTAATTTTTTACTTTAGCGTCGAATATTTCGACGTTAATAGTATAAAAAATGGCCGCTGTAAGCGTACATATAATACTTTTTTAATATACGTTAGCGTCGACAAGTTTCGACGCAAAAATTCAAACTTTTAGCGTCGAATATTTCGACGGTAATAGTAAAAAAATGGTCGCTGTAAGCTTACATATAATACTTTTTTAATATACTTTAGCGTCGACAATTTTCGACGCTAAAAGTTTGAATTTTTGCGTCGAATTATTCCGTCGCGAAATATAAAATATGGCGTCGGACAATTTACTTTAGCGTCGAAAAAATTTGGACGCCAAATACTGTTTTTTATCGTCGCATTTAATTATTTCGACGCTAAAAGTGATTTTCGTCGACATTTTATCGTCCATTTTTTTCGTCTAATTTTTTCGACGCTAAATGTTTTTTGCGTCGAAACCGTCTCTTATGGCGTCGAAACAATTCGACGCTAAATGGTCTAATTCTTGTAGTGTAACAATTCTAAACCAACCCTAAAAATATTTTATACGCCAACCTACCACTTTCCTTGAGAAAAGTGAAATTATAAACGATCTTTTGTTTCTCTTCATAAAATGAAAAACTTTGTTCTCTTTATAAATGATTTAATGCATATTTTATGTGTGCTTTAAGACATGATGAGTGATTTTTAAACAATTTTCCTTTAACTGAAAATTTGAGTTCATGTCTAAAAGGTTAGTTAAGAATAAAAAATTAATTTGAGCTTATAAGAACTTTTTTTATATAAAATTTTATATTTTAATTTCTTTAAAAAAAAACACTGTAACAAAAGAAAAATGATGCTGTGCACGAAAATATAAATGATACTCTGCAAGAAAATATTATCCATGTTAATACTGTTTACAATTTTCTTTAAGCAAATTTTTGGAAGGATTACAAATGATCAAATAATGCACCTATTTATAAAGACTTATTTTCCCCAGCCGAGAAAATCTTGCTCTGCCAATTCTTAAATCTATTGAAAACTCTTTGCTTGATCTCGCCAAATAAACTCTTTTTATTCCTACTTGCCATAGATGGTAAACCATATTATTTCTCATGCGCTGATGAAGTATTCAGCTGGAATAAATTACATTGATGATTAAAAATTATCACATTGTTTATTTTCAATTACATCCTGACCTCATTCATATCTTTATTGTCTGTGTTTTTTTTCCCACATATGGGTTTTGGCTATACTAGTAGAGGATCGTTTACGAGGTTAGGTAATAAATATTACGAAAATAAGAAGAGTTTATGATGTCTTAAGGAGCAATTTGACCGAGACGTAACTATAAATGTTCAATGAATCAATTTTTGGACATTTTCTTGACATGAATTTAGATTTTAGCGGACTGATAATGCACAATGTGCTAATCAACAGAGTTATCCAATCCGAAGATGATGAAGAAAATAAAATATGGTTTTAGATTAGAGATGAGTTGACTCATTTTTGGATCTGTGAGTGGGCTTTAGTAACTGGCCTTCAGTATGGTGCAGATTCTGGAAATGTTTGCAAGACTTACAACATCTGTGATTGATATTTCCTTCGTTGGTCTCGAGCCAAGTTATGGGATATGGATGTGATGATAGAGTGATTATGCCCAAAAAGTACTTGCGGCTATCGCAGTATAGTTGAGGTGTCGATTCCTCAGAGAGATGGTTACAAATAACTGATTTACTTACACAAAACGTTAGCAGTAACTATATGAAAAGATAGTGATTGAATTGATAATATAGAATAAAAACTATGGAAAATAAGTTGAAGAATATCAGTAGAGATAAACAGCAAAGCGTCAGGAATTCCTCTTGTACCAACTCCCTATATTCAGTTATTGATTCATTTTTATTACACAATTGAAGGTTTCACATCCCAAACCAACAATCGGAAGATATTCAATTCTACACCTATTAAATTCTAAGGTAATCGATGATTTACTTTCTCTATGTTAACAACACACAAAGTTATCGTTACGACCTATCTAACGTCGACAATATACCCTCAGTCAATACTGCAGCAGAAGACCAACTCATAAAACAACTTTACCAGTCACAACTGGGTTCCCCAATCACACATAGAAAAAGCATGACTGAATCTATATGCAAGTTGAATAAACACAGTTTCTGGATTCATAAATCGTAGAATAATAAAGAATAATAAACATCAATTGTATTAAACGTTTAAGAGTATTTAGGAATCAACAACATGAACATAAAAACTTATATACAAGAGTTCATCATTAGCTTTGCCTAAGAGATTAGTTCTCCATGCATAAGAGAGATATAGCCTGGATAGATCGAAGAGACGTCATATCGGGGTTGAATCTTCTTCGTTATTCTCTCTCAAAATTATGTTTGTGGCTCTTTGTTGTGTGTTTTTCTTCTGTTTCTCTCCGATTTTAGGGTTTAGGACGAAGTTGGGTTTATATAGGGAAGTTCCGAAGTCATTGGGCACATAAAACACATCTAAATTAAGTTTTTGGTGTCTTCCGCGGCGCCGCGGCGCCCAACTCTTGGGAAAATATATGTGTGCAAATACCGTAGGCCCGTCACGATGCTAAGAATGGCGCGTCGCGATGCGCGACAAGTTTTCTGGATTTTGCTTTCTTCGTTTCAGCTCTTCCTACGTGCTTCCGATGCGTCCGTAAGGTCCCGAAACACGCTTAATTGCTCCAAACTTCATATTTCATTGCTCCTAATAATAAAGCACAAAATAAACTCTAATTAAGATTAAATACATGATAATTAAGCCGAGTTAGCGATGTTCAAAGTACACTTTCATGCACTTATCACAACCCCCAACCAGATTATTGCTAGTCCTTAGCAATTCAAGCGTAAAATAAAATAAGAACTAAATAAATAAAACTATCTAAGCTAATTTCGTAGGGATCACAATTGCATTTAGTGTATGCAACAAGCCTTTAAATCCCTAGGTGTCTCTAGTGGACGAGTTATAGTCTCGTGAGGGCTTACAGTGACGACACCCACAAACGTCATTCAAAACATACAATCATACAAAAATAACAAAATAAAATAGTAAACTGAAATAGTCTCAATAGTTACACATATTATCGTCCTCAAAGAATGCCTACTAATGAAATCAGAGAACTTTCAAAGTACTCAATGCAACTCAAATTCAAGTCCTTGAATAAATCATAAAAGCCAGACTCACTGTGTGTGTGTAAAGGTTCATTCACAGCTTGATTCATAGGTAAGTCAACTCAATGATTTCGTTTAAAAATTGGGATCTGATGGGTCAAACCAACCTAAATATCTCAATTATGCTCTGTAATTATCTTTCTGTGCTCAGTATGGTATGATTTTTTTCCTTTTCTTTGTCTTTTTTTTTCTTCTTTATTTGAACTTTTTCTTTTCACATTCTTTTTTTTTTCAACACACCTACCCTTTAAGGTAGCATTTATCCCATGGTGGTCTTAATACTCGCCCATGGGTAGCTTCACACTTATCGGTTATAGGTAGACCCGGCAAAGGTTCCGGTTCGGAATCGGAACCGAACCGGAACCGAACCGGAACCTGACCGGTTCGGTTAGGGTTCTTACCCTGACCGAACCGGTTGGAACCGCTGGAACCGATCGGTTCCAGCGGTTCGAATGGTTCCAACCGGAAGTAAAAAAAAAAAAAAAATTATTTTCTTGGAACCGTAAGGTTCCTCAAGCAAATCTCAATTTTTTTTATTATAATAATGACTTAATGAGGTTTAAATTGCAATACTAAAACATGAATGTCCATATCCTTTTTATAACCAACTCTTGGTTATTGACTTCTTTATATAAGCAATGTGGGACACAATAGCCAAGTAACAAATATCCCACATCGCTTATATAAAGAAAACACTAGTCAAGAGTTGGCTATAAAAAAGATTATATGTTAAAAGAATTTTATAAAAAAAAATTCTATAAAAATGATGTGATAGTATGAAAAAAAGTTACGATTATAGAATTTTTTCTATTTTTTAAAATTTATTATCAAAAAAAAAAAAAAAAAAAAACGGAAAGGGAACCGTAAACCGAACCGGAACCGACCGGTTCGATTCCGGTTCGATTTACGGTTCCGGTTCCACACTTGTGGAACCGGGAATCGGCCGGTTCGGTTCCGAACCGGAACCGAACCGGCGGCCAGGTCTAGTTATAGGTGGTTAAATTTCTTTCTTTAAAGACTTTTCTCTTTTATTTTTAACCATACCACACATCATAACACTAGCAAATCAGGATAGATATCTAAGCAAACAGTCATTCATCAACATGTAATTTCTTTAACTAGTCACTTTGCCAACTACACAGACTTTCACTGTTAAAAACTCATAATTAAGTGCTTACGAGTCTAATCTAGATCAACTACTCAAAACATCAGATATAAGTATATTAAAGAACTTATTGTTTCTAAGTTTTCACCCTAAAGCAAACAATATCATCATTGAACTTATATTTTACTATTATGGACAAAAAATAAATATTTTTTTAATAACATGTATTATCACAGGTATTATCATATGCATGCATACACCCTCACACTGAAAACTTGCATTGTCCTCAATGTAAGATAAATATAAATAAAAATGATTAAGGAACAACATTACCAGGCGCGGAGTTGATCAGGTTCCTGCTGGTAAGATTTGGGTTATGTGACTGTGTAAGTTGCACTGAACACCTGCATAAATACTTATGCAAACAATTAACATGCAATTAGCACATAATAAAATAAAACTACAGTAAATAAAATGAATAAAATAAATAAATACAGATACAAGGGTTGTCTCACCGCTAGCGCTAAGTTTAACGTCTTCAGCCAGACGTAACCACTTAATGTTGTCATGGTGGCTTTCATATAGTGAACTGATGAATGCATGAGAGAGAAGTTTTGTCTAGCTGTTGCATTTTGTTTATTGATCCCCCAGGGTCTGGTGGTTGAGATTGTAGGCTGCACATATGTAAAAGTTGGTTTAATCTCCTTTTTAACTTCCCAGGGATCATCTTCAAATGAGCACTAACTCTCATTTTCCTCATTTTTACGGTTCTTTGGGGTCAATTTCAGTTCAGGAGGGCGTGATTCATGTTGTGAAGAAGCTGTTTCTGGTAAGACTGTGTCTAGCATGTATGTATATTGGCACTCATCATCACCTTGTGGTTATTTTTCAACATGAAAAATATTTATTTCCATTGTCATATTCCCAAATGATAGCTTCATGAGACCATTCCTACCATTAATAATGGCATTAGCTGTAGCAAGAAAATGTCTACCTAAGATTAGTGGAATTTTTGACTCAGTGTTAACCACAGACTGAGTATCTAATATCAGGAAATCAACGGGGTAATAGAATTTATCGATTTGAACTAAAATATCCTCAACTACTCCCCACGATGCTCTGATAGATCGGTCAGCTAACTGTAAAACTATAGATGTAGGTTTAATCTCACCAAGTCCTAACTGCGTATAAATAGAATATGGCATAAGATTAACACTAGCACCTAAATCTAATAAAGCTTGATTGAACTCATGTGTGCCAATGTGACAAGTAATTGTAGGACACCCTAGATCTTTATATTTTGGTGGAGTCCTCTGTTCAATTCCTGCACTAGCATGCTCTGTCAAGAATACAGTCTTCTTCACATGATGTTTTCTCTTTATGGTGCATAGATCCTTTAAAACCTTCGCATAAGTGGGAACTTGTTTGATCACATATAACAACGAAATGTTAATCTTTACTTGCTTAAGATGTTCTAGGATCTCACCATTTGGGTATGTAGCTCTCGCTATGGGCCTAAGTGCCTGAGGAAAGGGTACTCTAACTGGGAAATGCGTCTCTTGATCTGCCTGTGGGGTATTTTCATTACTATCATTACTGGCTCCTATAGTGTTGCAAGTGTTCTGCAAGCCTACCTCCTTAGCACTCCTAGTAATTATGGCATTAACACCTCTTACATTGGATACCTCATGATCAGCCTATGCCATGTATTGCCCTTGTGGATTTGGTTGAGCCTGAGATGAGAATTTTCCTTGTTCTTGCACACTCAGGGCATTCGTCAACTTAGAGACTTGACTCTTAATCTCTTTATTGTCTTCAACTACCTGAGCTATCAGTGACTCAAACCTTTGATTAGTTTTGCTTTAGGCCTCCACAAATGCTTGCACAGTATCCTCTAAGGAATTCCTAGGAATGACAGGTGTATGATACTGGGGGCACTGTAACTTTTGGTTTGTGGTGTCTGGGTAGGCTGATAAGACTTATGTTTCCAACTAAGATTGGGATGGTTCCGCCAACTGGGATTATAGGTATCTGAATAAGGAGTGTATGGCTTCTTGTAAATCTCTAAAGTGTTGTATTGTTCCTTATTTGTGCCGGGCACTCTTGGGCTAGATGGTCAGTTCACTTACACACAAAGCATACCTTTTGAAGTTCTAAATGGGCTATTGCATGCATAGTCTGGCTATCCTTAGCTTTTAAGACTTCTAACTGTCGAGTTAATAACTTAACTTGTGCCTTAAGACTATCATCTTCCCTAAAGTGGTGTCTGTCTTTGCTAGAAGGAGTGAAATATGTCATATCAGTGCTATCAATAGCATTAGGTCCAGTCCAAGTGTGAGATTTATCAGCTAAGTCATTTAAGTACTCTAACGCCTCATCAGGGTCCTTTTGGATGAACTCACTATTGCATATTGTCTCCACGAATTGGCGCTCTCTAGGGGTTAAACCGTCATAAAAATAGCTCATTAAGCACCAACTCTAATATCCATGGTGATGACAACTCGCTAACATCTCTTTATACCTCTCCCATGTTTGATAAATGGTTTCACTGTCTTTTTGGGAGAAGGTAGATATTTATCTTTTCAAGGCATTCGTCTTATGGTGTGGGAAATATTTATTAAAGAATGCATGTGTCATCTCGCCTCATGATCTTGTTGACCGAGGTCTTAGAGAATACAACCAACTTTTAGCTCTATCCTTAAGGGCAAAAAGGAATAACTTAAGTCTAATTGTGTCAGTAGTTCCAAATCGGTCATGGAAAGTTGCTACAACCTCTTCAAACTATATAATGTGCACATAAGGGTTCTCGTTCTCCAAACCATGAAAGGTTGGGAGATATTGTATCATTCCAGGTTTAAAATCTATATGTGGTGCATTAGGAGGAAATATTATGCACGATGGTGTAGCTGTGCGAGTGGGGTGGAGGTACTCCTCAAGAGTCCTCATGAGTGGTCTCTCGTACTCACTCATACTATGTGTTCTAGATATAGATGGTGTGGCAAAAAGATTATCAAACAGACTTTCTAAGTCTGAGTTTTCCTCTTCAATCCTAACAAATCTACCAAACATATCCCTACGTCTAGACATGCAATTAAACACAAATAAAATTAGAAACGAAAATAAAAGAATAAACTATAAATAAATAAATCAATCAAAATCAAAATTAAAACTGAAATAAAATAAATTAAATAAGTAAATAATAATAATAAAATAAGATGGAACGAAGTTACCGCTTTTATTGTTGATCAAGCAAACCTGCGGCTATCGCAGTATAGTTGGGGTGTCGATTCCTCAGAGAGATGGTTACAAAGAACTAATTTAATTAAACAAAACGTTAGCAGTAACTATATGAAAAGATAGTGATTGAATTGATAATATAGAATAAAAACTATGGAAAATATGTTGAAGAATATCAGTAGAGATAAACAACAAAGCATCAAGAATTCTTCTTGTACCAACTTCCTATATTCAGTTATTGATTCATTTTTATTATACAATTGAAGGTTTCACATCCCAAACCAATAATAGGAAGATATTCAATTCTACACCTATTAAATTCTAAGGTAATCGATGATTTACTTTCTATATGTTAACAGCACACAAAGTTATCGTTACGACCTATCTAACGTCGACAATATACCCTCAGGCAATACTACAACAGAAGACCAACTCATAAAATAACTTTACTAGTCACAACTGGATTCCCCGATCACACATAGAAAAAGTATGACTAAATGCAAGTTGAATAAACACAGTTTCTGGATTCATAAATTGTAGAATAATAAAGAATAATAAACATCAATTGTATTAAACGTTTAAGAGTATATATGAATCAATAACATGAACATAAAATCTTAAATACAAGAGTTCATCCTTAGTTTTGCCTAGGAGATTAGTTCTCCATGCAGAACAGAGATATAACCTGGATAGATCGGAGAGACGTCATATCGGGGTTGAATCTTCTTCGTTCTTCTATCTCATAATTATGTTTGTGGCTCTTTATTGTATGTTTTTCTTCCGTTTCTCTCCGTTTTTAGGGTTTATGATGAAGTTGTGTTTATATAGGGAAGTTTCGGAGTCATTGTGTGCATAAAACACATCTAAATTAAGTTTCTGGTATCTTCCGGGGCGCCGTGGGGCCAGAAAATGGGCGCCGCGATGCCCAACTCTCGAGAAAATATGTGTGCAAATTCCGTAGGTGCGTCGCGACGCGCGACAAGTTTTCTGGATTTTGTTTTCTTAGTTTCAGCTCTTCCCGCGTGCTACCGATGCGTCCGTAAGGTCCCGAAATACGTGTAATTTCTCCAAACTTCATATTCCATTGCTCCTAATAACAAAGCACAAAATAAACTCTAATTAAGATTAAATACATGATAATTAAGCCGAGTTAGCGATGTTCAAAGTACACTTTCATGCACTTATCATATAGCGTGTAGACTTCTCGTCAATACCAGATGAAGATGCATTGATGATATCTTTATACTATTTTTCCGATAGGGTATTGATGGCTCGACCGGAGAATAGGCCAGCTGATTATGCCCTGAAGAAGTTAATGGACGATAAGGATATGTTTTTGGGTTTTCAATAGGGAAGATGGTTTTGAAATGTTATATATGTTGAATGCAAGCGAGTATTAGAGGGTAAAGAAGAATATTTCAAAAGACACGTAGATAAGAAGTATAATATGAACAAATTTACTTATGGTTTTAAAAAATGAGCATTCGAAGCAATTACAAGGTTGTCTGATCAATATCTCCAAAAAAGAAGAGAAGTTTTTGTATATTGCTCGTATATTAAAGTGAAAACTTAAAGTAAATCTTTTGGATGCTCAGTTGGCCATTTTATTCCAACAGACGGATGATGTTATGAGTATTATTTATAAAATTAACTTTATGTTAATTAATTTACTAGTTATATATTGTAAATAATATAATATATTTTAATTGTAGTTGAAGGTTAAACAAATTTTGACATCGAGATCGATTGAGAAAAATATATCATCTTCGCAATCTGTCATGTATATTTTATGGAATACGCCAAAGTGGATTGGAGAGGCAAGTACTTATACATTCTTTACATAAGTTCTATAATTACACTTAGTAAAATTATGATTGTAATTATTTACAGTATAAACAACGGATAGAAGTTCATAAAGAGTATTTTGATCAAACATTAGCCATGGACACCCAAGACGAAGAGATATTTGAGAGGTTCTATAAGTGGGGATATCTTGTACCAACCAAAATTTTCAGCCACAGCACCAAACATCAGATGATCAAATCCCTCTGCACGACGAGCACAATATTCCTCATATGTCCCCACAAGATGACCAAAATATTTTCATTAGTCCACTTAGCATAAACAATTCACTTCTCATCGTCAAACACAGCATGAGTAGTTCATTCCTTATTATCTAACACATCACAAGTACTTTAATCAACCTCATCAAATAGTACGCGAGCAGTTTGATCATAGAGAGGTGCTACACAGACTATGACTCGTTGTTATTGCTATCGAAGTGAAAAATAAAGAATTCTACCAATTTTAGCATAATGTTTTTGACGACCTACGGGCTGAGAGAACGAAAGCTGCCCAATTCAGATAGACGATATTGCATGAGGTTGTAACCATGCAAGAGGTCATCACACAATTTATGGGTTACACATCTCGGCCATCTGTTGAGGTATATATTGCAAATGCAAATTTTATGAGTATTATGTAAATGCCAATTTTGACATTTTTCTATAGCGTGTGGGGAAGAATCTGTGATTGTGATGTGACATTGTGAAAATATGGGACAACACTTCGACATTGTGTGTCGCACGGTGCGATAAGATGTGTGCCACATAACTTGTTTTGTGTGACAAGATTATGTGTTATGCGACAACTTCTATACGACATAACAAATGATGTGTGATGAGTGGTAAATGTATCACTATTTCTCACTCATTTGACTTAATATTTTGATTAGATTCTTGAGTTTCGTGAATATTGTGATGTGTTTTGTGTTATTTTATAGATAAATAAAGTTTCAGGACATTCTGGAGGTGATTTGGGGCCAAAACAGTGAAAAATGACAACAAATGGCAAAAATGTCATTTGGCGCGTCGCGACGCCTAACGTGCGCCAGCCTATGCTAACTTGCGCCGCTTCATGCTAAAATGCGCCGTGCCACATGTCAAAATCTGAGAAGTCTGCTAACATACGCCAGATGCTAACATGCGTCTGCCACGTGTCAATATTAGAGGTGATCTGATAACGTGTATCATGCCACATGTCATCATCCTATGGTGCCTACAATCGCCATCGCCACGTATCGTCCACATGTCATCCACGTAGGCGTCCATATCAGCCACATGCCAAATCAGTGTGCCACGTGTCAGCCACGTCATCATCTGCCAATCATCGCGTGTCACGTGTCACAATCTTATAGTGCCGACAATCCATATCGCCACGTGTCGCCACGTCATTGCCATGTCATTGCCACATCATCGCAATCATTCAGCTCCCAGCCGCCTTGCCATGTGTCAGGCCTATCGATCCCTATAAATTCAGCTCGAAATTTCAGTTTCAGATGTACCTTCCTCTCTGTAAATCTCTGAGTAAATAAGGAGTTTGTATCTAGTTTAGTTTAATTTCAGTTCTGTAATTAATTTTATTTACTTTCTGTAATAGTAATTTACTTTCTTTACTTTTTCAGTTTTTACTATTTAACAATGAGGAGGTAACTCTCCATGCTAGGGTGAAAGGTAAATCTTTTATTATTGCTATTTAGATTAGTCTCCCTTAATTATAATACATTAACTATTTAAAATTTGACTTAACAAGGATACTGTTATATTGGTCGATTGATAATTATTATAAACCGGTTTTTAACCTGACTAAGCATGGATATCGCCTGGTTGGTCGGTTGATAATTACCGCCTATATGGCTGGTTTATGGACAAATAGTGATACCGCCTTTATGGTCGGTTGGACTTATATCTAGACCCGGCCGGCGGTTCGGTTCCGGTTCGGAACCGAACCGAACCGGTTAATTCCGGTTCCACACTTAAGTGGAACCGAAACCGTAAACCGAACCGGAACCAAACCGGTCGGTTTCGGTTCGGTTACGGTTCCTTTTTGGTTTTTTTTTTTAATAATAAATTTTAAAAAATAGAAAAAAAATTCTATAATCGTAATGTTTTTTCAAACTATCACATCATTTTTATAGAATTATATTTTTATAAAATTCTCTTAACATTAATCCTTTTATAGCCAACTCTTGGCTAGTGTTTTCTTCATATAAGCGATGTGGGATATTTGTTACTTGGCTATGTGTCCCACATCGCTTATATAAAGAAGTCAGTAACCAAGAGTTGGTTATAAAAAGGAGATTTTTAAACCTCTTTAAAAATTGACTATTGTGCTCAAGGTTGCAATTTTAAACCTCATTAATAATAATAATAATAATTGAGATTTACTTGTGGAACCTTACGGCTCCAAGTAAATAATATTGGAACCGCTGGAACCGTTCGGTTCCAGCGGTTCCAACCGGTTCGGTCAGGGTGAGAACCCCAACCGAACCGGTTAGGTTCCGGTTCGGTTCCGGAACCGAACCGGTTGGAACCGGAACCTTGGCCGGGTCTACTTATATCACATATATGGCTGGTTGGTAATATCACACAAGTTAATATTATATTAAGAGATATATCTAAATTAGTATTAATAAAAGTGGATCATTTAACCCTAGCATTTTCTTTTATTGTAATTTTCTTTATTTACTTTCTAGCATTTTAATTTTCAGCATTTTACTTTATGTCCTTTATTTTTAAGTTTTTACTAACCTTGGATATGTGTCGTAGCTAAGCCCATTATCTGGGGTTGTGATGAATTCCAATATCACCGGTTAATAATGAGTTATTTTACGATTTGGGTAATATAAATGTTTATTTATTGAGTCTTAGTCTTAATGTCTCTTGTTAATTGGCCATTAATAAGATTGAACTGGTAAACTTTAAATGAACTTGGAAAATAGATTTTAGGTTTAAGACCCTAGACTTAATAAACCAAGATCTTCCTTGAGGATAGATAACCCTTTAATAGATTTCCTTACATGATAGGAATATACCTATCGGGCGGGGGTAACCATAATTGGAACTTAATCTTAATGAATTCAGATAACTTGGTTAACATATGAATATGATTAATTGGGTTATACGGGGTATTTGTATTTGACCATCGGAAGAGGCTTTTACATAATTTCGTGTTCCAGGTTAATAAACCAATATATTACACAAATGTAAAATAACCACTTCATCTTTTAAAAATATATTGGAAGGATTCACAACCCTGGATAGTTTCTTAATATTGAATTTCACTTAATTTACTTTCACACAATTTTATTTACTTGTTTTTAAGTTTAAAGTCATCACTCAGTCAATCTGTTAGGTACTAGTAATCATTTGACCTCATAAAATTAATAGCTTAGGTTTTAAGTTCTCGTGGGATCGATACTTTTTATACTATTTGAACGATACGTGCGCTTGCGTTATACGCGTGTGATTACGCCGGTCAATGTGACACATTATCTATCGCACATCACACAATCCTATGGTACACATGTCACACGTTATCACAGTTAGCATATTTATGCCACGAATGTGTGATATAATAGAGTATTTTAAATATAGTATAACATGTGTTTTTTTTTCCAGGATCCTCAAATGGCATCCCCTTCTACTGACTTCGATCATTTTCAGCATGGCCCATAATTTATTCAAAATGTGACCAACCAGTCTGAAGCCATAAACATGTTTGTGACCAACCAGTCCATATGTTGCTCAGCCAAAGAAGGTGAGATTAATGGAACATATTGTAGATTCATTGAAATATGTCAATATGCCAGATGTAGTTGCGAATTTCGAGAGTTGGTATAAAGGGGAATTGGAGATTACTGGCACCAAATATGATCGAGTATTTTATAATTTATTGACGGGAGAAAGACTACTCGTTGATGATGTGAGTTATATTTTAAAATGTATATATTATAATTTCTTTTGGAAATGCCAATTTTTAATTAAATTTATATATTTGTGATTACAACAAATCAATTCGTATTTATGGTTTATCAGTGAGCAGCAAGATAAAAATATGAAAATAAATCAATGAATTGTGATTATGGATACATGATTTTATGTAAGTATCCCGATATTTCTTTTTGATTTTTGTGGTTGGCGATGATGGTTGTTGATTTCAATTTTGATTGTAATTTTTTTTGCATATCAAGCTTGGAACGAATGTGGAGGTGACATCGATAAGATTGCATTCAACGAAAACTTCCTTGCATACTATCATACTAATCTAGTTTCATCAAGATCTTGGAAGATAGTCGACTTTGTAAGTACAATGTTATTTTAATAATGCTACAAGTTCAAGTATTTATATTATTTTTTGTTTATACAAATATTTTATAAGTATTTATGCCGTTCAACATTAAGGGTGAGTACTGGGTCATGGTAGAAGTCAATCTGGATACAAGTCAAATCTGGATTTTCGATTCATGTCTAAATGAGTATTTCGACATAGAAATTTATGCGGAGGTCCAATTATTGAAGAAAATTCTCTCAATTTGGTTAGTTCAAAATGACTTCTACACTACCCGGCCTGAAATATATAACATTAGAATTTGAAACATGATGCGGATTGCTGAAGGCGTCCCACAACAAAGGACCAGAAGTAATGATTGTGGTGTATTTATGGTCATTTTTATTTTATATAGGATGTATAATCAGTTACCTCAAATTGATTCGGGACACGAATAATATTTTCGGAAGAAAATTTGCTTTGAATTGTTTAGTGGCCAAATATTGTAATATATGAATTTTTGAACATAATAAAATATACTTTATGTAGTGATATTTTAGTGCTTGTGATTATGTCCTCCAGATTCATTATGTGATTATGTAAAAACCATCGTTTAGTCCAAAAATCATCGCATTGCAACATACTGTCACATAGTGCAACAATGTGATGTCGCACAGTAGGTCAGTCTGTTACATACCACGACAGAGTGTGTCAGTTAGTGCGATAGAGCATCATACAGTACGACATAGTGTGTTGCTTAGTGGGATCTGGATTTAGCACAGTACGATAACATGTATCACACGAGATCGTGTATCACACAGTGTGACAAACCCTGTCGCACTCGTTTCACATAATACATGTTTCTAGAAAACACATGCTTTTAAAGCAAATTTGAATATTTCTTACAAATAAACAGAACCACATATATATTATTATGTGAAGAAATAGTGTGATTTGTACATTTTCTTCGGTTATGATCGCATTCATTACAACGTATACAATGTTGGATTTGCACTTCCTCACTTGTATAAGGTATTCGCTGTGTTTTACAACAGCCGGACACATGAATATATTTTAGTGGTATTATTTTTCTTGTGCGGATATCCTCTGAAATTTCTCAATTATCTGACTATTGCGTTTAGACATTAAATTGAACTTAATTTTATTAACAATGGCAAAAACAGAAAGTGAAAAATACTCAAAACTCAATTTAAAGATTAAAGAGGAATAAAATACAAAAATATCAGGGTTTAATGTGTATTAATTATTAACTTAGGCGATTGTATTTATTAATAATAAGTTCTATAATGATAAAATCACATAATTATGCACATAAATATTTTAAAAAAAAAACATAATAAAATTATTATTTTTATATGGATATAACAATAAATGGGAAAATTACATCCAACTATCTTGTAAATTATCATAATGATCTAGTTTTGAAATTATAAGTTTTAGTCCATGTTGTAAATATTTTCTGTTAATTTTGAGATATTTTTCATCCAATTAATTTTAAATGATTTGAATATCCGTAACACTGTCTAAATATGATAAAAACTTGTTTTAATTAATAAAAAATATTTAAAAATAATGAATGACATTTATATTTACTAAAATTATGTGAGTTAAATTTTTTTTAAATTACCAAGACTTAGGGGTGGTAAAACGAATCAACGAATCGAATCAAAATGTGATGGATTCGTATTCGATTCATTTATTAAACGAATCCTAATATCATGATTCGTATAATAAACGAATCAAATACGAATATTCGTTTAGTCATGACATTATTCAATAACATAATTTATCATTATTTATTTACATTATTTTATCATAAATATATACATATGAAATATGTAATTAATATATTTACTAAAACTATCTCACCAAATATCGATAATATTATTTTTCTATGATAATTAGTCATAATTTCTTGAAACTTAATTGAAAATAACAATAATTAGTAAAAGAAAATAATAAAATGGATCTTAAACGAATAAACGAATCAATGACCTTAAATTCGTATTCGATTTGTTTAAATAACGAATCGAATCGAATTGAATTGACACATTTATTAAACGAATCTATTTTTTCAAACTGGCATTTGCTTTAAAGCTAATCGAATCGAGCAAATAAACAAATTATAATCTAAATTACCACCCCTACCATCACTATGGCTAGAATAATTTTGTGTAATTTTTCCAATAATAAACTACAGCTGAAAATATATAATTATATGCATTAATTGTCGGTGAGATGTAATCCCTTGACTTGATGTGTATTATTTTAGCTAAAAGAGAATCCGCATATCTTCGAGATTCGGGAAACAAATAATGATAGTGAGGTTTTGTCCTCATATCAATAATATCACCACCAGCTGTATCTCACCACGTTACATTTTCCGATGCTTTGGGACACAACAAATATTTCAATATACGTCTTCTTTTGATTGCGTGGACCATTTTTTTTCCAGAAATTAAATTCAATATTTTAAAATCCGGACCGATTTATTAATCCGATGAAAGGATTACAGGTCAGAGATCTATTGAGGTTGATTCGGTATCAATGTTTTAATTATATTTTTATTTTTTATAAAAAATATAAAAAATGGAAAATAAATAAATAAAATATGTCTGATTCGGACCGGGTCACTGATTCATCGATCGAGTCTGTGATTTTATAACTAGTTCACTGGAATCAGAATTTAGGACGATCATCCGGAACGGACCTTGGACCAGGTCCCGGTTCAACTAGTCCGGCCAGCTGATCCGGTCCGGTTTTTAATCATTGATTAAAACGATATACGTATATATTAAATAATCAGTCAATATAAAACTAATAATTTATAATATAAAACTAATAATTTAGAAAATAGATTTTAACAAAGATAAATTACAGCAACAATGATGTTAAACTTGGGTCCATTTATTTGACACGAAAACAATTTTCAAAATTTTTTTTCTTACTTTATAAAAAAATTAATTCATTTTCGAAAGAATGATTTACGAAATAAAGATTAGTAAGTCTTTTACGGTTTTTTTATCCAAAATTTTCATGGTTCACTTGAACGAATGACAAAATTTTGACTTTTTAAATATTTTTTTAATTATATTTGTATAAAATTAATAAAATTATGGACCCGGGTCAGGAATTTCGGACTCACATGTATATGGATCCAAGATTACCCAAATCCAAAAATTCAATTTTTTTTTTTTTTTTTTAATCTTTTTCAATTATATTTGTATAAAATTAAGGATTCAGGTTCTGAAATTTCGGACATGCATGGATCCGGACCCGAGTATGTCTTCTTCAATTATATTTGTATAAAATTATGGACTCGGGTCCCGAAATTTTGAACTTGTGTGGATCTGAATCCGGATATACCTAAATCGGATATAATAATCTAGATTTTTTTATTATATATTTTCAATTATATTTATATGAAATTAATAAAATTTTGGATTCGGATCTCAGAATTTTGGACATGGATCCCAAAATACATAGATTCAGAAATTTGAAATTTATTAATATTTTATAGTTATATTTGTATAACAATTAATTAAATTTTGGAACCGAGTCCTGAAAATCCGAACTTGCATGAATCCGTGCGGGTCTGAAAATACCTGGATCATGATCTGTGTGGGTTCAAAATTTCGCTATTCATGTCTGAAAGTTTTTTACGAATCCGAGTCTTCACGGTATATGTGAATCTGTGTGGGTTTGAAATTTCGCTACTCTAGTTTGAAATTTTTTTTTTTGTGGACCCGGTATTTCCAGATCCAGATTGAATTTGAACCTTTTTACTATTCATATTTCTAACCATCAGAAAGTATTTTCTGAAAAAAAAAATGGATGCGTTAAACATCTATAAACGTTTTCTAAAAAATATTTCAAGTAATAGTCAAATAGTAGAAAATACTTTTCTTTTCAAAAATAATTTTCATTCAAATGTTTTACTTGCAAAAATCGTCTTACGGACCCTAAGGATTGTATTATTGTAATTTTAATTTTTGACATTATTGATCTACATTTATTCAAATTCACCGCACGGGAATTAGCTAAGGTATGCTATACAATTGGGTTATAGGAATTTCCTCATATATCCCCAACATGTTATTTCTTCTGATCGATTATTACGCTGATGCCATGATTTACTTGCAGTATTTTAATTTTAATTTTGTGTTTGATTGAATGATCCATATTTCAAAACAATTTATTATTATTTTTAAAAAAAAATGAACAAATTGATTAGAGTACATGTTGTGGACGCTGGATTTCGCCTGAGGTCCACAATCAAAAATTTATAGTATGGGGCCCTAGCGATCATGCAAAACAAAGGTAGAATGAGTTGTAAGTCCCTGCCCACCGGTATGGTGGGTGCCATAGACACTCTGAAGCCCAAGTCAGTAATGAAGATGAACGGTAAATAAAGTAAATGAGAGAACAAGATTTGTTGTTACCTTGAACTCTTTGGGCTGCCGTGAGGGCAGATAGTTAGTATTTAAAGGGAGAACTGTTTAGAGAGCTCAAGTGAGAGTGCCGAGACATCAATGATCCCTTCAGCTTGAATCATACTTTCATTTATAGGCTAAGAAATGCTGCCTTTTTAGTTGGCACATGGAGGTAAGTGTTGGGGTTTCAGGCGGTAATTCGGGTAAACGCAGCGGAACGCGGAAAATCAAAATTTTCCGATTTCAATTATTTTTTTTGTGTGATTAAAATAAACTAATTTATTTAAATTACTCAATACTTAAAAACTGAAATTTTTACCCAAAAATCAGATTTTTCAGTAATTACCATTTTGCCCCAAAACTTTGTATTTTAATCATTTTAGTCCTAAATTGTCAAATACAATTCTAACTGATTCCAAATCAATTCCAAAATGATTTGTTAATGTATTATACATGAAAATACAGTTTGCAACTCAAGAAAATAATTTCTCCTCTTATTGCCGAATGGTCCCTCAACTTTCAAGAATTTATAATTTGGTCCTTTTTGTTCAAAACATGCCAAGATCAAATCCAAAAATTCCCAAATTTAATATACATCATATATACATCAAATCTCATCACATATATGAAAATCCCCAAATTTGGTGAAGGTTAAAAACCCTAATTTTATAATTTCACAAATTAACAAAATTAACACCAAACTAATTAAATTCAATACTTTAATTCAATTCTCACAACACCAATCAAGTCTCACCATCATGAAATAGCTCAAGAACAATTCTAGGTCAATCATGAGTGGCTAAGTAACTCTAGAATGACAACTTTCATCAATATGGCAAAAAGAAAGCTTAAAGAATAACTTTAAGCATTCTAAATAAACATACATGCTTCCATCTTTCAATCAAGCTCCCAATCATCAAATCACATCCATAAGAAAGTAGAGAAGAAACTAAGCTACACATGTTGAAGCTTATGATCTTAGAAATAATTTTCAAGAAGAAGAAAGTATGAAAATCCTTACCAAATTTCCAAAAAAATGCAAGCTTTTCTTCTTTCTTCTATTTTCCTCTCTTTCTCACTTTGTATTTGATTTTTAAGGTTCTTGAATTATGAAACAAAAATGAAAATGATGGCTTTTATATTTTTTCTCAAAAGCCACGAAAATTTGCAAAAAAATACAAGCCAAGTGTTTTATTTTTATTTCATTAATTAATTGGAAAAAAGATTTAACGAAAATTTGTGGTAATAAATCATCAAACAATTTGATGTTTATCATAAATAATCCAATTAAATCATGCCATTTTATCCAATAAAAATTGGTCACTTTATCCAATTAAATAAAGCCATTTATCTTACTTTAATAAAGTAAAAGATATTTAATTATTTAATTAATTTAATTATTCAACATTTGAATAATCAAATAATTAAATACAGATATCTCAAATATATGTATTATATTTACATTAAATAATCAAAATATATATATTAATAATAAATGTCAAATATCACAATTCGACATTTAATAAATGGCCGAAAGATCTCAAAAGCATATATTTTTGTTTAACCGTTAAACGACTTATAAATAATCAGTATTATTTTATAAAAGTTGCTCTAGTGCCCTACGAGTATATATCATTAGTGAGACTCTCTAGGTTCAGATAAAATCCGTCACGAAATCCAATTTCGTGTTCATAATCTCCCCACCGGTAAATTATGATGAACACGGATAAAATCTTTGAACCATACAGGTCGAGGTCACTACATACGTATAATACTTCCGTCACAGGTATCCGGATTATCCCAGATATATATATAAACGTCAAATCTCTTTAGGTATAATCTCGTCGACGATTCTATTAGCAATCTCTTAAATAACACTTAGAACTGATTTCTACAGTGTACCACGGGCCCATGGATTTAACAGATTGCTAATTCCATAATGGATACCTATGCTCTGTACACAGAACTGACGGATCCTATCTTGATACGCACATGATATCATGAGAATCAGTCCACACAAATGAACAGGCGGAGGTCTGATCTAAATAGATCGGTGACGTGACTGCCATCAAAGTGTGGAGGATACCACATAAATCCACAGTGGTATCTCAAGTTGAAGGATCACTATGCTCACTCAACCCGAGAAGATTCTTATTGACATTGGTGTATCATCTATTAAGAATCTTCAATGAGTCGTTCAGTGTTTATCCGATATAAACACCTAAGTGTCTAAATGAGTCTCTCGAGACTCATGGGTCATTGAGAAACCATTAGAATCTAACATTCCAATATACGACACGTATCGGTCTCAGCAGGTTTACTTACTGACCAAGTAATTGTAAACCTTGACTAGGAACAGTTAAAGAATGATACTGTTATGATACTGCTCAATGTCAATTGCGATGCTTTTGCAACTGTATCATAACCAATCACTCTATGGTCATTTACATCTTTACCATATAATAAAAGAATTTATATTACAGAAACTGTTTATTTTATTCATTAATAAAATATACACAAAAGTATTTACAGGGAAATACATAAGAAATTGGCGCTCAGAGCACCAACCCTAACAGTAAGTCCCACAACGTGTTTAAGATATAAGCATTTGGTAATCAAAATTCTATACATGTGGAAATATACTCTATGTTTGGGAAAATAGGGAAACAATTGGTAAATAATTAAAGGGAGTTGTTCTTAAGCTGTTGGCTTTGCTTTTGTAAATGGTTTAAAGTTTTTTGGGCTGGGTTATCATTTTGGGCTTCATTTGGTATTGGGTTCGAAGTGAAAAGATAGTTTTGCCCTTGGCCCAAATTTGGCCCCTACAGTTTGTCCCATGCTCTCTAAGTCAGAAAACCCTTGACTTGGAGAGTACTTGACGAGCATGTCATATGAAACGGAACATGTAAGAGTACCTGTGATCAAATGGAGATCTGGGTTCTATTCTCGATTTGACACGCGTCGAAGAGATGTCCTTGTCGTCTGGACCAAAACGAATTTAGGATAGCCCAAATGTCCCTGCAAGGAATAACATGTGAGAGTACCTGTAGGTAAGGGACAGATCTTGGGGAATTTCCTTAGTCGGTTAAGCCAAATGAGGGTCCATGATATACTTCATACGACTTATTAGAGGACCAGTGGAGTCTTCAATGTCGCCTGGACCAGATGAAGGCCATATCTTGAACTTGCTCGACATGAGCCATAGGGAATGTTCCCAATCGACTGAACCAGATGAAGGTCCAAGATAAACTCCATACGACTTGTCAGAGGACCAGGGGAGTCTTTATTGTCATCTGGATAAAATATAGTCCAGGTCTTGAACTTGACTCGACATGAACCATGAGGAATGTTCCTAATCGACTGAACCAGATGAAGGTCCAAGATAAACTCCATACGACTTTTCAGAGGACCATGGGAGTCTTTAATGTCGTCTGGACAAAATATAATCTAGGTCTTGAATTTGACTTGACATGAATCATGGGGGATGTTCCTAGTCGACTGAACCAGATGAAGGTCAAGATCATCCCATACTACGGGTCAAATGACCAGGGGAGTCTTCAATGTCGTTTGGACCAAATGAATGTCAGGTCTTGAACTTGACTCTACATGAGCCATGTGGAATATTTCCAGTTGACTGAACCTAATGAAGGTCAGGATCATCCCCATAATATGGATCAAATGACCATGGGAATCTTCAATTTTGTCTAGACCAGATGAAGGCCAGGTCTTGAACTTGACTCTACATGAGCCATGAGAAATGTTCCCAGTCGACTGAACCTGATGAAGGTTAGGATCATCCTCATACTACGGGTCAAATGACCAGATGAGTCATACGTGTTGTATGGGGATTTATCCCATAACAATAGAATGGGTCCGTGTGATAAGATATTATAGTTGGAAAAAAAAAGATCTCATTCGACAATCACCGTATATGTAGTATCGAATGAGATCTTTAAAAAAGTGTCAAGCCTCAGCCGTGTAGTGTCGATTGGGATCCTTAACAAGTGCCAAGCTTCACTCGTGTAGTGTCGATTGAGACATCCTAATCATGCTGAGTCTTCTTACATGTAGTGTCGACTAGACTCTATGCCACATACCAAATCTTGCTCCATATTGTGTTGAATATACTCTCTGCCCGATGCCAAAACCTTCTTTCATGTTGTGTCGAATGGACTCTCCACCAGATGCCAAACCTTGCAACATTTTGTGTCAAATGGACTCTCCAAAAGATGTCAAACCTTCTTCCATGTTGAGTCGAATGGACTCTCCACCAAATGCCAAACTTTTTTTCATGTTGAGTCGAATGGACTTTATGCCAGGTGCCAAACCTTCTTCCATATTGAGTCGAATGGACTCTCCAAAAGATGCCAAACCTTTTTCCATGTTGAGTTGAATGGACTCTATGCCAGGTGCCAAACCTTCTTCCATGTTGATTCGAATGGACTCTCCAAAAGATGCCAAACCTTCCTCCATGTTGAGTTAGATGGACTCTCCACCAAATGCCAAACCTTCCTCCATATTGTGTCGAATGTAATCTCTGCCAGATGCCAAACCTTTTACCATGTTGAGTAAAATGGACTCTCTGCCAGATGCCAAACCTTGCTCCATGTTGAGTCGAATGAACTCTCCACCAGATGCCAAACCTTCCTCCATATTGTGTCGAATGGACTCTCTGGCAGATGCTAAACCTTCTACCATGTTGAGTAAAATGGACTCTCTGCCAGATGCCAAACCTTGCTCCATGTTGAGTCGAATGAACTCTCCACCAGATGCCAAACCTTCCTCCATATTGTGTCGAATGGACTCTCTGGCAGATGCTAAACCTTCTACCATGTTGAGTCGAGTGGACTAGGGGTGAGCACAACCGATTTCGATTCCATATGGAACCAGATACTACACAGAAAAATTTGGTTCATAACTAAGTGGAATCAGAACCTACCCAATTAAATAGGGTACCCTATTATTCGGTTCCAATTCAGTTCCGGTCCGATTCTGAATTACCCTATTTATATAACACTGTCAAATTTTAAAAATATAATTATTTATCACACGTGAATAAAATATTGCATAATATTCTTGAGAATACAAGTTACAACAACAAACAGTAAAAAAGCAGAAAAATACAACAGTAACAGAAATCGGAATGCATAAATAGAATGCATAAACAACAGACACAGTAAAAACAGAAACCAAAATTTATGGTCCAGAAACAGCAGCAACGGAGAGCAGAAAATAGTAGCATAAATAGAAAGTAGAAACAGCAGCAGCAAGACAGCGACATCAACAACAGTAGCAAGCCAACAACATCAGAAAGCAGAACATTATAAAACAGTAGAAAACAGCAGCAGCAGAAAGCCAAAAGCACCATCAGCAGAAGCAGAACAGCAGTAAAAAAATAGCAGTATTAGATGAAACTGCAGACACATCAACATATTAACAGAAATCAGAAATATGCCAAACAACAGATACAGAAAGTTAGAAATGATGAACTACAACAGTAAAGAAATGACCCACTTATAAAATTTCATCATCCGTATCAGCATTGATATCAATATCAACAATATTATTATCATCTACAATCGTCAGCCCACTCGCTTCTGTTACAAATATTAAATACTAGCTAGTTAATGCATGAATAAAATTAAAAGTACAGAAAAATAAACATAATGCCTTAACTGGATCATATTTTTCTACATCTTCCATTAATTCCTCAATATTTATTGGTGTTGGTGTACTCTTTAACCAATCTTGAGTACATATCAATGATTGACCAACTTTTGGAGTTAAACAACTGTGAAATGGATCAAGAACACGTCCAGATGTACTGAAAGCCGACTCTGAAGCCATAGTGGATACGGGAATCGCCAAGACATCTCTTGCAATTTGAGAAAGAATCTTGTACTTGAATCTATTACTCTTCCACCAACCTAAGATATCAAGATATTTCCTACCATCTTCACAAGGTTCTTCAAAGTACTTTTATAACTCAGATTTAGGCTCAACATCTTATTCTTCTCTTATAAACCTCATCAATTCATCTTGAATATATATGTCATCGTTATTACCAACATCACAACCAGACTCTTCCATCATACTTGAGGTTTGAGATAAACGACTTGTACTTGCTTCATAACTTCCATTACCACATTTATTATAAAACTTAAATAAACGTTGCAACACACTCTTCAAGTTTTCACAATTTTTCCGTAACTTTTGTATTAGCATTACCAAAAAGTCCCTTATAAAAAAAACTTAGCCATATACATCTTATATCTAGGATCCAACACAGTAGCTATTACAACCATAAAGTTTGTCTTATCAATATTTCCATAATACTTATCAAACTTTTCTTTCATTTTACGACACATACTTTTAACATAAGGATCTGATTCATTTGCCCATTCATTCATGCAAGTGAGGATGACAACAATATCATGAACATGAACATTAGATGTGATATACAAATATCCTGATAATTTTTTAGTGACAACATGGAATTTTTTTAAAAATCTTGCCAAAACCTTGACATTTTGCCAATCTTCCCAAGTGGGAACACCATCATCACTCTCAAGTTCCGTCTTATAGGCAACATCTTCATCATCCATCCTATCAAATGCTTTTTGAAATACAAGAGCTGCCTCTAGCATTAAGTAAGTGGTGTTCCACCTAGTTGAAATAGCAAGACAAACTTTACAACTACTAGATATTCTCTCTCTCTCAACACACACTTTAAATTGATGGGCTCTAGCCGGAAAACTTCGCACATATCTAACTGCACTACGAATTCAACTAATAGATTGTTTAATTTCAACAAGGCCATCCTTCACAATCAAGTTCAAAATATGAGCAGCACATCTCATATGGAGAAAGTCTCCACCCATAACTAAGTTTGGAAGTCTACCCTTCAAATAAGTAATTGCGACATCATTAGAACTAGCATTGTCTACTATAACCGTAGGCACTTTGTCATCAATACCTCATTCTTGAATGTATGCTTCTACCATTTTTTATATATCTTTCCCCTTATGACTAGGTATTTTAACAAAACTCAAAATTCTTTTGTGCAACTTCCAATCATTATCAATAAAATGAGATGTGAGACACAAATAACTTAGACTTTGTACAGAAGTCCAAATATATGTCGTCAAAGCTACTATTGTATTTAAGGATTTTAAGCATTCTCGCAAGCTAGTATTCTCACTAACATATACATTCATGCAATCTCTAGCAATAGTAAAGCGAGAAACAAATTTAAACCGAGGTTGTAAAGCATTCACAAACTCTCTAAAACCATCAC
The DNA here is from genome assembly GCA_019454045.1 of Zanthoxylum bungeanum. NCBI lineage: Eukaryota > Viridiplantae > Streptophyta > Magnoliopsida > Sapindales > Rutaceae > Zanthoxylum > Zanthoxylum bungeanum. The sequence goes on from SKCR01024823.1 coordinate 389,016, forward strand.
GCTCTACTATAATAAAAGGCAACTAATCTTTTATAATACAACTAGCAAGCATAATCCTATAATACTCTTGACTAAATTTCCATGTTGTAAGAGTATTGGGTTCATTGTTACCACACGTCTTGCTTGAAAGTTTTTTTGTTTCTTATCTATATTGTGACGATAACTAGTGCATCTTTTAAGATATTTTTTCATGATGTCATTTTGTATGATAAAAAATTTCCGCAATAATTGCATTTTGTATGTTCACATGTCTCATTATCTGGATTAGTCAAACGCTCAAAATGATCCCATATATTGGACGTATTTCTACGAACTCGAGATAACTTTGAAGTAGCGTGACGGCCATCATTAGCATCCATTTTTTATAGCTGCGAAAAAAATTACAACAAGATTATATCATCAATCAATAATCAATAACCATAGAGGATTTCAGACAGTCTCCTAGATTCCATAGTCCTAGGTTACAGACCAATTGCAGATTTATTGGATGACACCTGCCCATTTTCCCTAAAAATAAAAAATTCAAAAAGAATCCAAATCCACCAACCCCCATTTATAACCCACAAAGCTCCATGATCCTATCATATTATATTCAATCAGCAGCTTGTTAATTAATCAAGTGTCTAGCTCAAAATAAAGCACTGATATACCTCTACAAATGCAAGTAAAAGCACTCAAGGAAACTAAAATAAAAACATTGCAAATGTGTCTTCAACAATGGACAAAATATGAAAATAAAATCATAAATTCCAATTAAGTTAGCATATTCATTTGGACTCGTCTAATCATTAAAAAAATTGCCAAAAAGGAAAAGACAGAAAAATATCAATAAGGATATGAAAATAAAATTGTTTTATGTTTTATAATTGTTTGTATGTATAAAACCAAAATGAAAAAAAATTTCAGGAAGCAAAGACATGCAAGGAGAAAAATAAAGATTATTGAGATAGAGAGTGATCGAGAAATTTTAAACCTAGAATCAGTAGAGTACTCAAAAAGTTTCCCTTTTGTTGAGAAGACAATCAAAGCAACTTGAGCATCACATAACACAGAGATCTCATGAGCTTTCTTCAACAAACCACATCTTCTCTTTGAGAATGTTACAGGAAATGGCGACGCTTGCTAGAGTTAGTGGGATGGCGGCGACAACAAGAGAAATAGAGAAATGAGAAGTGAATTGAGAGTGAGAAGAAAAATGTGTATGTGCAAATGAGTTTAAGGTTGTTGCTTTTATGTTTTATCCCTTTAAAAAACGATGACGTTTTGCAATCGGGTATCAAATCGGGTCTAAATCTTGTTCTACATTCAGTTATCTAACTGATTCTTAATTCGATTCCGGTTTCAGTTCTATGGTTCGATTCCAGTTCCGGTTATTCTGGAATCGGAACCGGACCGGTTAAAAATTAGTTCTTTCTATTTGAAATCAGAATCGGACCTGTTACAACCGGTTCCGGGTAGAACCGGAACCGCTGCTCACCTCTAGAATGGACTCTCTGCCAGATGCCAAACATTCTTTCATGTCGTGTCGAATAGACTCTCTGCCAGATGCCAAACCTTCCTCCATATTGATTCGAATGGACGCTCCACCAGATGCCAAACCTTTTTTTCATATTGAGTCGAATGGACTTTATGCCAAGTGCCAAACCTTCTTCCATGTTGAGTTGAATCGACTCTCCAAAAGATACCAAACCTTCCTCCATGTTGAGTCGAATGGACTCTCTACCAGATGCCAAACCTTCCTCCATGTTGTGTCGAATGAGACTGTTGGAAATTCATATACATGATATATTTCTTCGTCGTATGAGATGAAAGGTAGGAGAAATGGTTCCACTGGAGGAACGCGTCTTGTTCCTAATTTATTCAACCCTACTGGGAGTTATGAGACGTCTTTTAGGCAGGAATTCGAGACGCCAAAGTGAGGTGTATAAGAGAGAGATTTGGCTGCTCTTTTGCTTTATTCACAAAACCTTTCTTAATTCAACAAGTTGGGAGAATTCTCAAGCCTTCATGGTATTCTTCAAAACACTTATTGTGTTCTTCAATATCTTTAATTATTCATAGCATAGATTCAAGTTGTTCTTAGTCAAAATATGTTATTTGATCTTTTGGATTGTAGTGAAACAATTGGAACTTTGTTTGAGGATTTGGGCAGTTTGATTTTTAGGGAGTAAATATTTTAGGAAACTTAGTGTTTATATGCTTGTTGTTTGGAGGATGTCGAGTGAAGAGTCTCAGGATAGCCTAGATGCCCAAATTGATAGATATGTTGAACCACCTTCGAGTGAGTCGAGTGATGAAGAAACTTACAGGGATTGGTCGCATGAGGATCTTATTGAGGTTGGACTTGTAACGGTAGTTGAGCCACCTCTTAGGGTTCCCACTGATGCGACACAACTTAGGACACTACCAGCCGCTAGGGAGTCAATTGGGATCACAAGTACTAGTGAACCAACAATTTGCTGACCAAAAATGCTGCTAGTTGAGTGACCAAAAAATCAAAGAGGGAAATGAAGTTGAGTTATAGGTTTCCACATTCTATAGAGTAGGTTAACCATGTCGACTGAGAGGATAGATTACAAAGTTCCAGGGTGGATTGGGTTTTATGAACGACTATTTGCTTATGGATTTAGGTTTCCCATACCCAAATTAGTTTGGGAAGTTTTGAACCACTATGAGTTGTTCATTCCCAACTGATGCAAAACACTTGAGGATCCTACTGTCGATTGAATGTATGGCTTTCGAACTAGGCGTGTTATTCGAAGTAAAGAGTCTCAGGATAGCCTAGATGCAAAACATTTGGAGGATGTCGAGTGAAGAGTCTCAGGATAGCCTAGATGCCCAAATTGATAGATATTTTGAACCACCTTCGAGTGAGTCGAGTGATGAAGAAATTTACAGGGATTGGTCGCATGAGGATCTTATTGAGGTTGGACTTGTAACGGTAGTTGAGCCACCTCTTAGGGTTCCCACTGATGCGACACAACTTAGGACACTACCAGCCGCTGGGGAGTCAATTGGGATCACAAGTACTAGTGAACCAACAAATTTGCTGACCAAAAATGCTGCTAGTTGAGTGACCAAAAAATCAAAGAGGGAAATGAAGTTGAGTTATAGGTTTCCACATTCTATAGAAGTAAGGTTAACCATGTCGACTGAGAGGATAGATTACAAAGTTCCAGGGTGGATTGGGTTTTATGAACGACTATTTGCTTATGGATTTAGGTTTCCCATACCCAAATTAGTTTGGGAAGTTTTGAACCACTATGAGTTAGTTCATTCCCAACTGATGCAAAACACTTGGAGGATCCTACTGTCGATTGAATGTATGGCTTTCGAACTAGGCGTGTTATTCGAAGTAAAGGACTTGTTGCACACATATTATCTAAATGAGCACCTGACAGAAAATGGGAGATACACTTTATATCTTCGCCAAAAGAAAGAACACTTAATATTTGGACTTCCAACGAATGATGGGGGAACTGACAATCCTATTATTTCTTTGTGAGGGGTGAAGGTGTTTTTGGGTCGGCTGGAGCTAGTCGAATCCCATAATCCTGGAGTTTTTCGAGTGAATATTAAATCTCTAACACGCATCATTTTCGAATACTTAGGCGAATGAGACTAATGTCTTGTCTTTCTTATAAGCCCCTGAAATAGGTCGTTTGAGACCACTAGTCGAATCGTTTCGAACATTAAAGCCATCCTTGCTTTGCCTGCTGAAGATAGGGATTGAAGAATCATCTTGGTAGAGAAAGTGTTGAGGTCGAATCCTATGTGGAAATAAATCTATGATCCAGAAGGTACCCATTTGGCCCATTGTAAACACGTTTTGACAGCGATCTGCTCTAATTGGTTGAGTCGACAGATGTACGGAGAGTCACTATTTTTAAAGCCACTAGCGTCCGAAGAACTTTTATACGCAGCTGATATCATGTCAGGGCCATTCAAAGTGTCTTCAGTCGACGAATTGAAAAGCAGAAGGAAATGACTGAGGACCAAAGGGAATGAACCAAAATTTGAAAAGGTCGAGGTCCCAAAAATCAAAGAATTTGCTTCGACTGAGGCTCCAGTCATGAAAGGACAGTCTACTGAAATGACTGTGATAACGAAGAAGAGGAAAGTTATTGCTGAGGTGGAGGACGATCTAGAGAACGTTATAGTAAGGATTCCTCACGGGTCGACTGCGATCTCGGATCCTTCGAGTCTTTCCAAGTTCATCAAAGGGCTTCTCCTTGAGGAGATGAAAATAGGCTGACTGAGATAGGTCCAATAGAAGCAATGAAGAAAGCTGCGGCCCTAAGTTATCAAGTATGTATTTTCAAGAACTATTATCTTAATGTTTTTTTAAAAAAAATTGGTCGAATGAGAGCTAACTTAGAATATTTCAGACAATGGAATGTAGCTTATTTATGCAGTAGTATTCCGAGTCAAATCAAATAAGGATAAGGGAATTGGAGAAGTTCAATACTGCTATGAGGAATGAGGTAGCTGAGTTGAAGGCAAGACTAGATGCCTCTAAAAAAAGGAAGAGGGATGGAGAAAGAATTGAAGGAGACTAATGTGATACTTAAACTGGAGAAAGAAGTATCTGAAGCCACACTTGAAGCTTTCAAGCAAGGCTTTGACAACGTGAAGAAAGTGAATGAGCAGATGCTTGAGCAACACGAGGTCATTACCCTTGAATCCATGATGAAAGATAGAAGCAATTTGATGAAGGAATACCTTGTTGGGAAGCACGTCGCATGGAAGCCAGAAAAATAGATCCGAGAGTATGATAGGCCGGTGAAGTAATGGTTGTTGAAAGACAAACAAAGATAGGTGAAGACATTGATTCACTGGAGATTGATTCTGTTGCTCAAGCTCAAGATGTTCCTACTGGTGTCGACATTCCTGCTGAAGATCAGCCCTATGAGACTCAGAAAAACTGATTAATGTAGCTTGCCTAGTGGTTGACTCTTTTTATTTTTGTATTAAACAATTTGTGAATGGAAAAACTTTAATATTTAAATCCCCTTATTTGCTTTTATGTCGAATCATTTTCTTAGATTATAACTTTGCATAACATTTGTCTCCTAGTCAAAATATAGTATCAGTTGTGAGGCTATATTTTGGCTAAGTAGGATCGCTTTCTCAAATCCATTTCATCGGTAAAATCTCTTTAGATGAATCACGTTCCAACTATTGTAGATGGGCACTCCATCTGTAGTTTGTAACTTATAAGATCCTTGCCTAACGACTTTTGTGATGACGTATGGGCCTTCCTAGTTTGGTCCAAGTTTTCCTTCTCCAATTTCCTTGGTGTTTTGGAAAACTTTGTGTAAGATCCAATCTCATTCTCTGAAGGTTCTACTTCTGACATTTTTGTTGAAGTATTTGGCCATTTTCTGCTGATGGGCAGTAAGTCGTATGAAAGCTCATTGTCTTACTTCATCAATAGTATCAAGGTTGTGATTCATGAGTTGTCGATTCAAATCTTCTTTAAGCCATTGGTAGCATGGGGATGTGATGTTTCCTTCTGTTGGAATTGCTGCTTCGGAACCAAACGCCAGTGAGAAAGGTGTATCCCCAGATGATGAATGAATTATCATTCTGTAGGACCAAATGACTTTTGGAAGCTCATTTGCACATGCTCATTTTGCTTTCTCCAATATTTTCTTCATTGTATTCATTATTGTTTTATTGGATGATTCGGCTTGACCATTAGCTTGTGGGAAGCGTGGGGTTGAGAAGCTCAACTTGATCCCCCAATTTTTGCAAAAGTCTTGGAAATGATGGCTTATGAACTGATAACCATTATCAGTGAAAATCTCTCTAGGTATCCCGAATCGACATATGATATTTTTCCAAACGAAAGTTTGCACCTCTCTATCTCGTATCTTGGCAAAAGATTATGCTTCAATCCACTTAGAGTAGTAGTCTGTAAATGCCAACATGTAGACTCGTTGCCCTGGGGCGGTTGGGAGTTTTCCTACGATATCCATCCCCCACTTCATGAATGGCCAAGGAGAAAGAATGAGATTGAGTTTCTCTGGTGGTAGGTGTGAGATTGGGGCTAATCTTTGATATTTCTCATATTTTCGGGCAAAGTCGGTAGAGTCGGCTCGCATGGTAGGCTAATAATAACCTGTCGAATGGGCTCGACATGCTAAACTTCTTCCTCCTGAATGCTTCCCACATTATTTTTCATGTAGTTCTGCCGATACATATTGTGCCTCTTCGCGAGTGAGACACTTAAGGTAGGGTCCAGAAAAAGACCTCTTCAGTAGTTGGTTATCATATATGGTGAACCTGGCAGCCTGTCGTTGGATTCTTCTGGCCTCATTATTGTTTTCTGGTAGTATGCCATCTTACAGGTACTTTACAAGGGGTGTCATCCATGTGTCGATTGGAGTGATTGAGACGACGTCTTTTATTTCTTCCTTCCAAATAGCCGGCCAATGTAGATATACGACTGGAATAGATTGGGGTTTGTCCCCTTGCATTGTCGAACCAAAGGTGGCCAAAGCATCTGCTTGAGAATTTTCATTTCTTGGAACTTGGGTTTTTGTAAGTTCCTCAAATGTTGACTGAAGTTCATTTACCTTCTGTAAATATGATGCCATTTGGGTTATTGCACTTATTTGATGCCTTCATTTTGTAATAATTTTTGAACTTCCTCGTCGATGATTCGATTCCTTTATGTGGCAAACTTTCTTCTATTTTACTTGACGGGTGGGTAGTCTAAGTCTATATAAAGTTCATGGGTAGTCAACTTGGGATCAATCCCAGTCATATATTTGTGTGACCAAGCGAAGCAGTCGTTTTGCTCATTTAGGAAATTGATTAAGTCATATCGTAGCTTGGGCTCTAGATTAGCGCCAACTTGAGCTTTATGATCAATATTATGTGGGTGAATCTGCACCTCATCTAGCTCTTCAATGCTTGGTAGGTGTGGCTCGGTAGTATGAGGTCCTTCCTATAATTACTATGATGACTGAGGTTTTGCTTTGAGTGTCGTCTGATAGCAACTTTCGGAAGCGAACCTGTCATCATTTATTTCTTGGATCCCCAACTTGGTATGAAACTTCAGAACTTGGTGGTAGATGGATGAGACTGCCCTCATTTCATGAATCCAAGGCCTTCCAACAATAAGGTTGTAGGCTGAGGGATAGTCTAAGACCAAGAACGTGGTCATCTTATTGACTCCTCCTACATAGACTGGGAGATACACTTCTCCCATAGTGAATTTCTGCTCACCACTGAATCCAATCAGCACCGTCGACTGTCTGTTTATCTTCTCTAGCTCGACTCCCATATCTACAAGGGTTGTGGCAAAGATGATGTTGGCTGAGGACCCTATATCGACTAACACTCTTTTGATCATGAAATTCGCGACTTGTAAGGAAATCACCAGAGCATCATGGTGTTGGTTCATCTGACTGGAGTTGCTGTCGTCTGAACATTCTATTATTCGGTTGGTGAAAATCCCTTCAATTAGGGGTGAGCAAAACCGATTTCAGTTCCGGTTTCGCATGGAATCGGAACCTATCCGAAAAAAATCGGTTCCTAACTAAGTGGAACCGGAACCTACCCAATTAAATAGGGTACCCTATTAATCGGTTCCAATTCGGTTCCAAGTAGAACCAAAACTTACCCAATTAAATAGGGCAACCTATAAATCGGTTCCAATTTGGTTCCGATCCGGTTCTGATTTACCCTATTTGTTTTTTATTGTCAAACTTTGAAAATACAATTATTTCTCATGTGAGAATATTACATAATATTTTTGGCAACTGTCCATACAAAAATAAAATAATAAATAAAACTGCATATTATATAATATTTTTGACTCAATACATAATATTCTTATAGGAAGTGCTTAGGTTTAAATAGAGTTTTAAAACTGTTTATGAAATTGAGTTCAAATTGGGCTTTAATTTGGGTTATGAAATTGGGTGTTAATTTGGTTTCGAAATTGGTTCTAAATTCGGTTCCCAAAACAGGTTCCGGTTCTGGTTCCGAAATTCGGTTCTCAAAACAAGTTCCGGTTCTGGTTCCGAAATTCGGTTCTCAAAACAGGTTCTGGTTCCGGTTCTAAATTCGGTTCCGGTTCCAAAATTCGGTTTCGGTTCCGACCATTTTGGAACCGGAACCGGACTAGTTAAAATCGGTTCCTTCAATTTGGAACCGGAACCAGACCGGTTACAACCGGTTCTGGTTCCAAACCCGGAAAATCGGTCTGGTTCCAACCGGTTTTGGGTAGAACCGGAATCGGTGCTCAGCCCTATCTTCAACTGACATTGTAGTGTGAGGAATGCCCATTGCAGCGACTCTTGAGTGTCGCTTGGCAGCCGAATATGAGACACCATTGACTTCTGATCCTCCTGAAATGAAATTTATTGTGTTGTTAATTGGCGGTGGTGGAGGTGGGCCATCTCCTTGTCCATCCCTCTCATCTTTTCGGGCCAACATTGCTATTCCCTTTTCGATGAGTAAGTCTTTCAAGAATCCATTATTTAGGAGAATCCATCAATAGTGACCATAAATCTTTCAAGAATCCCTTACTCCGGAGAATCCACCAATGGTGGTTGTGATAGTATGTGTACATAGACCCGGTCGGCGGTTTGGTTCCGGTTCGAAACCGAACCGAACCAGCCGGTTTCCGGTTCCACACTTAAGTGGAACCGAAAACCGAACCGAACCGGAACCGAACGGTTCGGTTCGTTTAAAAGTTTTTTTTTTAAATAAATGAGATTAATTTTATAAATAAAAAAAATTTATTACATTGAAGAGCTTGAGCTTAAATTTTTAAAAATTTAAGTTGCCTACGTATCCTCCAAGGGTGAGAGGAATCAAAGCTCACGTAGTTCCATTACAAGTTTTAGACATATCCCCTTTGTAAATTATAATTTTACAATTATCAATCATCATTATCAGTTGATCATTCGGCTCCGGTTCCGCTTGCACTTGATGCAGAAGCATTATCGAACAAATCTTCAAAATCATCGGGGACATCTTCTTGTTGTCTCAGATCAGCTCGAGTCCAATCATCCACACAAGTTGTTGCTTCTAAAGTGCTTGGATGTAATGAAGATTGTCTAGCTTCCAATATATTACCTCCCAAGCTGAAGGCTTGCTCAACCGCAACGGTGGAAATAGGTGCTGCCAAGATCTCTTTAGCAATAATAGATAAAACATGATATATATTTTGATGCCGGTTCCACCATTCAAGGATTTTAAAATTTTTACTGCATAAACTTTCATTAGAAAACTCAAAATTTGTAGATAAATAATTATCTAATTCAGGGTTATTAGTTGTTGTCGTATCCCTAGATTTTTTATTTCGTTGCAATAACCAACGATCCCATGCGCTAAGTCTTGTTTGAATTACCGGTTCGCTACTACTAGATTGACATAATGTTCCTAAGTTATATCTTACAATATAATCATTAAATAAAATAATTAAATCACTTCTTAATTTCGTCATTATTCTCGTAATATCAACATCATCTAATATTCCTAAATAACCATAGTAAGCTTGTAAACCACCATTCAAACCTTCTAATTTAAATCTAGGATCAAAAACAGCAGCAATAAGATAAAGTAAATGAATTTCTCTAAAATAATTCAACCATTTTACCTTCATAGCAGTAATGGCTTCGAGCAAAATAATATCATTAGGGTCGTCACTGTCAACATGTTCATCGAGAGTGCCAACAATATTCAAACTCTTAAGAAGAAATAAATGTGCTGTAGGATATAAACACCGCTAAAAACTAAAGTAGCATCATTAAAAACTCTTAAAATATCTAAAAAAAATTTCACAAATATCCCATTGACTAGGATAAAGTGTGATATTTTGAACATGTTGGGAAAAAAAACTACATAATGCATTTTTGTATTGAAATGCTTGACATAAAAGAAAATAAGTAGAATTCCAACGTGTTGGAACATCTCTTGAAAATTTAATCGGTTTAATACCATTTATTTTACAAAACTTGGTCCATTCTCTCCTAACTTGAGAATATGACCAAATACAGTTAAGTGCCGTTTTAATTGGATCAAGGAAAGATGATAATAATTTTAGTCCGTCTTGCACACATATGTTAAGGACATGACATGTACAACAAATATGAAAAAATCGACCCCCTAAATTTGGTTCACATAAGGATTTTAAATCATGAATGGATGCAGTATTTGCAGATGCATTATCAAATCCAATTGTTAAAATTTTTTCTACTAAACCATATTCATCAAAAATTACCTTCATCATTCTATAAATATTATGTGCAGTATGTGGGTCATCAAAAACTCTAAATGCAATGAGTCTTTTTTGTATGGTAAATGATGCATCAATCCAATGACAAGTCACACCCATGTATGAGTGTGTTTGCCAATGGTCACTCCAAATATCAGAACATATAGAAATACAGCATTTCATCTCTTTAAATATTTCATTTAAAATAATTTTATCATCTTTATATAATTTGAAAATATGACGTTTTGTTGTGTTTCGAGTCATTCTACATGCAGCAGGGTTTAAAGCATTATGCACGTAATTAGTAAAATGTAGTTTTTCACCAAAGCTTAAAGAAAGATGTGCCATACAAGTTAATTTCGCAAATTCTTCTCTATTTTTTGCATCCGAATATTTAAATAAATCTACACTACTCGTACCTCTACTAGATGATGCGTACCTGGCCATTTGAGTCTGCGTCGTATCAATGCCAAATTCAACCGGATGGTGTTTTTCCATGTGCTTGATCATATTGCCGTATCCACCAGAAAATTTATAGATAACCCCACAATAGTTGCAAATTGCTCGTTGTGAACCATCTTCTAGGCGTTCAAAAGTAAAATGAATTTTGAAAATATCTGAGGACCGAGCCTTAACTTCTCTTCTCCGTGATTGTGCACTGACACTAGGGCCGCTCTCTTGGGTTGGCATATTTGACATTATGTTCTCAGATGAGCTTGCCATTTTTCGTTTGAGAAATTAGGAAGAAAAATAAGAAAATTGAATAATTGCGATGTGAATGATAACAAATTAACAACTAAATGAATTGAGATTGAGAATAAGAATATAAGATTATAAGAGAATTATATTGAAGTAAGATTGAGAATAAGAGAATTATAGAAAATGATAGAGTTGAGAATTTGATGTGATGAAATTATGAAAAATGAATCATATTTATAGAATTTTAGAATTTTTTTGATACCAAAAATGCCCCTAAATATAACCGTTTTATTACCGTTATTAGGGGTACATTAGTAATTTATATTTTATATAATAAATATAATTTTTATTTTTTAATTTTTATTTACTAGCCGTTGGGGCGTAGGGTTCCTGTTGGAACCGTCCGAACCGGTGGAACCGTATGGTTCCAACGGTTCCACCGGTTCGAGTTGGAGTGGAACCCCAACCGAACCAGTCCCCTTCCGATTCGGTTCCAGAACCGGAACCAGATTCGGTTCCGGTTCGGAACCGGAATCTTGGTCGGATCTCCGTGTACAGGTTATCCCTTTCCAGGACTTTTGCAGATTTTCACCTCAGTAATTTGTTTTGTGGTTTTCAAGACATTTGCAATTTCTTAATTGATTTTTTTTTATACTTCCAGCCTAATTTTTAAGCTATCAGGCCAAGAAGGTCTGTCTGTTCATAACTGAGAACGAACAGACAATCGAGTCCCTTGGATTGTATTGATCCATCAAATCCTTAGGTTGATTCCCCTTTCCTCTCCAATAAATGAGGTAGATCTAGGTTAATTATTTATTATTATTCATTTTTTTTTTTAAATTTGTTTTTTGTTTTTTGTTTTTTTGTTTTTTTTGTTTTTTGTTTTTTGTTTTTTACTTCCCATACTATTGAACTCATTACATTGGAATCCAATTTTAAAGGATAAAATTATACTCCCCTGATTTTTTTTTAAATATATTAGGAAAGTTTAGTTAATGTACTTAAAAAATCAAATTCAATCATTATTTTCCTGATATGCCCTTCATCAAAAACTCCTTTCAAGGTAACAAGATTCTAATATGTCATTTTCACATTAAATGAGGGCATATTAGTAAACTAATCCATTTTGATTTATTTTCAATAAGGTAAGTGAATTATAATTTGAGATTACCAAAAATAGAAATTGATCTATTAAACAGATATGGGGGAGTACTTTTTATATCTGGTTACTCGTGCTCAAATTTTAAAATAGTAGTATTTTTTTTGATAAATCATCAATCAATATAAAATTGGAGTATAATATATTGGACTTGTGTAAATAAAATTATAATTTATTCAGTTGATTTTTGGTATTTAGCACACGTAATAAATATTATTAAATTATTATATGGATGATACGTTACCATATAGACGTGTGTGAAAAATCAATTTTCATTTTGACATGTGATGTCACGACCTTAATAATATTATGAGCAGACGCCGATCTTTTAAAAAATATATTAATGTTTTCCACAAAATTTATATATGAATACCATTAATTCGAATACTTTTGACATGCACAATAGATAAAAACACAAAAATCAAAAAAACAAAAACAAAAACAAAATTTCAGTTATTTTTAAAAATTAAAAATGAGAAATGACACAACCTCAAATTATTTGTGCAAGAGTTGGCTGTTATTATTCTTGAAAAAATATTTGTCAAATGTCAAAAAATAATATTTCTTGGTTTTCATTTATTAATAATTTGTGTTGATGAGAATCTACTAGTGAATTGTTGGATATAATGCTCAAGTACTTTAACTAAACGTTAACAGTAATAGTGATCAATTTTTAAAATTTTGGATGGTGAGTAAAAATTAAAAATCTTAAATTTATAAAATTTAATATTTAAAATAAATTACGGTAATTTATCATATTATTTTCTTATTAATAGAATACTTTAAAATTATATTTTGACCGAAACACTATTTTATTATCTCGCCATTAGGGACGACAACAGGTCGAGTATAGTATGAAGATGTCAATATCCATACCCGTCTCGTTCAATCAACGAGTATGAAATTTATCTCTTTATCCGCTCTTAATGTACCAGGTCTCGATGGGCCTCGTCCGGATTCCTGATCACGCATGAATTTTACCTCTATTTTAACGGGGATTCCAATATCCATACTCAACTCATCCAATCAATAAATATGAAAAATTATATTTTACCCGCTCCTAATATATCGGACTCCACAAACACCCATTTTCTGATAGGGATTTTGGCCATCCTTACTCACCATGATTAAATCATGATACCAAACATGAATTCGCCACTTTCTTTGACCGGGATGACCATCATGTAGCTTTTTTGTTTGGTTAAAATGTTTTGTAAGAAGAAAAATGATATTTGCACAATTAATTATACAATAAATTACACAATCATATATATATATATAGAAAATAATTTATTCAATTTTGTGTTCTTTTATATTTTTCTCTTTTCTAAATACACATGATTATCATGTATAATTAATTGTGCAATTGGTTGAGGACAATGTAAGAAATAAAATAAGTTGCCATCCCTATAATAGAATCGGGGCAAGAGCTTTCTAGAATGAAAAATTATAATCAAACAGTAAATAAACTTTATTAATTTAAAAGATAAAGATAGACAGGAACATAATGAGTTTTATTCTACATAATCACCACGTTACAACAAAAATACAGAAAATATAATATAGATAGAAGACTTTGAACACCCCTTGACGACCAATAAAAAACTTATAGACCATAAAGACATCAAGAAACTGAGCCACCAATGTTACCCAATAACAATAAATTCAGGAAACAAAATTTAGAGTCTGCGTATGATCAGCGTTGCATCCAAGTGCTCTTGCACCACCGTCCAAGCCACCATCACGTGTCGTTCCTCTGTCAGCGTAGCGCCAGCAGCAAATCTTATGGCATAAATTCCATCAACAACGGCATGAGTCATATACACTTTCCCAGATGCATTAATCGTCTCCAATAATTCTTTATTGAATGCATTTGTTTGTTCTTCCTCTGATAAGAGCTCTAGAGAATGACCATGATTGTCATTTTCATATTTGGTTTTAAGTTTATGCATGACTGTTGATGGCGACACCCTGAAACAGACCACGGCAAAGTATCTGGGAACCACAACTTCAAACCTCTTATCACTGGCTACAAGATTTTCAAAAAGATTGGCCATGCTTACGTGGCTCCGCAGGAATTGCCTAAGATTTGCCACGCCATAGTTCCTCAGCACGAGCCATAATTTCAGGGAACGGAATCTTCGACTTAGAGTTATCTGCCAATCTTTATAATCCACCACTTGCTTCGACTCGGTGGCTTTGTTCTTCAAGTACTCAGGATTTGTTGAGAGAGACTGTACAAGAGCGCTTGGATCCTTCACCCAGAGGCAACAACAATCTAAAGTTGTAAAGAACCATTTATGTGCATTGAGGCTAAACGAGTCTGCGCCTTCAATTCCATCGATAAAATGTCGAAACTCTGGGCAAATACAAGCACTTCCAGCATATGCAGCATCGACATGGACCCATATGCCAAATTGTTCTGCTACGTCGCAAAGCGGCCTCAATGGATCAACGGCTGCAATTGCAGTCGTCCCGATTGTGGCACATAGAAATAATGGGATTAGTCCTGCTTCTACATCCAAGTTGATTTGTGACAGCAGCGAGTCTGCTGACAGCCCATAGGATGATGATTTTGTTGTCTTAATTGCTCGGAAATTCTTCAGGTCGATTCCAACAATCTGAGCAGCTTTCTGTAATGCACAATGAGTTTGATCAGATCCGTATACAACAAGCTTGGATATGTTTTCTCTTCCGATTTTATTCAGAACTCGATCTCTCGCAGCAGTTAGTGTGCACAAAATGGCCTCACATGTAGTTCCTTGCATGACTCCGCCGCCATTGCCAGAGAAAAGGAAAGACTTGGGAAGCTTCAGCATTTGACCAAACCAATCCATAACTATATTCTCAAGCTCAGTTGCAGCCGGTGATGACATCCAATTAAACCCAACAACATTAAAGCCAGAACTAAGCATTTCACCGAGAAATCCCGCGATGCTTCCGCTTGAAGGAAAGTAAGCAAAGTAATTGGGACTTTGCCAATGCGTTATTCCAGGGACAATGTGATCCTGAACATCCTGGAGGATTGTTTCCATGGATTCAGGATTATACGGGGCGGATTCTGGCAAGAGTTTTCTAAGATAACCCGGTTCAACTTGGCTACGAACCGGGTACTTGTCGACATTTTTATAGTAATCAGCAATGAAGTCAATGATCATGTGGCCTTGCCTCCTGAATTCCTCCGAGTCTAGTGGGTTAATGGCTGGCTCTGAATTGTATTGGAGTTCTTGGTCAGATGTGAGGCTGCCCATTTGGACTGGAAATAAAAATTGAATTGAAAGAAAATGAAGGTACTTGAGTGTTGGGAGAATTTAGCTAAAGCTGGAGGGCTGTGATCGGAGGGAGCTTACTGAAATTTACCAAGGAAAGCTTCTTCAGAAATCAGAATGCTGTTCCTCGGCTTGGTTTACAAATGAAATGAAGGTGAACTTCTACTTATGGTAGTTTGAGCCTTTGAGGAGTTTTAATTTATAACAAAGAATCGCCATCTAAAATTATTTGGACGAATTATTGCTTTGCTGTGCTGTGCATGAGGATTGTCATAATGTCCAAAATACCCCAGACGTAGCATCTCGGCAATAATAATAATATCCTTCTGTGATGCCTCGTGGATTTGTTACAACTTGCAACTACTCCGTGCATATTATTCACGTGTTTTTTTTTTCTTTTAGAGGTTTGATATTTTGATTCCTTCTTCTGTTGTTCTCTTCGATGATATTTGACAAGTCATTCCCATGCATTAATATAGTTTATAAAATAAAAACGATGTTGCAGATTTAATTACAACACTGGTAATGGGTTACCGGAGTTATATAATGATAAATTAAACAGGGATAAATAAGAGATAAAAATATAATTAAAATAGTATTATTTTGATTGTGTACGTTAAAAAACACAACCAAATATATTTTGATTGTGTTTTATCCATATTTTGCCCCTCATTTGTCTTCTTGGCATTTTTTTTATAGGTTTATCATGAACTCTTAAAATTAATTCTTCTTTTTATTTTTGGTGCTAAAACAGTCACATAAAAATACAATATTGAAAGGTAGATGATATATTTTAATAAATTAATTAATTAATTTGAGTTTATAAAGATTTAATATAATCAATTTCTATCTAACCTTCAATAATGTATTTTTCATCATATATATTTTAACACGGATAATAAATAAATATTAAAAATAAATTAAATGGTAAAAATAAATTTTAGATGGATGAAAGGGTCATCACCTTTTCGCTAGTTAAGCTCTCTTGCCATCTCTGTAACACCTCATATTTCTAAGTAATATTTTACGGAATATGAATAATGAAATATATTTTTTGGTAGATGTATTTCTTGAAATTTCTTAGGTATGTGTCCTAAACAACCTCAAAGGTCTCTGAATTGAGAACTAAAATTTCTAAAGTTAACTTGAAATTCACAATTTCAAAATAATATGATGTTCAATAGCTTAACTAATTTATGCAATCAAATTCATGTTATCCCAAGTATCATTCAATTCAAGGTTATACCCAATATCTCAACAATAAATAATATGAGCGAATTAAAGAGAGAAATGATAGAGAGATTGTACGCTCATGATTTTTGTAAACGGTGAATTTCGTCTTCGGTTTACAATCGAAAATTTATATGATGGGCACTAGTGATCCTACAAAACAAAGGCAAAGTGAATATGAAGTAACTATCCACTAGTATGGTGGATGTCGTAGGCACTCCGGCGCTTAAGTCAGTGACGATGACAAGCGGAAAGAAAGGGAAGAGTAAGACTATAAGTTACCTTGACTTTCGTGAGTTTCCGTGAGGGCGGCAGGCTGATGTTTATGGAGTTATGTATGCTTTTAGAACTTGAGCGTGAGTGCCAAAGCTTGAATTGTTGAATCTTGAATGTCTAAATCCCTTGTACCCCTTTCTTTTTATAGGATGTATAGTAGTCTCTTTAGTCGATTTAAGATTCCTTGGAAGAGTCGTATTCCAAGCCTATTTAGGAAAGAATAGTTAAATCATGGTTGAGTTAAGAGTGCCTAAATATCCGGAATTAGGTGTAATTCCTATAGTATTTGGATTATACCATTATTTTTGTAGGTGTTATGTCTCGATCCAAATACTTAGTTTCCTTATTAAGAATGAATTAGTCGTGTGTAGATTGGTGGGCCATGTCTACTAGAACACTACAAAACATGAGGCAACGTCGACTAAGACATTGCTAATGTGTTGTCATGTGAGACGTTAAGTAGCACGATTAGGGTATGTTGGAGACCTTTTGAGTCTCATGGGCTCTTGGAAGCCTTTAGGCCGTATGAACCTCTTCTCCATTGTGGGTATGGGCTCATTAGCCCTGCGTATGAGTCATGTGTGCAGACTTAAGGTTGTTGGCAACCCTGTTTATCGCGTGGGCCCAAGTGTCATCTGAGACACAATGATGTTTAGGCCTTAGCCCAAATTTAGCTCGTATAATTTATTCCATACTCTCTAAGTCAATGAGTTATTGGCTTGGAGAGTAATCAATGGGTATGTCGTAGGGTCCACATGTCGTTTGAAATACTGATGTTGTTTAGACCAGACGAAGGTCATGCTACGTTGACTGGACTATTTGAAGGTCCAAGAGTCTTCAAGGTTGACTGGACAAGTGAATGTCCATTAGATTCTCTGACCCGACAAAGGTCATAGGGGGTGTTCAACGTCGTCTGGATCGAAAGAAGGTCCAGGAGCTAACCCCACCCAACGAAGGTCATGGGAATGTCCCGTCGATTGGACCAGATGAAGGTATATGATAAGCTCTAGTCGACTAGACCTGAAGAAGGTCCATGAGAGTCTTCAACGTCGTCTGGACCGGATGAAGGTCTAGGTCTTCAACCTGATCCAATGAGGGTTTTGGGAAATATTCATATCGATTGGACCAGAGTAAGGTTCAAGATAATCTCCAGTCGACTAGACCTGAAGAAGATCCAGGGAAGTCTTCAAAGTCGTCTGGACCCGATGAATCTACAAACATAGTTAGTCATCTAGAGAATAAACGCTTAAACCCGTCATCTAGAGATTGCGTCTGACGAACCATTTGGTGGTCTTTAAACATTTGCCAGAGCGAGAGCCATGATGTGTCGTTTGGATCAAATAGATATTCCTCTATTTCGACTGGACCAGATAGAGGTCTATTGATATTTTTTCGGGTCGACTAGGAGTCGTGTGAACCGTTACATGTCGTCTGGAGATGATGACTTTTATGGGGGATACTTCTCAGTCAAATGGGTTCGTTAAAGGTCAATGAGCATTTTCTCATGTCGACTTGAGGAGATAAATCATTTTTTTTTGTATCGTCTGAGATAAATGATACCCTTCATGTCGCTTGGAGGGAATGAATGTCTCCAACTTTGGTCCGAGACGTGGAAGGTCAATTAGTCCCACACCAATATGGTTACATCTTCAGAGGACTGATTGTCCCCAGGCGACGATAAGGTCTGTCTGCAGCTTCCATGATATTAGGGCCCAACTAGAGTTTGTGAGATGAGTTTCCATGAGATATGTCTTTAGGGGTTTTAGGACTTTCTTATTGGCTTATAACTGTAGCCCTAACCTGCGTTTCGAGGAGATTTTTAGTGGGAAATTGAGGCGCCATCGAGAGATGGGCATAAGTGAGATTTGAAGGCTCATTTGCCCTCATTCTAAAAAAACTCTCAAGTCTTGAAAAGTTGGAAGAGTTCTCAAATTTTCAAGGTATTCTTCAATCTTTTACTATTGTTATTCATTTTCTTCAACTTATTCTTAATGTAGATTTAAACTGTTCTTGTATACTTAGGCAATTTGATCTTTAAGATTTGATAAGATAGAAAACATTATGTTTGAAGGCTTACTTGATTTCGATCCTTAAGGAACAGAGACCGAGGGCTCATAGCTGTTTATAGGCTCGAATATAGTATAGTCAATTGGACTAATATCGAGTGAGAGTTCAATGGGATCTTGTGACACCCCCGTATAGGTGTATGCAGAATCCCATGTTAGGGTTAGTTCCTCATCCTTTTTCATCTGGGAGTGAGGGTGATCATAATATGTCGAGTGATTTTCCTACGGAGGTTAGGACATTGATGGTAGTCGAGCCACATTTAAGGGTGCCAAAGGATGTGAGGCTACTTAGGACACCACCCGCCTCAGGAGATGTCGAGTGGGACTCCAAGCACTAGTGAGTCGACTAATATCCCAACCAGGAACCCTACTAGTAGAGTGTGTGAACAGTCGATGAGAGAGATGAAGTTGAGGTATAGGTTCCATTGTCGATTGAGGTTAGGCTCGCCATGTCGAGTAAAAGGATTGATTACAAAATTCCTGGGTGGATAGGGTTTTATAAGCGCCCATTTGCTGACAGACTGAGATTTCCAATGCCTAGGTTAGTCTGGGAAGTGCTAAATCACTATGACTTGGCTCTCTCACTGTTGATGCCCAATACTTGGAGGATATTATTATCGATTGAGTGTATGGCATTTGAGTTAGGGATTGACTTCGGGGTGAATGACTTGTTGTAAACTTATTATCTTAAAGAATATTTGATTGAGAATGAGAGATACCACTTGTATCTTCGCTAAAAGAGGGAGCACTTGGTGCCGGGATTGACAAAGAATGACCGGAGAGACTAGCAGAAGTTCTATTTCTTTGTGAGGGGAGAGAATGTCTTTGGGTCGGCTGGAGCTGGCCGAATCCTTAAGCATTGAAGTCCATCGAGTGAGTGATTTTCTTCATTGTTCCCTATTATTACTTTTGTTGACTAGTGCTCATTTCCTTCCCTTGTGTGGGTCTGCTATCCAACCGAGTGTTTGACACCACCAACAACGTCATCTCTAACACTAAGTTCATCATTGGTCTGCTTTCCCCCTCAAAGGATTTGGAGATCTTTACTGGATGAGAAGAGATTGAGACTTACCCTCATGTGGAGAGAAGTATTCGATACTCAATTAGCCCTTAGTATGATTATTTTGGTCGTAGTAGTGGGCACTTGGACGTGTTGACTGCTCTACGAAAGACTCATGTTTTTAAGGCCAATAATGCCTGAGGAAATTTTGTACGCAACCTAGATAATGTCGGGTCACTTCAACCTTCCTACCCTCGAGGAGACGATGGCCAAAAGAAATGGTAAGAAGGTCAAAGGGAAGAAATCAAAAGCAATGTCTGTTTCTCAAGAGTTACAGGGGTAGCCTCGGCTGAGCCTTAGACTGTGGTGGTGAAAGAGTACTATTGGGCTATTACTTCCTCAAAGAAGAGCAAGGGAATCATCGAGCCAGGGGTGAACCTGGAGAACGTGATTATCAAAATTTCTCACGGGAAGACGACTATCTCTGACCCTTCTAGTATTTCCAATTTTGTTCGGGGGTTGTTGCTTGAGGAAGACAAGAGTCAGTTGTTTGACTTGGGCCCTCTGAAGTTAATCAAGAAGGTTATAGCCCTTAATTACCACGTAAAAGGCCTTCCCCATTGGTCTTCTATTTGATTATTTTTCTAGTGGCTAACTTGTCTATTTCTTCAGGCTTTAGAATGAAACCTTTTCAAATATGAGTATTTTGAATCAAGCCACATACAGATAATAGATTTAGAGAAATCCAACACAGCTGTGAGGAAAAAGAACGACGAGTTGAAGGCGACGCTTGAAGTTTCTGATAAGAGAGCAAAGAAGATCGATCACGAGCTTAAGGCTACCCAAGTGACTCTGAAGGTGGAGAGAGAGACATTCAAGACTGAGATTAAGGCCTACAATGAGGGGCTGGAGATTCTAAGAGGGCGAATGATGATCTAATAGAGCGGTTAGAAGAGGTCGCCTATGAGCCAATACATGCATAGAAGATAAGCTTGATGAAGAAATTTTTAGCTGTGGAGCACAAAGCTTGGACTCCCAGAAAGTGGATTCGGAAGCACGCCAAGTACGAAGCTGGGCTCCCTTCGTCGGATGAAGAGGGCAAAGAGGATGATGAGGTTGTCCTATATGGTGGAGATAGGGACGAAGTCGAAGGGGAGATGATCCATTCAAAGTTTGAAAAACTTCCACTGGAACAAAAAAGGTGTTGGAGTTGGTGCTTGAAGCGTCAATCCAAATAATGTATTGTACATTATATTTTATTATCTATTAATACAATAACTATATTTTTATTTCAACCATGTTAATGGTAATTATTATGTATAATGCATATAAGTTATATATATATAAATATGATGAGAATGACATCAACCTAAGAATAGTCATGTAGTAATACTGGACACCAGGTGGTCTGACACTGTAATGGTATTACTATTATAAATTATTCTTAAAGTGAATATTCATAGTCGTTGGTTTTGGAATACAGTCAAATTCCTATAACCTAGAAGACTAGCACATGTCGTATATTAGAATTGGAGTTTCAATGTTCTAACCCATTGTACCATGAGTAAGAAAGCTCGTATAGATATGTGGGTATTCATTAGAGAGAATACTGAATGACTCACAAGTGATTCCTAATAGTTGGAAGTACACACCACCGTTAATAGGAATCTTCTCGAGTCGAGTAGCATAAGTGATCCTTTGACTATAGGATATCATTGATTTTGTGTGTGATCATCCGTATTTTGATGCCACATATGTCAGAGACCTTTGATGATCTGACCGCTAGATGTTCGTTGAGTGTGGACCGATGCACTCGTTAATCAAATGCGTATCAAGATAGGATCTGTTAGTCTGTATATGTACCATAAAGGGTTTAGGTATCCATGTGAGTAAGTCACGATTCTTAAGACTTTGGCCAAAGCCAATCACCTAGGGTTGCTCACATATATATCAGAAATGGTGTTATGATTAGTTGTGAAGAATCGTGGATATGTCGACAATATGAGATGTGCACCTTGGAAACTTGACAGTGTAATTTATGTTTCCTAAGCACAACTCGGATAACCTACAACAGATGGATTGTTAAACATATATGATGACCTCGACTTGTATAATCCAGAAAGATCGTTCGTATTCTTCGTGAATTCGGAGATGGCCGAATTACTTACATAGAAGCTAGGCTTATATGACGAATGTGTCTGGACTTAGAGAGTCTCATAATATGAAATGTACTCATTAAATATTTGGATAACCGATAATGTTTGATAATAAATCATTGTTGATATTATAATTATCAATTAAAATAATTAAGTCTATTGGATACCATTATTTATTTAGTTTGACCCAATCAGATTAATTCGATTAATCCAAATTTATTTAATAGTAAAAAATAAATACACAAGGGCTTTGTTGTAATTTCATAAATATCTCTACCATTAGAGGATATTTTGGTAATTATAAAAATATAATAATAGGTGTATTTGGCTTGATTTAATTGGATTAAATCAAAATGGTGGACAATGAACTAATCGATTGGTTAAACTTTGTCTAGATTTAATTGGATTAAATCAAAGTGGTAGACAAAGGTGATTAGTCACACCTAATTATACATATTTAGATAAATTGGATTAAGCCCACCTAAAATTTGATTAGAACTTTTATTAATTAAAAGTTTCATAAGCTTGACTATAAAAGGCGAGCTTGAGCAAATTTTTGATTGAGCAAGCATAAGGCAAATTATAAGAAAAATTAGCCTAAAGAAGTGTTTAGAGAAACTTTAGAAGTTCTCTACATTTTTCAACAAGGATAAGAAGATTAGATCTTTGGTTCAAGCTTATTAGGTAAGTTTGATATTCTCTAATAAGCTATGTTTTTGTATTTGATATATAATAATATAACTTGAAGTTGAAATTGGGTTAATGAATTGTGTATGGATGCTTTGGAAGTATAAACATAATATGTTTGTGATTGGGTCAAATATGTTCATGTTGAACATGAAACATAAAATTAGAGTTTGTAACTCTAGATAAAAGCTTGGAGCTATGACTACCATTCTAGAATCACTTGACCACCTTTGAGTGACCTAGAATTGTTCATGAGCCACTTCATTGTGGATTCTTGTTTTATTTATATTTTAGATTTAAAATTTACGCATATATGTATTTTGAATAAACTTATGTTTTTTTGTAAAAATATTTGATATCTTGAAAAATATTATTTTGTCCTTTAATATGTTTTGATGTTAAAAATTATATTTTGGGTGTTTGGAAGTTTTTAGGGAAACTTGGAAGAAATTTGGGTTAAAAACTCTATTTCTATCAACTCTTTGGAAATAGAGCTGCAGAAAATTCAAATTAATAAAAAAAAAATGAATGCATGCAAATGCATATATGTGTAGACTCCGATTTTTCACCGATTTTTCCCTTTGCACTCGTAATGAAATATAGTATTCCATTGAATTATTTAAAAATATACCAATGCTTAATTACCACAGGTTAGACCATTTCCGCTATGCGGGATACCGATTCGACCCTAGGGGTTCCACAACCGGCCCAACAGAACGATATCAGTGCAGGTCTTAACCACACAACACATATTGCATGTTCGAGATGTATTTGAATCTATGCCTCTGTAATTTTAATTTAACTATGCATAAGTCAATTAGATATGTGTGGGACACAGGAACTGGACGACGCATGCTGTCCCGGGCTCGCGGCCCGGTCGGGAGTACGGAGTAGCCACGGGGGACTAAACCGGAGAATAATGGAGTCGCCACCCGGTGTGAACCGGGAAAATGAGATTTAAGGCCGCACTAACCCCTCGCAAGGGAAGACCTCAAACCGTTGGGTTCGGAATGGTCCCTTACTCATGCCACTTGTAATGAAAGGATTTATGTAATAATTTAATCAGGCTTAAGTAGCACTTATTTCCAAGAGTATCATGCTTCTAAATTCACATGTACAAAATAAAACTTACACATATATTTCACATCTAAGATTGCATGCTTGGAAGTACATCAAAGGAGCGACAAACATACAACTTCATTGGCATATTATATTCAAGAAAACACAAGCACACATACTAACCACACAAGCACACATGTGAGCACCTTCTCAAGTGGTACGTGGAATTGTATCCCAAGTACAGACCGTACTACCGTCCATTCGGAATCGGCTACGGAATTTATGTCTGGGTTTCCATCCGATATACCACAAGAAATAATACTCAAATGTTATCATGACATAGGTATATGAATTGTAATACATTAAACACATTGTATTCATACATGTGGGGATAGCTACTAGGAAAACTATGTATGAAATCTGATGAAAAGGACTCAGTTCAGTGGGTGCGCGTTCGCGTAGCGTTTGAAAACGCGTTCGAACGGTAAACAGAAGGTTCGCGTTCGTGTAGCGTTCGAGAACGCGTTCGAACGGAACCAGACCTGATGCATGATAAGACTAAGAAAGTGCGTGTGCGTTCGCGTAGCGTTCGAGAACGCGTTCGAACGGTAAACAGAAGGTTCGCGTTCGTATAGCGTTCGAGAACGCGTTCGAACGGAACCAGACCTGATGCATGATGAGACTAAGAAAGTGCGTGTGCGTTCGCGTAGCGTTCGAGAACGCGTTCGAACGGTAAACAGAAGGTTCGCGTTCGTGTAGCGTTCGAGAACGCGTTCGAACGGAACCAGACCTGATGCATGCAACACAAAGAATAAAGACAACAATGTCAAGCTCAGTATGTCCGATTAAACGTATCTTGCATTCAACCGAACACACATCAACCGGCGCGGCAAAGCATCGTGGTAAAGGGCTTTAACCCCTCCCCATAGGGGATCTTTCATTGCACTTACTAAGCCCATGCGCTCGATTGAATCACGCATACAAAGAATTAAAAAAAAAAACAATAATATCAGACTTAGTATGCCCGATTGAACGTATCTTGCATTCAACCGAACACACATCAACCGGCGCGGCAAAGCATCGTGGTAAAGGGCTTTAACCCCTCCCCATAGGATCTTTCATTGCACTTACTAAGCCCATGCGCTCGATTGAATCATGCATACAAAGAATTAAAAAAATAATATCAAACTTAGTATGCCCGATTGAACGTATCTTGCATTCAACCGAACACACATCAACCGGCGCGGCAAAGCATCGTGGTAAAGGGCTTTAACCCCTCCCCATAGGGGATCTTTCATTCCACTTACTAAGCCCATGCGCTCGATTGAATCATGCATAAATAAGCAACATGCAGAATTCAAGTGACGAAAAAAATAAATAAACCAAAGCAACACAAAACAAAAGAGGGTGCCGTTTACTCAAGCGGTACGTGGAGTTGTATCCCGAGTACAGATCATACTACTACCGTCCATTCGAATCGGCTATGAAATTTATGTCCGGGTTTCCATCCGATATACCGCGAGAGTTGACACATCTCTCATTTTATTCCAAAGCCACAACATACAACATCTCATAATTCATGCATATTTATCTACTCAAGGGCCACAACATGCATTTCAACATGACAATCATGCAAGCAATACTCAATAATATACAAATAAAAAAACAAAAAAAAGTGAAAAAATACCCTCAGGTCTAACCTTTTTGCCAACTTTCGGGCTTGCGTTTCACGGACGTCGGAAGGGTACAGCTCCTCAACTTCTCCGGTTCACTGGTTTAGCGTCCTAGCTCACTGTTTTGCTGTTTTGCTCCGTTCGGTCTCCGTTCTGTGCTTTCGGTCTCCGTTCTGCTGCTGTTCGGTCTCTGTTTTGCTACTCACTGTTCAGGTCACCTGTTTTGACGTTTCAACGAACTGTTTCGAGTGTTTTTCGTGGTTTTTTAGTGTAGTTTTGTGTGGTTATTTCAAGGATTATAAGTGCAGTTTATGTTACTGTTTTAAGGGATTTTAGGGACTGTTTTGGGAGTGGTTTGGGCTGCTGTCCATGCGTGTTTCAAGGGCTGTTTGGGGTGTGTTTGGGCTGCTGTTTGGAGGTATATTTTCGGTGATGGAGGGCTGCTGTAGGGTGAGATTTTCGGTTATGGAGTGGAGGAGATGAAGGGAATTGGTTATGTTCTTCTTGTTGCTATTGCCGTGAGTGGCTAAGGCTCTTTGTGTTGTGATTTTTTTGTGAGTTATCTGTATGAGCTAGAGGATGCATGTCTTGGTTAGGGGTTGTTTATATAGAGAATGGCTAGGGCTTCACCTTGTCTCACAAGGAAGGGATTTTGGCATTAAAGAGAGATATGATTTGGTGTTAGACAAGGAAACAAGGGATTGATGGGGGACAAAATTTGTTTAGATTAGGAATCAATATCTTTAATTTGTTATGATTGATTTTAATTAGGCATGACATCTTTTTAATTTAGTATGTGATTTTTTTTGGTTAGGAAGTTAATATATTTGATTTATCTTTATTAGGTATGATTATATTTTATGTTTTATTTAATTGGTAAATGGTTTAAATATTTTTTTATTTAATGTTTAATTAATTAATTGGGATGTGTTTTATGGGCTTTGGGGGGCTAATTGGGCTGGGGTGCGAGGCTAGCAGCAAAACCAGAAACCCGACGCCGTTCGAACGCCCATTTCGAACGCTACACGAACGTCCGCAATCTGCCTGACGTTCGAACGAAGTAACGAACGCAGCACTAACGAAGACAGTGAACTTGTGAAATGAACTTGATGACGTACTTATTCTGAATTTCCCCTTCCGACCTCCGTTTCCCGCAATATCCTTAGCTAAAAAGGTAGTGCCTCCAACTGAGACTCATCATCGGGTTTCACATGCGAAAATGCAATGCCTACAGTCGCCCCCACTTTGATGGGACTTGTGCAGTGTGTGACTTTGAACAATCCTATCAAAGTTATGCAATGCATTTTCACTTACCTGGCTCGGCTGCTGCGCTCGAGCTGAGTTGGTGCTGCAGCGGACCTCGATCCTGGGACGCATCCCAATAATTGCAACCGACAACGGGGGCACCTCGACCCTGGGCACCTCGACCCAATACCGCTGACAATAGGGACCTCGCCCTCGACTGATGATGGTAGGGGTACCTCGACCCGGAACTACAACTGACAACGGGGGCACCTCGACCCTGGGCACCTCGACCCAACACCGCTGACTATAGGGACCTCGCCTCGAACTGATGATGTAGTGGGTACCTCGACCCTGGGCACCTCGACCCGGAACTACAACTGACAACGGGGGCACCTCGACCCTGGGCACCTCGACCCAACACCACGCTGACTATAGGGACCTCGCCCTCGAACTGATGATGTAGTGGGTACCTCGACCCTGGGCACCTCGACCCGGAACTACAACTGACAACGGGGACACCTCGACCCTGGGCACCCGCACCTCGACCCAACCCGCTGACTATAGGGACCTCGCCCTCGAACTGATGATAGTGGCACCTCGACCCGAACTACAACGATATGGGGGCCTCGCCCCAAGCTGATATGGGCCTCGCCCCTTGGGACTCATCCCAAAAACTGAAATTGCGCTGACGCTGCTTGGCTCATTTCTGCCGCTTTCTCCTTTCTTCGAACCTGCGAACACAAAACGAAAACAAACACGAAGAGAATGCAATGTTACGTGTATGCATGAATGATTTTCTTATTCCGTTGGGTTAGGTCTTCTGCTAATTCCCGTGGTGACTGCTCGGTCTTCTCCCTCAGGCAAAGTATTGCTTCAATCTGTCTACGTTGATCGGCTCGGTGAACTCGTTCCCTTCCAAGTCTGATAGCTTCACTGCTCCATTTCCCATTACCTTCTGCACTATGTAAGGTCCTTCCCAGTTTGGTCTGAATTTTCCTCTCGGATCTGTCGTCGACGGCCTCGACTGCTTAAGTACCAAATCACCTTTTCTGATCTTGGTGGACGTACTTTCTTGTTGAATGCTCGGGCTAGTCTCTTCTGATACAACTGCATGTGATACAAAGACTTCGTTCTCTTCTCATCCAATAGTGCTAACTGATCAAACCTCTGTGCGGCCCAATCCTGTTCCGGTAATTCTGCCTCTGTAATACCCTCATAGACTGTATTTCCACTTCTACCGGCAATACTGCTTCCATTCCATAGACCAAAGAGTAAGGTGTGGCCCCTGTTGCTGTTCTTACTGATGTTCTGTACCCCCCCACAAAGCATACGGTAATTTCTCTCGGCCCAATCTCTGCAATTTTCTGTCATCTTGGCTAAAATTGTCTTTATAGTCTTGTTGGCTGCCTCAACTGCCCCATTTGCCTGCGGCCTGTACGGTGACGACTTGTGGTGGCCTATCCCATACCTCTGTAACATTGCCTTCGTCTCTCCTTGAAACTGGACCCCGTTGTCTGTCACTACATGATGCGGCATACCATACCGACAAATGAGGTTCCGAGCTATAAACTTTGCCATCTGCTTTGCTGTAACATTACGGAATGATTCGGCTTCCACCCACTTCGAGAAGTAATCTACTGCCACTACTATGAAGCGATGCCCATTTGATGCATTCGGTCGAATTTCCCCAATCATATCAATCCCCCATGCTGAGAAAGGCCACGGCTCTGACAACCCGTGCAATTCTGTGTGCGGTAAGTGATTCAAATTACCATGTGCTTGACAGTCATGACAGTGCTTCACCATCTTCGCGCAATCTGTTTCCATGGTTGACCAATAAAAACCTTGTCTCACTATCTTGCGGGACAGATTCAACCCGTTCATGTGCGGACCACATACCCCGGCGTGTATTTCTTCCATTACATGCTGAGCTTCTTCTTTTCTCAAACACTTCAACTGAATACCGTTTGCTTGCCTCTTGTACAGTTCCCCTTTCAAAGTCACATACTGGGAAGCTAACTTCTGATGGCTATTCTGTCTTTTCTGCCTGCCCCTTCCGGGAGTTCACCATGTTCCAGATACCTCTGAATGTCATAATACCAAGGTTTACCGTCGTCGACCTCAACTTCCAGAATTCTTTCTATCTCATAAACAGGTTTGCTTGCTGTTGTCAGTATCAACGGTCTCATCACTAACTTTTCTGGATTTTCCCAAGTCGCTGCAAGTGTAGCCAATGCATCTGCCATCTGATTCTCTTCTCTCGGTAAGTGCTGAAACTTACACTCGGGGATAACCTGTGCCAACTTTCTGAGGTGAAAAAGGTAAGGTTCTCAACCGTTCTTCATTCAATATTCTCCTCGCATCTGCTGGACTACCAACATAGAATCTCCGTAGACTTCCACACTCCCGGCCTTCAAGGCTATCAATGCTGTCAAACCAAAAGCACATGCTTCATACTCGGCCATGTTATTAGTCACTCTGAATGTCAACCTCTTGGCTAAAGGCAAAGTCTCTCCCTCGGGGGTCACTATCACGATCCCAATTCCGGCTCCCTTGTAATTCACTGCTCCGTCAAAAAACATCTTCCATCTCTGAACTGTTATTGCTTGGATCTCTTCATCTGGAAACTTCAAACTATACTGATCCCCCTCAACAGGTTGCAATGCCAGAAACTCTGCTACTGCTCGCCCTTTGATCACTTTGGAGGTGAGATACTCAATGTCAAACTCTGTCAGCAATACCAACCATCTGCCCAATTTTCCCACTAGTGAAGGCACCGAATGAAGATACTTCAGAGGATTCTCCTTTGCCACTACCTGGATCTTGTAAGACTGGAAATAATGCCGCAACTTTCTGGAAGCCCATACCACTGCAAGACAGATCTTCTCAACCTCCTGATATCGAGCCTCATACGGGAGCATCTTCTTACTCAGATAGTAAACGGCATGTTCTACCCCTGTCTCATCTGCCTGTACCATCATTGCCCCCAGTGCTTCTGATTCTATAGCCAAATACAATATCAAAGGTCTGCCCGGTCTCGGAGGTTTCAATACAGGTGGCTTTACCAAGTACTCTCTGATTCTGTCGAAGGCTGTCTGACACTGTTCATTCCATCTCACTGGCTGATCTTTTCTCAACAGTTTGAAGATAGGCTCACATACCGATGTCAACTTGGCAATGAACCGACTGATGTACTGAATCTTCCCAAAGAATACTCTGACCTCTTTTTCTGTCTTCGGTGCAGGCATTTCTGTGATTGCCTTGATCTTTTCGGAGTCTACCTCTATTCCGCCCTTCCCACTGTATGACCAAGCAATTTCCCTGATGTCACCCCAAACACACATTTCTTAGGGTTTAGCCGCATGTTGTATCTGTCAACTCTCTGAAGAAACCTTTCCAGTGCTTCAATATGCCCAACCCTTGTCTCTGATTTCACCATCATGTCATCTACATACACTCAATCTCTTTGTGCATCAAGTCATGGAAAAGTGTAGTGGCCATCCGCTGATAAGTAGCTCCCGCATTCTTAAGCCCAAACGGCATTACCTTGTAACAATAAGTACCCCACTCGGTAACAAATGATGTCTTGTGTTTATCTTCCTCAGCCATGAGAACCTGATTGTAACCTGAAAACCCATCTGCAAATGAATACATAGCGGATAAAGCGCGCTATCAACCAGAACATCTATATGCGGCAAAGGAAAATCATCTTTCGGACAAGCTTTGTTGAGATCTCTGTAGTCTACACACATTCTGACCTTCCCATCTTTCTTCGTACCGGTACTATGTTAGCCAACCATTCAGGATACTTTACTACTTCCAGGAACCCCACATCTATCTGTTTCTTAACTTCCTCTCTGACTTTCTCAGCCCATTCTGGTCTCATCCGTCGGAGTTTCTGTTTTACTGGCCTCATATTCGGATAAGTTGGTATTGTGTGCTGGGCAATATTTTTCTGTCTACCCCAGGCATGTCCTCATAGGACCAAGCAAATACTTTGGCATATCTGACCAACACTTCTTCTAGTTTCTCCTCTCTTCGGAGGTTACTTCACTTGCAATCAGAATTTCCTTGGGGTTCTCAAGTGTACCCAAGTTAAATGCAATAGTTCTGGCTGAACTGATGTCAAATATGCTTGATTCGTGTAGTGTAAATGGAAATGACTCAGGCAAGTAAGCAAAAGATGTCTTTATTATTGGATAATGCGGAAGTACATTCAAACAAATCAGGAAGGTAAATGTCTTCATCATCTATAGACACTTCTTCCTCTGCAATCAGATCTTCCTCAGGCTTTTCGTCCTCTCCCAGAGTCAGGCTCTCCAACTTCATCAGTTCTTCCTCCCAATTCTCTTCTTCTTTCTCCACAATTTCTTCAACTATCAGCTTCTTACCCAACATATCCTGGAAGATCTCAAACCCAGGTACCACAATTCCATTAACTTCCACAGGCTCAGGCTCCCCTTGATATCCTGAAGCTTTCACAAAACATTCCATCAGTTTCAGGCCCTTTTCTTGACTTTTGGCTTTTCTTCATCAGACTTGTACCCCAAACCCTTACGAGTAGTCTGTCCTCTGAAATATGGCAATTTTGAACCTTTACCCGGCTCAAACTTCATTTTCTCCATAATCCTAGCCACCCTAGGATCCACCCACTCCTCAAAAGTAACTGACACCTGAAACCTCGTGAAAGGTTGTATCTCCAAGGCAGCCACGTCATTATCTAACTCAGCCCGGATGGTGACAACTTCTCCCTCATACGGGAACTTGATCATCTGATGCAAAGTGGAAGGCACGCCCCCAAGTTTGTGAAACCAAGGCCTTCCCAACAATAAGGCGAAAGTAGCCGGGATGTCCAGTACTGTGAACTCGACCTCATCTTCAATCGGTCCTACCTTGACCATAGCCACAAAGGTACCCTCAACTCCCCTTTTACTGTCATCATAAGCCTTAATAGTCATACTGGAGGGGTCCAAGTCTGTTGCTTTCATACCCAATCTCGCCAGAATTTTCAGCGGGCACACATTGATGGACGAACCGTCATCCACCATTACACATGAAGTTCTCTTGCCCCTCACCTCGGCCCTGATAAATAGAGGCCTGTTATGATTTCTCCCCTCCGCCGGGAGTTCATCCTCAGAAAAAGATATCTGCAAAGCTTCCTTCTGAACCGACCCAACAAACATTGCAGGGTTGGCGTCTTCCGGTACCACAATCTTGCTCAAGGCCTCAACCATAGCCTGCCTATGCTCCCGAGATGCACATAACAGTTCCCAGATACTCACTTGTGCTCTAGTCTTCCTCAATTGCCTCAGCACTATATCCCCCTCAGTATTTTCTGCAGTCTCAACCACTTCTCTACCATCTGTCAAAACTTCCTTACCCTTTTCCGCCATATCATTGTAGAAACGACCACTGCGCGTCATTCCCCTTACTTCTTCCTCATCACTGCTAGAGAAATCAAGCCAAAAGTTTTTCCCCTGCTCAAACTCATCTTCACTAGTACTATCCCAGATTCCCAGGCAAAAGGCTTGAGGGTGAAAGGATTTCAGGACAAGGTCTTCTGGGAGGCCAGAATTGATCATATAGGCTGGTGGTGGTACGGCACGGTAGTTGGGTAAGGGGTTTCTGTGTGTGTCAGGCTGTTCTGTTTCTGGGTCAGGTATTTTCTTGGAGTCTATCAGGTCTTGGATTTCATGGCGGAGTCGGGCGCAGTTGTCGGTGTCATGGCCCTTTTGTTGGTGAAAGTGACAGTAAAGGCTTAGGTTATAATGTGATGGTAGGGGATTGGGTAATGGTTTGGCTTCCAAGGGTTTTAAGAGCCCTTGCCTCTTCAATTTCTCTAGCACCTTGGACAGGGGCCTTCCCAAGTTGGAAAACTGCCGGTTCCGGATAGCGGCAATCTCAGCAGAAACGGGCTTTGCTCCCGATGTTCCCCCAATGGGCCTCCTGTTCAGACCATAGAATTTTCTGTTTTCTGCCTCTTCGTCTTCAATGTCCATGACAGTCTCCCTCAACTGCCGAAAGTCTGTAATCATGGAGGTCATCCTCCTCAACTTGCTGTAAATGGAGGGCCTGGTGCCCTTGATAATCATTTTAATCTGGTCCTTCTCCGAGGGCCTAGTCTGCATCTTCAATAACTGACCCCTCCACCGGTCCACATACTCCTTAAAACTCTCCTCCGCTTTCTGCTTAACATTCTCCAGATCACGGAGTGACAGATCGATCTCTAGGTCAGTGACATACTGCTTCAGGAAAGCATCGGCCAACTCCCTCCAATCTTCCTTCACTTTCTTCTCCAAACTGTGGTACCATACCACGGGAGCTCCTTCAAGCGACATTCCAAACATTTTCTGCACTTGGCGCTGAGATAAGCCAACTGAACTCATGACTGATACAAACTGTCGGAGATGCACCCTTGGATCCCCATTCCCGTTAAACTTAGCCATATCAGGCATCTTGAACTGTGCCGGCAACTGTTCCTCGAAAGTCAGTGTGTCATAATCCAGCAAATCCTCATTCTTACCCCTCATCTTGCGGGTAACCGACTCAACCTGATCCCGAAGTTTCTGTAACTCTGCCTGAGACCCAGATACTCTGCCTGCTGCATACTCTGCCATATCATCATCAAAAGTGGGGATATCATCCCCCAACCCATTCGGAGGCTCCTCACGCCTCACATTCTCAGAAATTCCCCCAGCACGGGGCACAGCCATACCAGCCACAGCAGTAGTCAAAGCTTGCAACTGTTCAGTGACCTTGGCGAGACTGTTCTCTAACTGATCCATTCGGGATACCTCATTACCAGATTCACTCATGACTGTTACTGTTCTTTTAATGAGCCTTGTCCCTTCTCTAACCCAAACGGTATCTATGATGTCTTTTTGAGACATAGAGGGTGTTAACATGATATATGTATGCATGAGGTGCATGAGATGCAGGTAACATATATAACATACTAAATAAAATTAAAATTTTCAAACAAATCGGCCTGTTATCATTTTAGAAGCTTTCGGGCTAATTGTCATAGGAGTGAACTCATCCCAGTTTAAATGGCCCAACGAGTTCACATCTCATGACAAAGAGCCCGACTAAATCCAAATGGTAACGTTCCGAACACAAGCACAAAGTGGCCCATCAACACTTAGAAGCCTTTGGCCCAACCGTCATAAAATACGTTCTTGTCCCAGTTTAAATGGCCCAACAAGCCCATATCTCATGACAAATGGTCCAAATGGATCCAAACGACGATGTTCCCACACAAGCATAAAAGATAATGCAAACATAAAGTAATAATTTCTACGGAATGGCCCATCAACATTTCAGAAGCTTTGGGCCCAAGGTCATAAGGTACGAACTCGCCCCAGTTTAAATGGCCCAGCAAGTCCGCATTTCTGACAATGGTCCAACTGCATCCAAATGAGGATGGTCCACTAGCACATACTCAAGGAAATAATTGTTACTTTAACCATGCAAACCCGGTCTATGGGTGGGTTCGCAGGAGTATAGACAAAGGCTCTCACCGGCGAAGGATGGCCCACAACTAGGTCTCCCCACTCAAGGGTTCGAGCGACCAAGTGAGCGCACCCTTTTTTATACACTAAGGTACGTGCCAATGAGCTATGGTGTGTGACGGACTGTCAAATGGATTTCCCGTTGTAGATTCCCCAGAGGGAAGGTGGAGCGAGGCTCACTTAAATACCCAAGCCTCTTAGGCTCTTATCGCTTGGTGTCAGGAATAAACAACGAGTCCTCCAAATTAGTCCATCACAATAGGCTACGAGTAGATGGCTATATAGGTGCCTTCACAGCTTTTCCTTCTAGAAAGGTAGTGAATGAAGGAAGACACCAAACCATTACCTAGCCTCAAAATGCCTTTGATTAAACCCCACTTTATCCACTATAGACACGGTCAATTAAAACATAAATCCAAACATTACAAGACAATATTCGGGGCCGATTCTCTATCCCAGTGGAGTCGCCAGACTGTGGGACACAGGAACTGGGCGACGCATGCTGTCCCGGGCTCGCGGCCCGGTCGGGAGTACGGAGTAGCCACGGGGGACTAAACCGGAGAATAATGGAGTCGCCACCCGGTGTGAACCGGGAAAATGAGATTTAAGGCCGCACTCACCCCTCGCAAGGGAAGACCTCAAACCGTTGGGTTCGGAATGGTCCCTTACTCATGCCACTTGTAATGAAAGGATTTATGTAATAATTTAATCAGGCTTAAGTAGCACTTATTTCCAAGAGTATCATGCTTCTAAATTCACATGTACAAAATAAAACTTACACATATATTTCACATCTAAGATTGCATGCTTGGAAGTACATCAAAGGAGCGACAAACATACAACTTCATTGGCATATTATATTCAAGAAAACACAAGCACACATACTAACCACACAAGCACACATGTGAGCACCTTCTCAAGTGGTACGTGGAATTGTATCCCAAGTACAGACCGTACTACCGTCCATTCGGAATCGGCTACGGAATTTATGTCTGGGTTTCCATCCGATATACCACAAGAAATAATACTCAAATGTTATCATGACATAGGTATATGAATTGTAATACATTAAACACATTGTATTCATACATGTGGGGATAGCTACTAGGAAAACTATGTATGAAATCTGATGAAAATGACTCAGTTCAGTGGGTGCGCGTTCGCGTAGCGTTTGAAAACGCGTTCGAACGGTAAACAGAAGGTTCGCGTTCGTGTAGCGTTCGAGAACGCGTTCGAACGGAACCAGACCTGATGCATGATAAGACTAAGAAAGTGCGTGTGCGTCGCGTAGCGTTCGAGAACGCGTTCGAACGGTAAACAGAAGGTTCGCGTTCGTATAGCGTTCGAAACGCGTTCGAACGGAACCAGACCTGATGCATGATGAGACTAAGAAAGTGCGTGTGCGTTCGCGTAGCGTTCGAGAACGCGTTCGAACGGTAAACAGAAGGTTCGCGTTCGTGTAGCGTTCGAGAACGCGTTCGAACGGAACCAGACCTGATGCATGCAACACAAAGAATAAAGACAACAATGTCAAGCTCAGTATGTCCGATTAAACGTATCTTGCATTCAACCGAACACACATCAACCGGCGCGGAAAGCATCGTGGTAAAGGGCTTTAACCCCTCCCCATAGGGGATCTTTCATTGCACTTACTAAGCCCATGCGCTCGATTGAATCACGCATACAAAGAATTAAAAAACAATAATATCAGACTTAGTATGCCCGATTGAACGTATCTTGCATTCAACCGAACACACATCAACCGGCGCGGCAAGCATCGTGTAAAGGGCTTTAACCCCTCCCCATAGGGGATCTTTCATTGCACTTACTAAGCCCATGCGCTCGATTGAATCATGCATACAAAGAATTAAAAGCAATAATATCAAACTTAGTATGCCCGATTGAACGTATCTTGCATTCAACCGAACACACATCAACCGGCGCGGCAAAGCATCGTGGTAAAGGGCTTTAACCCCTCCCCATAGGATCTTTCATTCCACTTACTAAGCCCATGCGCTCGATTGAATCATGCATAAATAAGCAACATGCAGAATTCAAGTGACAAAAAATAAATAAACCAAAGCAACACAAAACAAAAGAGGGTGCCGTTTACTCAAGCGGTACGTGGAGTTGTATCCCAGTACAGATCATACTACCGTCCATTCGGAATCGGCTATGAAATTTATGTCCGGGTTTCCATCCGATATACCGCGAGAGTTGACACATCTCTCATTTTATTCCAAGCCACAACATACAACATCTCATAATTCATGCATATTTATCTACTCAAGGCCACAACATGCATTTCAACATGACAATCATGCAAGCAATACTCAATAGAATAATACAATAAAAAAACAAAAAAAATGAGTGTGAAAAATACCCTCAGGTCTAACCTTTTTGCCAACTTTCGGGCTTGCGTTTCACGGACGTCGAAAGGGTACAGCTCCTCAACTTCTCCGGTTCACTGGTTTAGCGTCCTAGCTCACTGTTTTGCTGTTTTGCTTGCCGTTTGGTCTCTCTTTCTGCTGCTGTTCGGGCTCTGCTTTGCTACTCACTGTTCAGGTCACCTGTTTTGACGTTTCAACGAACTGTTTCGAGTGTTTTTCGTGGTTTTTTAGTGTAGTTGTTGTGGTTATTTCAAGGATTATAAGTGCAGTTTATGTTACTGTTTTAAGGGATTTTAGGGACTGTTTTGGGAGTGGTTTGGGCTGCTGTCCACGTGTTTTCAAGGGGTTTGGGGTGTGTTTGGGCTGCTGTTTGGAGGTATTTTTCGTGATGGAGAGGGCTGCTTGTAGGGGGGAGATTTTCGGTTATGGAGTGGAGGAGATGAAGGGAATGTTTTATGTTCTTCTTGTTGCTATTGCCGTGAGTGGCTAAGGCTCTTTGTGTTGTGATTTTTGTGTGAGTTATCTGTATGAGCTAGAGGATGCATGTCTTGGTTGGGGTTGTTTATATAGAGAAGGGCTAGGGCTCTACCTTGTCTCACAAGGAAGGGATTTTGGCATTAAAGAGAGATATGATTTGGTGTTAGACAAGGAAAGCAATGGATTTGATGGGGGACAAAATTTGTTTAGATTAGGAATCAATATCTTTAATTTGTTATGATTGATTTTAATTAGGCATGACATCTTTTTAATTTAGTATGTGATTTTTTTTGGTTAGGAAGTTATATATTTGATTTATCTTTATTAGGTATGATTATATTTTATGTTTTATTTAATTGGTAAATGGTTTAATATTTTATTTAATTCAATGTTTAATTTAATTAATTGGGATGTGTTTTATGGGCTTTGGGGGCCAATTGGGCTGGGGTGCGAGGCTAGCAGCAAAACCAGAAACACCGACGCCGTTCGAACGCCAATTCGAACGCTACACGAACGTCCGCAATCTGCCTGACGTTCGAACGAAGTAACGAACGCAGCACTAACGAAGACAGTGAACTTGTGAAATGAACTTGATGACGTACTTATTCTGAATTTCCCCTTCCGACCTCCGTTTCCCGCAATATCCTTAGCTAAAAAGGTAGTGCCTCCAACTGAGACTCATCATCGGGTTTCACATGCGAAAATGCAATGCCTACAATATGCACCGTATGTTTTAAATTAAAAATTTATATTTTGACCCAAGCAACACATATTGCATGTTCGATATGTATTTGAATCTTTGCCTCCATAATTATTAAGTCATATTGGATATGCATTGCATGTTTTAAGTTAAAAATTTTTATTTTGACCCAAGCATGTTAATGACTTGATTGTCATAAATCTCTCATGATTAGGTGATTACTTTATTTTAAGTAATAATATTAATAATATTGGAGCATTATTGGATGATCTGTCTTGTCAATACAAAGATGAATGAGTTATTATTACTTATGCCCAATACTGTCATTATTGTGAGGGTATAAGTGGTCGGAACTTAGGTCGATCCAGTAAAATATTAGATTTAATGTGATGAATGGACGTAGTCTCTTAATACTGTCATTATTGTGAGGGTGTACTTACGAAGCTCATTAGTTCATATTGACAAGTATACACCTGAAATACGTCTTAATCCAATACCGTCATTATCGTGAGGATAAGAAATAATTCAGGACCAAACTTAGGAGTCACATGGATGTGATTGACCTTTGAGTTCTACCTAATTAATATATGAAGGCCAATAACGTCATTATTGTGAAGCTGGAGTAAATGTCATGGGATCCACTTCCCGCTATGAAATTTGATTATCAAATTTCTATTTTTTTGTTAAGGGAGATTACGAAATTACGTAAAGTAGTGGGATGACACTAATAGATTTAAATTCCATAATTATATTAGTGTTGTTATATAGAAATGAAAATATTCTACTAGTGTTTAATTGATGTCTTATAGATGGCTGCCGCAAATCCATTAGCACGATTTTTGGATTCTAATGAATTTAAAGGAGCCAAGAACTAATTTGAGTGGGAAATGAACATATGTCTTATATTGAAGTCATAAAAATTGAGCTATGTGACGGTTAATCCATTGTTGTCGAAATTGATCTCGATTCCACTTCCGAAAAGCGGGAGACATTTGAAAAATGGAAGGATGATAACCAGAGGGTGAAATCCTATATTTTAGGATCAATGGTTCCAGATTTTCTCAGACAGTACATAGAAGTACATGATGCTTGAAGCATTATGAGAACACTCAAGGAGTTGTTTGAAGCAAATAAAGGAATTGAAATATATCAGAAGTCTAAGGAATTGGTCCATACTACGCTCAAGGATGGAGGAGCGGTTAGCATTCATGTTTTGAACATGATCTACTAGATCCTATATTTGGAACGACAAGGCATTATGATCGATGAACGGCTAGGCCAAAATTTGACTCTATCTTTTTTGCCTGGTACTTACGGTGATTTTATGTTAAACTTTCCTATACATTCGATGCAAGCCAATTATGAAGAACTTCATAACATGTTATGCATGGTGGGGCATGATTTGGAGAAATGCAGTTCCACTTTGTACCTCCATGGTGGAGCAAGCTCTCCAAAAACTTCTAGAAAGTTGAAGAAAATCTAAATGGGAAATGAGATATCAAAGAGAGACTCCAAGAAGTACAAAACTGAAAGACTGCATGTAGCTTGTGATGCATGTCTATACTGCAAGAAGTATAGACATTGGAAGAAAGATTTTCCAGAGCTGAAAGGAAAGACAAGACCCTCAGGTACGCTTTGTATTTTTCCTATTATTGACATCTCATTAGCCTTAGATGAAAATATTATATGGGTGTTATAAACCGACTGTCCAACTCATATTTGCAACTCCATGCAGGTCATAAGGATTAAAAGAAGGTTGAATAAAGGGGAGATCCAGCTTAGAGTTGGAAATTGAGAGATATTGGATGTCAATGCCATAGGAAAAGTTGTTCTAGATATTTATAATGGATGTAAATTAGTTTTACATGATTGTTATTATGTACCCTCTCTTATTAGACAAATAATATCGTTACCGGTATTGGATAATGAGGGTTATAAAATAAACATGAAAGATTGTGCTTTATGTATATATGATAAAGATAACTATTTGATATGTGAATGTTCTTTATCTAACGGTCATTATGTTTTGGAAACACATCGAAATGTCTTTAATATAGAGAAAAATATAAATAAAAGATCTGAATTAAATAATACTAAATTATGTCATATGAGATTGGGCCACATAGGTGTTAGACACCTATCAAAATTAGTTAAAAAAGGTTTGATTAAATATCTTACCTTAGATCCTTATTCGATTTGTGAGTCACGTATCCAATGGGAAATGACAAATACCTCATTTCTTGGTGTTGGACATTGTGCTGAAGATTTATTAGAGCTAGTACACAGTGATGTGTATGGTCCATTAAATCATGTCACTCATAATGGTTCAACTTACTTCATGACTTTCACCGATGATAAGTCAAGATATTGATATATCTATTTGATTAAACATAAATCAGAAATATTTGAAAAGTTCAAAATATTCTGAAATGAAGTAGAAAAACAAAACGAGAAATTCATCAAGTGCCTTCGATGACATTGAGGTGATGAATTCATAAGCGATGAATTCATATGTTATTTAAGGGAGAATGTGATTCTCGCCCAATATAACCCACCGGGAACTCCTCAACACAATGGTGTGTCTGAGCGAATAAATCATACTTTATTAGATATGGTACGATCTATGATGAGCTATACATATCTTCCATATTACATTTGGGGTTATGTTTTACTTACTGCTACCCACATACTTAACAGAGTTCTATCGAAATCTATTTCTACGACCCCATATCATATTTGGTACGGTAGAAATCCAAGTCTTAGATATTTAAAGATTTGGGATTTTTCTGCATATGATAGAGTTGAGCAACGGGATAAACTAGTTCCCATGGGGTATAAATACAGGTTCGTTGGATATCATGAAAATTCTTTGTAATTACATAAAGACATTGTTATAATTTCATAAATATTTCTACCATTGCAGGATATTTTGGTAATTACAAAAATATAATAATATGTGTATTTGGATTGATTTAATTGGATTAAATCAAAGTGGTAGAAATAAAGTGATTAATCACACCTAATTAGACATATTTACACAAATTGGATTAATCCCACCTAAAAGTTGATTAGAACTTTTATTAATTAAAAATTGCATAAGCTTAACTATAAAAGGCAAGATTGATTAAGTTTTTGATTAAGCAAGCATAAGACAAAGTACAAGAAAAAATAGCTTAAAGAATTGTTTAGAGAAGTTTTGGAAGTTCTCTATATTTTTCAACAAAGAGAAGAAGATTAGATTGGTTCAAACATACTAGGTAAGTTTGATATGCTCTAATAAGCTATGTTTTTGTATTTAAAAAAAAATAACTTGAAATTGAAATTAGGTTGTTGAATTGTGTTTGGATGCTTTGGAAGCCTAAACACAATATGCTTGTGATTATGTCAAATATGTTCATATTGGACATGAAACATAAAATTAGAGTTTGGAACTCTAGATAAAAGCTTGGAGCTACAGTTACCATTCTAAAATCACTTGACCACCTTTGAGTGACCTAGAATTGTTCATGAGTCACTTCATTGTGGGATTATTATTTGGTTTGTATTTTAGATTCACAATTTACACATATATGTATTTTGAATAAACTTATGTATTTTGTAAAAATATTTGATATTTTGAAAAACATGACTTTGTTCTTTAATATATGTTGATATTGATTTTGATATTAAAAATTATATTTTGGGTGTTTGGAAGTGTTTAGGGAAAGTTGGAAATAATTTGGGTTAAAAACCTTATTTCCATCAGTTCTCTGGAAAGAGAGCTGGAGGAAATTCAAATTAATAATAAAAATAAAATGAATACATGCAAATGCATGGATCCGCAGCTTGCATGTAGCGCTTGCATGCGCAAGCTGCTCAAGCCGTTCTTGAGTTTCTATACTCCGATTTATCCCTGGTAATGAAATATATATTCCATTAAATTATTTAAAAATACACTCATTCTCAATTACCATAAGTTAGATCCATTTCTGTTACACGGGACATCGATCCGACCTTAGGGGTTCCACAACCGCCCCAACAAGAGGTTCTTAAGGAGGCTTGAAAGGTGGTCGTGGATACTGGAGGGGATTCGGGTCGAATGGAAGAAGAAACTCCTGCCTTAGAGGCTGACCCATTTGATGGCATTCAAGATGTACCTACCGTTGACAGCCCTGCTGCTGAATTCCCAGATGTTGAAGATGTCGAAGACTACTTTTTTTTTCTTTTTCTTAACTTAGTGTTTTATTTGTAATCACTTTGATTCCTAACTAGAAGATGACTATGAACCTGTAAAAACTTAGCTATTTGAATAAATGAAAGTTCTCGTTTTGAAATTTTTTCTGTGTGATCTTTCGCATTGTGAATATCTATTTTTCAAAGCATAAGTCAATGTGAGACTTGTATTTGATCAGAGTCCTCGTAATTTAAATTTGATACTGAACCGAGATGTCGATCTATATGTGATAAGTCTTTATCGTTTGAACTTGGTGGCGACCCTAGACTAAAGCCTAGATGAATAGCGAGCCATTGGTCGTTTGGGGGGATTCAGAGCTCTCTCCTCATAGCGACTGCTATAGCCGTCGGCTTCATGTTCATTTTATCTTCTTCCCACCGAATCTCAATCTAGGCCTAAGTCAAAGCTTGGTCTATGGTGTAACACTGAAACTTCGTCTATTTATTATAGAGTCCACTATCGACGAGAAGGCCGTTGCGAGAAGCTTTAACATCCGTCGGCTAGTGGAGGTCTGGTATGAGGAACATTTCCTTATTAAAGCGAGCTACGTAGCTTC
Source organism: Zanthoxylum bungeanum (assembly GCA_019454045.1). Classification (NCBI taxonomy): domain Eukaryota; kingdom Viridiplantae; phylum Streptophyta; class Magnoliopsida; order Sapindales; family Rutaceae; genus Zanthoxylum; species Zanthoxylum bungeanum. The sequence continues at coordinate 431,619 of SKCR01024823.1, forward strand.
ACAAGGATTCTCCATTTCGCTGCTGGATGGCATTAGGTCGTTCGTGGTCTTCTCAAATTTGCAAGAGCTTGCAAAGTATTCCATGAACTTGTCTGCTAGCTCTTGGCACTATCCTATTGACCGGTAGGGTAGGTTGATGAACTAAGTGAGGGCTAGGCTTGCAAACGTCTCTCTGAACTCTCTATACATTCCTACCTCTCATTGGTGAGATGTCAGGGCCGTAGACATTATCTTATATTTGTAGTGGATAACTTGATCATCCGGGTTCATAGATCCATTGTATAGTCTCATGTCTGAGGCTGAACTTTCATGAAAGCTCTATGGAGATGATGGACTCTAATAAAAGAGTATCTAAAATCATTATGGCCCGGCTCTTCCTGACTGGAAGCCTAGAGAGTATCACCTTTTTGAACTCATTCCTCTATTTGCACATGCTAGAGGTGACTTATTGCGTAGGGTCCACCAGATGGGAGTCGTTGGGCGACTGACGTCTCTACGAATGGTCCACTACGATGGATCATCGTTAGCCACATCATCGAATTCCCTCGAGATGTTGGTTTGAATGACGGGGCCACTAGGATGACCTTCGGGTCTTCGTCGCGGAGAAATCAAAGCCATTTGCTCCAATTGCTTCTGGATGTTGGTGTTAGTGCTCCGCATCTTGATATTTTCCTTCTGCAACACTCGTAGGCATTCTTGAATAGCAGCAAAATGAGCTGATGTGAAGTCCTTGGTGTTTTTATTGCCAGAAGCCATGTGTGATATGAAAATCATAGATCGAGAGATCATTGCTTGCTATGAATAGCGAAGGCCCCATAATGGGCTCCAAATTATAGACGCTGAATTTTTCCTTTAGCCTACAATCGAGAATTTATATGATGAGAGCGCACTAGCGATCCTATAAAAAAAGATAAAGTGAATGTGGAGTAACTATCCACCTGTGTGGTAGATGTCGTTGTTGGAGTTGGTGCTCGACGCACCAAATTTTTTTTGTATTTATTGTAAATACGATGTATATTATTTTATTATAAATAAAATTTAATAATTTTCATCAATATAATCTTTTATATGGTAAAAGCGTAAAATACCTTAAAATGAATAGTTGTGACATTAGTGCAAAAACGTCGCAATTTTCACTGAGAATTGTCACAATACAATTCATTTTTAAATTTGTTCCTAATCAAGGTTTACATATTTGGTCAGTTAGTAAACCCGTGAGACCGGTACGTGTCGTATATTAGAATTGTTCTAATGGTTTGTCTCAGTAAACCATGAGTCTTGGGAGACTCATATAGACACGTAGATATTTATTGGATAAATACTGAACGACTCATTCGAAGATTCCTGATAGATGGTACACCAACGTCAATAGGAATATTTATGAGTCGAATAACATATTAGCTCATTTGACTTGTGATACCACTGTGGACATGTGAGATATCCTCCATACTTTGATGGCAGTCACGTCAATGATCTTTTAAGATCAGACCTCCGCCTGTTCGTTGGGTATGGATTGATACTCACGATATCCTGTGATGTATCGAGAGAGGATCTGTCAGTCTCGTGCACGTGATTTAGGTGTTCAATTTGTGATTCTTTGAAATCCTTGGCCGAGGTATGATTTGGAAACGATTTCCAGATATTTGTTTAGAATCATAAATATGTCTCGACACATGAATTATTCATAGCAGATATTTTACTTTTAATCTATATCTCCGGAATAATTCGGATAACATATGACAGATGGATTATATATATTTGATGACTTCGACTTAGATGGTTCAACTTGATTATTTGTGGTCGTCATAATTTGTGAGTGGACGAATTACGGACACAAAAATGGTTTCCGTGACAGATAAACTTGAACCTAGATAGTCCCACAATATAAAGTGTACTCGTTTAGCACTTGGGCAATTAATTATGGATAATTCGAATTATTCATAATTTACACATGCGTATTAAATAATGTGTATTTGTATACGATACATTATTTAGATTAGATACATATTATTAACCAATTGAATTTTGACACTTGTTTTATTATTTTTAATTAATTAATTAATTATTAATAATGGAAGAATATAAGAATATTCTTGGAATATTATTCCATAATATTATTTTTTCTTTTGTTAATTAGATAAATAAATTAATTAAATAGTTAATTAATTTATTTATTTAGATAAGAATATTACTTGGAATATTCTTATATTTGGTAAATTTTGATTTGGTAAATCATGTATTTTTGACACATGTTTTTAATTAACAAAAAATCAATATAATAATTAATTTTGGATAAGATCAAAATTGTGTCAAAATATAGGCCACAAAAATTGATTAATTTTGTTGAAAATTAAACCCAATTTTTGGCCAAATAGGGTTTTACTATATAAATGAAATTTGTTCCATTTTGTTAGGTTTAGCCACTCTCATGTGTTGAGAAACAAAAAGAAAAAAGAGGTTAGGGTTTGTAAACAAATTAATCAACACCAAAGTGAAGAAAATTTGAAGAATTGGAACTTGGAATTAAGGTAATAAAGAGTTTCCAATTTTCTATTTTCTTAATTTTGTTTCTTAAGCATGAAAATATGTATTGAATATGTATTTTGCATGTTTTAAAATTATATGTATGTTAAATATATATATTAATCAAAAATTTGGTGTTGATTGTTTAGTAAACCTTAATAGTTTTCTTTATTAAGCATGTTTTGTAGATTAATTAGGGAATTAATCTCAAAATTGAAAATTACCATTCTAGAGTGATGTTGCCACTCAAATATTGTCTAGAATTATTCTTGTGGCTTTTTATTGTGATGATTAATTTTGGTGTAAATTAATTTGATTAATTTTGCAAATAAATTGAATTTAGGCATGAAAATGGAAAAAAATAAAATATGGATCAAATATGATTTTATTATGTATAACAAAATATTTTTCATGTAAAAATATATTATTTGGATGATTTTGGATGTGTATTGGGCGGTGGATTAATTCCGGAAATTGTTCCGGGGCAAAAACGCGAGAAAACAATGAAATTCGCTTCGAAACTGGCTTGCCGTGTCAGGACTGTGAAACCAGTAAACTGGGCACTGTTCAGGCAGCCCAAGGGCTGACTGAACACTGTCCAAGTGACCGGGTTGGCCCGGCTCGGCGGTTGGTCAACCGGTTTGACCATTTGCCTGTTACGCGTAGTATTTGTCAAAAAATATTTTCGTAAAATAATTCGTCGTATAACGAAATATATTATGTTATTAATTTTTAATAAATAATATATTTAAACTACTTTGAGTGAATTAATAATATTTGATATTAATTAATTCACTCGGAAAAATTTTAAAATGTTTAAAAACCATTTTCGCCATCCACCGCGCCTTCCGCTGCGCTTACCCCAACAAAATGATATTAGAGCGTCTGATCCCACATCCAAAATATTATTTCATGCCTTAAATATTTTATATTTAATTCAATTTATTTTACACATGCTTGAGAATTAATTGATTAGATCAATTATATTAACTGTTTGACAGTGTTTGAAAAATCCCTATAATAAGGCTTTATTATATGTGAGTGTATTGTACGCTAATGGGTCTGTCTCGTTAATACTGATGTAAATATTTTTCTCGATACCGTGGTTGTGTCTGCCAAAGCAGTGTGGCTATGGTTAATGAAAACTTGTTTATACCGGTAAAACTTATTTGATAAGAAACAAATTCGAGCGAAAGTACATACCAATAGATGCCAAAGTAGCGAGGTAGTGCATAAGTACATTGGATATGTTCATTGACGAGTATTTCCTTGAATAAGCCTCATCCAATAGATGTTAAAGCAGTGAGGATCGAAAACGGTTCAGAACCTATTTCTAAGAGTTACAATGGATGTGATTGATAATTGTTATCTATTTTCAAATATATTTGGCCACAATGTGCCGAAGCTGTGTGTCAAAATATATTTATGAGGTCTACTTACTGCTATAGAATTTAATTTAATTACTAAATTCTCGTATTTTATTTGGGGATTATCAATTTATGTAAAATAGTGGGAGGGCATCCTTATATTAAAATTCCATGATATGTTGGATGTTTTATGATATTGATGAAATTACTTTTTCTGCTAATTCCTGTTTCTTTTGTTAAGTTTGTGATGGCAGCTACTACTTCCTCTAATCCTTTTGCACGTGTCTTGGACGCGAACAAATTGACTGGTCCTGAGAAATTTAGTGAATGGGAATTGGATCTTAAGATTGTCTTGAGGTTCGAGAATTTGGGTTATGTGCTGGATAATCCAGTACCGTTGGATATTGCTTCGGAGTCAACACCTGAAGAGAGAGAGATATTTCATAAATGGAATGATGATGATCTGAAAGTTAGATCACTCATTCTCTGTGCTATGTCTCCTGATCTGAAGAGGCCGTATGTTGATATGACTGACTCCTATATCATTATAACTCAGCTTCGGGAGCTATTTCTGAACCATGAGCAGACCCTTGTGTATAGAATCTCTGTGGAATTGTTCCACACTCGGTTGGCTGATGGTAAGCCAGTGAGTCCACATGTCATGCACATGGTGGATCTCATCGAGCAGTTTCAAAAGTTTGACGTTCAGCTGAATGAGACTTTAGGCCGAAATCTGATTCTTGGCTCACTCCCACCGTCATATTCCCAGTTCATTATAAACTTCAACATGCATGAGATTCGATGTTCCTACATTCAGTTGCATATGATGCTTCAGACTACTTAGGTGGACATCAAGAAGGGTGTGCCGAAACTCATTTCAAAGTCCTCTTTGAATAGTTCTTCTTCTTCTTCTCAATCTATGAGATCTGGCAAGAAGAAGAAGAAAAAGGCAACGAAGACTGGCTCTGGTGTTCCTCCCAAAGGAAAGGTTGCCAAGCCCGGCAAGTCGAAGAAGAAAGCTGATGATGACAAAGGCCACCTTTGGCAAGATTGGACATTGGAGATGCAATTGTCCAGACTACATTGTTTAGTCAGACGGGAGAGAGCCGCTGCATCAGGTATATTTATTTTCCCTATCATTGATATCTCTTTGGCTTGTGAAGCCATTGGTTCTGGATGGGTTTTAGATTTTGCTAGTCCTACTCACATCTGAAATTCGTTGCAGGGGCTGAAGGTCAGTAGAATGCTGAATCCAGGCGAGATGCAGCTGTGTTTTGGGAATGTAGATTCTTTATCTGCAGCAGCCGTTGGCGAATACGAGATTCGTCTATCTAAAGGCATTATCATTTTGACAGATTCTGTTTTTGTGTCTGGTTGTGTAGCTAATATTATCTCCTTGTTTGTATTAGATACAAAAGTATATCATGTATATATTAAGAATCGTTCTATGTATATATATGATATGAATGATGTTTTGTTACACAAATATTGAAATTCGCAAGGTCATTATATTTACATGCCATTAGAGATGTTTATGAAATTCGGGAAAATAAACGTAAAAGATCTGAAATAACTGATACTGAATTGTGGCATATGCGGTTTAAGTCATATAGGTGTACGATGCCTAACCCAGTTGGTTAAGAATGGTTTGATTGAGAATCTAACCATACAATCTTTTCCAACTTGTGAATCGTGTATTCAGAGTAAAATGACCAGAGCCTCATTTACTGGTGTCGGACATCGGGCCACTGACTTATTGAAACTCGTACATAGTGATGTATGTGGTCCTATAAGTCATACTGCTCATAGTGGTTTTTCTTACTTCGTCACATTTACCGATGATTTGTCACGGTATAGTTATGTTTACTTGCTGAAATATAAATTAGAAACCTTTGAAAAGTTCAAAAATTTTGAAACGAAGTAGAAAAACAAACTAGTAAATTCATCAAATGTCTTCGATCAGATCGAGGCGGTGAATATATGAGTAGTGAATTTACCGAGTATCTTAAAGAGAATGGGATTCTCGCTCAATATACTCATCTGGGTATTCCACAACACAATAGAGTGTTTGAAAGGAGAAATCAGATTTTATTGGATATGGTCCGATCAATGTTGAGTTTTACAGATATACCTTATTTTTTGTGGGGGTATGCTCTTCTTACTAATGCACATCTTTTGAATAGGGTTCCCTCTAAAGCTATTCCTACTACTCCATATGAGATATGGGTTGGTAGGAAACCGAACCTTAATTATATTAGGGTTTGGGGCTATCCTGCATACGTAAGAGTGACGGGGCAGGATAAACTTTTACCTCGATGGCAAAAAGTTAGGTTTGTTGGATATCCTTCGAATTCCAAAGGATATCAATTTTATGAACCCGAGCATCGAAATGTGTTCGTAGCTTGTTTTGCCAGATTTCTTGTAGAAGAATTTTTGGCAGAAGATGGTAATCATATGAGGGTCGAGCTTGATGAAGTCCAACCAATAGATGACAGACCAATAGAGGAATCACAGGTTCAGACAGAAGCATAACCTTATAGTTCCACTCTCTGTAGGTCTACTAGGATATCGAGACCTCCTGAGCGCTTAACTTGATACAAGACCAGAGTCTCAATGTGCTCCTTGTTGAGGAGACTGATTCGTATACCTACATAGAAACAATGTTAGACATTGATTCCGCTAAATGGCAGGAAGCCATGAATTCCGAAATAGACGTTATGCATCAGAATCGAGAATGAGACTTGGTTCCGCTTACTGAGGGAATTGTTCCCGTTGGTTATAAATGGGTTTACAAAAGGAAGCGAAGGCCTGATAGGAAAGTTGAAACCTTCAAAGCCCGACCGATTGCTAAAAGTTACACTCAAAGGCGAGGTGTGGACTATGATGAAACCTTTTCACCAGTAACGATGCTAAAGTTTAGTAGGATTTTGTTGGCTAATGCTGCTTACCATGATTATGATATTTGGAAAATGGATGTCAAAACGGCTTTTCTTAATGGATTTCTTGATGAAGAAATCTATATGGAATAGCCGGAGGGTTTTGTCTCCAGCCAAAATTCTGACATGGTATGTAAGCTTAAGAAGTCCATTTATGGGCTTAAACAAGCTTTGCGGAGTTGGAATCTTCATTTTGATGAGGTAATCAGATTATTTGGGTTTCTCAAAAATAAAGAAGAACCTTGTGTTTATAAGAAGGGTAGTGGGAGTATGATAATGTTGTTGGTGCTTTACGTTAATGACATCCTGATCATTGGAAATGATCTTGGAATGATGTAGGGTGTTAAAGCATACCTCTGTAAAAACTTTTCCATGAAATACTTGGGTGAAACTTCCTACATACTTGGTATAAAACTCTATAGAGATAGAGAAATGAGGCTGATTGGGTTATCACAATCTTCGTACATAGATAAGATCCTACAAAGGTATAACTTTAGCAATTGTAAAGTTACTAATATACCTTTTTGACATGGTATTCATCTTTCGAAGAAGACGTGTCCTCAGACGGAAGATGAAAAGGCTAGAATGTCTAGTCAACCTTATGCATCATGCTTGTGAAGCATCATGTATGCCTTGTTATGTATGAGACATGATATTAGTCATGTAGTAAGCTTTACTAGCAGATATCAATCAAATCCAGATAATGGCCATTGGATGACCGTTAAACATATCCTAAAGTATCTGAAAGGTACTAATGATAAGTTTCTTATTTATGGAAAATGTGATTTACAGATAAGAGGATATACAGATTCTGACTTTCAGTCAGATCCTGATGATAGAAAGTCTACCTCAGGTTTTGTATTTACTCTTAATAATGCTGTAGTCAGTTGGAAGTGTTCCAAACAAGGATCAACAACTGATTCCACCACCGAGGTAGAATATATTGCGGCATCAGAGGCTGTAAAAGAAGCTTTATGGATTAGAAAATTTATCACTGAATTGGGAGTTGTCCCAAGCATCGAGGATTCGATCCCGTTGTTCTGTGATAATAGTGGTGCCGTTGCATGGGCAAAAGAACCGAGAGCGCATCGGAAATTGAAACACGTGGAGCGAAAGTACCACATTATTCGTGAGATTATCGCTCAAGGAGATGTTGCCTTAAGCAAGATATCTGAAGAGGACAACATAGCAGACCCGCTTATGAAAGCCTTACCTCCGAGACTATATGATAGACATGTAGAGGCGATGGGTATTAGATACCATCAAATTTGCCACTAGAGCAAGTGGGAGAAAATGTTGGAGTTGGTGCTCGACGAGCCAAAATTTTATTGTATTTATTTAAAATACAATGTACATTATATTTTATTATGAATAAAATTTAGTAATTTTCATCAATATAATCTTTTATATGGTAAAAACGTAAAATACCTTCAAATGAATAGTTGTGACGTTATTGCAAAAGCGCCGCAATTGTCACTGAGAATTGTCAAAATGCAATTCATTCTTAAATTTGTTCCTAGTCAAGGTTTACATACCTAGTGAGTTAGTAAACCCGTGAGACCGGTACGTGTCATATATTAGAATTGTTCTAATGGTTTGTCTTAGTAAACCATGAGTATTGGGAGACTCATATAGACACGTAGGTATTTATTGGATAAATACTTAACAACTCATTCGAAGATTCCTGATAGATGGTACACCAACGTCAATAGGAATCTTTACGAGTCGAATAGCATATTAGCTCCTTTGACTTGTGATACCACTGTGGATATGTGAGATATCATTCATACTTTGATGGCAGTCACGTCAATGATCTTTTAAGATCAGACCTCCGCCTGTTCATTGGGTATGAATTGATACTCATGATATCCTGTGATGTATCGAGATAGGATCTGTCAGTCCCTTGTACGGGATTTAGGTGTCCAATTTGTGATTCTTTGAAATCCTTGGCTGATGTATGATTTGGAAACGAGTTCCGGATATTTGTTTAGAATCATAAATATGTCTCGACACATGAATTGTTCATAGCGGATATTTTACTTTTAATCTATATCTTCGGAATAATTCGGATAACCTATGACAGATAGATTATATATATGTGATGACTTCGACTTAGATGGTTCAACTTGATTATCTGTGGTCATCGTAATTTGTGAGTGGACGAATTACGGACACATAAATGGTTTCCATGACAGATAAACTTGAACCTAGAGAGTCCCACAATATAAAGTGTACTCGTTGAGCACTTGGGCAATTAATTATGGATAATTCTGATTATTCATAATTTACACATGCGTAATAAATAATGTGTATTTATATACGATACATAATTTAGATTAGATACACATTATTAACCATTTAAATTTTGACACTGTTTTATTATTATTATTAATTAATTAATTATTGTTAATTAATTATTAATAATGAAAAAATGGAAGAATATTCTTGGAATATTAATCCATAATATTATTTTATCTTTTGTTAATTAGATAAATAAATAAATTAAATAGTTTATTTATTTATTTATTTAGATAAGAATATTACTTGGAATATTCTTATATTTGGCAAATTTTGATTTGCTAAATCATTTATTTTTGACAAATGTTTTTAATTAACAAAAAATCAAAATAATAATTAATTTTGGATAAGATCAAAATTATGTCAAAATATAGGCCACAAAAATTGATTAATTTTATTGAAAATTAAACCCAATTTTCGGCCAAATGGGGTTTTACTATATAAATGGATTTTGTTCCATTTTGTTAGGTTTAACCACTCTCATGTGTTGAGAAACGAAACGAAAAAAGGGGTTAGGGTTTGTAAATAAATTAATCAACACCAAAGTGAAGAAAATTTGAAGAATTGGAACTTGGAATTAAGGTAATAAAGAGTTTTCGATTTTCGATTTTCTTAATTTTGTTTCTTAAGCATGAAAATATATATTGTATATGTGTTTTGCATGTTTTAAAATTATATGTATGTTGGATATGTATATGAATTAAAAATTTGGTGTTAATTGTTTAGTAAACCTTAATAGTTTTCTTTATTAAGCATGTTTTGTAGATTAATTAGGGAATTAATCTCAAAATTGAAAATTACCATTCTAGAGTGATGTTGCCACTCAAATATTGCCTAGAATTGTTCTTGAGGCTTTGTATTGTGGTGATTAATTTTGGTGTAAATTAATTAGATTATTTTTGTAAATAAATTGAATTTAGGCAAGAAAATGGATAAAGATAAAATCTGGATCAGATATGATTTTATTATGTATAACATAATATTTTTCATGTAGAAATATATTCTTTGGATGATTTTGGATGTGTATTGGGTGGTGGATTAATTCCAGAAATTATTCCTGGGCGAAAACGCGAGAAAACGACGAAATTCGCGTCGAAACGGACTCATCGTGTTACGGTTGTGAATTGAAACCAGCACTGTTCGGGCAGCCCAAGGGCTGACCGAACACTGTCCGAGTGACCGGGTTGGCCCAGATCGGCGATTGGTCAACCAGTTTGACCGTTTGCCTGTTACGCGTAGTATTTGTCGAAAAATATTTTCGTAAAATAATTCATCGTGTAACGAAATATATTATGTTATTAATTGTTAATAAATAATATATTTAAACTATTTTGAGTGAATTAATAATATTTGATATTAATTAATTCGCTCAAAAAAATTTAAAATGTTTAAAAACCATTTTCGCCCTTCACAGCGCATTCCGCTGCGCTTACCCCAACAGTCGTAGGCACTCTGATGCTCAAGTCAGTGACGATGATGAGTGGAAGGAAATGGAAGAGCAAGGCTATGAGTTACCTTGACTTTCGTAAGTTATCGTGAGGACGGTTGGCTGGTATTTGGGGTGTTATGTATGCTTTTAGAACTTGAGTGTGACTGCCAAAACTTGAATTGTTGAATCTTGAATGCCTCAATCCCTTGGACCCTTTTTCCTTTTATTGTTTGTATAGTAGCGCCTTTAGTTGGTTTAGAATTCATTGGAAGAGTCATATTCCAAGCATATTTAGGAAATGTTAGTTAAATAGGGGTTGAATTATGAGTACCTAGATATCCGAAATAAAATGTAATCCATATGGTATTTGGATTATACCACCATGTTTAAGTCATGTGTGCAGACTCAGAGTTGTTGGCAGCCTTGTGCTGATTGGGCCTTGTTTGGCAGCCTCGGGTGCCACTAAGGCCAGATGAAAGCCATGAGATATGATCTTATGCGAGTTTGTCGCGTGGGACACAATGACGTTTGAGTCTTTAGCCCAAATTTGGCCCGTATAATTTTTATATGGTTTGGTAACTCACATAGTTTCACACCTCAAACAATCCGTAAGATGATTCACTAAAAAATTGACTTTCCAGGTGCTAATGAAATCGTTACACTCTTCTTTACGGGATTGAAGATGACTTAATTATTTACAACACAAAGATTGCAGATAACAAACTTTCAGCAACTATAAAAGCTCCACAAATGAGTATATTACACAAGTTAAAGCACTTGAATGAGATTAATTATGAATAAACAAGTTTAGAGCTTAAAGGGTTATCAATATATGATATATGAACTGTTGATGGTGTTTTCAGGCGCTACAGCATTTAAGACAGCACGACAAGGTCAAAAGGGTAAGTTCGCTATCTGGTTGAGATCATGAGGCCGACCCGACCAGTTCATATGAAGACCGACCACTTTGGTTCAAATGACCGAGCACTATAGATGTCGGCAGGAACGTCCTCAGCATAAAAGATTGTCATGATCGACCTCATTAAATACCGACCAGATGACGGACCGTGTTCAAAGCAACAGCACCCCATTCTTATGGATAAGATAAGGAAAACATCCTACTTTCACAAGGAGAGAGAGTCAGAATCCAAAAGGGAAAACGGAAGAAGAAAGCAATACCGGATCAGGAAACCCTACAAGAAGAGAAGATTGAGTCCAAATAGGATTTCTTATACAAATAGGAGTCTGATTTCTGTATTATTATAAATAGAAGGGTAGAGCATGTGTAAAGGATCATCTAAAAAAAATCATCACAAGAGTGAGAGATTAGAATCCTAGAGCTTTGATTTGTAAAAGCGAAGAAGAGACCCGAAGAGTGTATTTGAGTAATAAAAAGCACCATCCTGTTCTTGCCCGTGGACGTAGGTCGGATCCCAAAATCCACCGAACCACGTTAAATCACCTTGTCTGATTGGCGTATTTTCTTGTTTTCCGCTAAATTTGCCTTTGGTCCCCCATAACTAAACAAATTCACAGTTGAACGAGGATTTCCTTGGGAGTGATATTCCAATATTACCCTGAGACCAAAATCCACCGTCAACAGTTGGCGCCGTCTGTGGGGAGCTTCACAAAAAGCAGTTCACGTGAGAAGACAAATGGCGGAGGACGGAAATCACCAACCAGGAGGTCCGGCAATAGACTGGATGAAAAGAATGGAAGATGGGATGAGGTCTATGATGGATCGACTGGAAAGAATGGAAGGAGCAAACAACGAGAAAACTGAAACCGAAACCGGACAGAGAGGAGAAAGAGGGAAAATAGTAGTAATGTAAGCGAAGACGAGGGACCCAGAAAGAGAGGCCCCTATGGGATAAGATCTGCGGTGGTAGGAAGATCAGAAGACACATGGGAAGAAGAGGAGGAGGAACAATCACCCGACCCCTCCTCCGACAGTTTTTACAACTCCAAGAGGGAGGATAGAAAGTATAACGAAGACGTACAGGAGACCTCTGGGTTCAAAGAACGCCATGCCCGGGGCGACAGGCGAACAGAGGAACACAGAAGGCGGCACGGGGGCACAACCCGTGAAATAAAGTCTTGGTTGAGAAAAGAGATGACCAGATGGGGAGAAGGCCTCAAGATCGGGGCAGGAGACACCCGAGGCGAGGAAGAGGGGTCTCCCCTTACGGAAGAAATAAAGGCAGCACAGTTTCCGAAGCGATTTAACATGCCGACCATGGCACCATACAAAGGCCACTCCGACCCAAAATCCCACATTGAAAACTTTGTCCTCCTGATGAAAGTACAGGGAGTAACGGGCGACGCCATATGCAAAGTATTCCCCTTAATTTTAGGGGGACCTGCCATCCTATGGTATAGAAGTCTGGCCCCGAGAAGCATTCAGAGCTTCTCCCAGCTCAAGAAGTCGTTTATCCGGCATTTCAAAGGAGCCTGCACCCCTAAAAAAACAATAGGAGAGCTAAGGCTCATGAAACAAGGAGACGACGAAACACTGAAGAGCTTCATTGAAAGGTATCACAACACTGTACTCGAGGTCGGAGGGTACGAATCCCAGGAAGCCCTGGAAAGTCTGAAAGGGGGCCTAAGGGTCGGGAAACTATGGACCCACCTGAGGATCCACGAGACACCAGACTACGCTACTGCACTGGAGGTGGCCAGGAAGTACGTCCTACTAGAAAACGAGGAGAAAGTATCCCGGAGAGGGACAACCGCCAAAGAAAGGGTGACTAGGAGGGAAGACCACCGGCGACCGGAAAGAGAATTCCGGAAGTTCGCTCCGAGACCCAAAGAGTTCAAACCGATGACACAAAGGGATCAAGGCAAAAGGCCCGCAACTCAAGTAAACCATGTGGTCCGAGAGGAAGCATATATTCCCCTAAGCAGGCCACCAGGGGAAATCATCATGGAGATATACGGGAGAAAGGCCTCTTAATAGAGCCCGACCTCCGAAGGTTTCCCCCAGACAGAAAAAACAAAAGATCCTACTGCCTACTGCACCACAATCTAAAAGGGCACACAACCGATGAATGCAAGGACCTGCGGGAACAGATGGAGGACCTGGCCCAGAACGGGTACCTGAACAATTACATCGACCACAAGATCATGGCCGCCAGACAAAGGGCAAGGAATCGAGAAGTAAGCGTCATCGCAGGAGGGGCAACACTGGCCGGGGACTCTAACCGGTCGAGGAAGAATTACAGCCGAGCACGGGGGACAGAAGTGCTGAAAACAGAAAAAATCCCAACCCCCGAGGAAATCGGTCGACACCCATTATGTTCACCGATGAAGACGCCCAGGGGGTAAGCTTCCCCCATGACGACGCACTAATAATCAAAGCAACAATCGGCGGCACAGAAGTGGACAGAATCCTGGTGGACCCCGGGAGCGCAGTAGATATAATTTCCAAAGAAACTTTGGAGAGCCTGGGGGTAGAATGCACAGCTCTAACCAAAGACATCACCCCCTGTACGGTTTCGGGGGATCAACGGTCGTCCCGCTGGGAAGAATTCAACTAGCAATGACAATCGGCCGCCCCCAAAACCCGAACAATCATGATAAACTTCACTGTAGTAGACTGCATGAGCAGTTATCAAGTCATTGTCGGCCGCCCCTTCATGATGAAAACCAAGGCCGCAATGTCCTGTTATTACTTAAATTGAAGTTCCCCACATGGGAAGGGATCGGGATCGTATGCGGAAGCCAGAAGATAGCCCGCAGCTGTTTTGCCACTTACTCACGAGAGACCCTCTGCGTGGAAAGAGGCACCAAAAAGAGACAGAGAGACGAGGACGACGAGAACACGAGGAAAGACACTGCTCCTCGGCCCGATAAAACTGCACGGCTCGGAGCAGCCGAAGAATTAGAAGAAGTAAAGCTATTCGGGCCAAAGAAAAACATAAAAATAGGGGGAAGTCTAGACGAGGCCCTAAGAAAAGACTTGTTGGAATGCCTACAAGGGTACCCCGACGTTTTTGCATGGGGACACGACGACATGCCCGGAATCGACCCAAAGTTCGTAAGCCATCGCTTAGCAGTGAACCCGTTACACAAACCAGTAAAACAGAAGAGGAGAATATTCAACCAGGAGCGGTGCGGAGCAATAGCAACCGAGGTGGAAAAATTGCTAAAGGCCGGTTTCATCCGGGAAGTAAAATACCCAGAATGGGTATCCAACGTAGTACTGGTGAAAAAATCCAACGGAAAGTGGAGAATGTGCGTAGATTTCACCGACCTCAACAAAGCATGTCCAAAAGACAGCTTTCCCCTCCCAAATATAGACCAGCTGGTAGACACAACAGCCTGCCAAGGGCTGCTAAGCTTCATGGACGCTTTCTCGGGGTACAATCAAGTCAAGATGCACCCTGCCGACGAGGAGAAGACCACCTTTATCACTGACCAAGGGCTGTACTGTTACAAAGTGATGCCTTTCGGATTGAAGAATACAGGGGCGACTTTCCAGAGACTGGTGAACAAAATCTTCAAACCACTCATCGGCACAACCATGCTGGTATATGTCGACGACATGATAACAATGTCCGGAGAACCAAGAGACCATGTGGCCGACCTGAAGAAAACTTTCGAACTCCTGAGGAAACACAGTTTAAAGCTCAATCCAGAGAAGTGTGCATTCGGGGTAGCCTCAGGAAAATTTCTGGGCTACATGGTAAGTTCACGAGGTATTGAAGCGAACCCGCAAAAGATACAAGCCGTGCTAGACCTGAAATCACCCCGAACAGTTAAGGAAGTACAAAGCCTTACAGGAAGGATCGCCGCACTCAACAGGTTCATCTCACGTGCAACCGACAAGTGCCATCCTTTCTTCAAAGTCATCAAAAAAGCTCAAAAAGGGGTCGACTGGACGCCTGAGTGTGAAGAGGCCTTCCAGCACCTAAAACAATACCTGGCACAGCCCCCTCTCTTAGCCAAACCCCTCCCAGGGGAGACACTGTATCTATACCTGGCCGTCTCAAAGCACGCGGTAAGCTCGGCACTGGTACAAGAGACCGACCATGTCCAGAAACCGGTTTACTATGTCAGTAAAGCCCTACTGGACGCAGAGATTCGGTACCCCACACGCACGACGAACTCATTGCCCTATCCCTGGTCACTACGGCACGGAAGTTACGACCCTACTTCCAGGCCCATCCTATCAAGGTGTACACATATTATCCCCTAAGACAAATCCTGCAAAAACCAGAGGCCTCAGGGAGACTAATGAAGTGGTCGGTAGAGATAAGCGAGCACGACATCTCCTACCTCCCGAGAACAGCAATAAAAAGGGCAGGCCTTAGCAGACTTCATAGCAGAGCTCACGGAACCGCAGGTCCTGGCCGTGGAAGAAGACAGGTGGGAAATGTCTGTGGACGGATCCGCAAGTTCACACGGCTACGGAGCGGGGGTGGCACTAAAAAGTGAAAAAGGAGAAGAGATACTGCTCGCCCTCAAATTCGCCTTCAAAACTACAAACAATGAAGCAGAGTACGAGGAAATACTGGCCGGGCTAAGGCTATGTACGGTAGTAGGGGTCCACAACGTAGTGATCAGAAGTGATTCTCAGCTAGCAATACAACAGCTGAAAGGGGACTTTCAAGCGAAGGAACCGGCCATGGTAGCTTACCTAGCCGAAGTGAAGAAGTGGGTGGAGAAAGTGGGAAACGTACTTATCGAACAGGTCGGACGAGAAGATAACTGCGAAGCAGATTCCCTAGCCCGACTCGCATCTTCAATGAAGACAGAAAATCCCAGGGTAATCCCTCTTATATACCTCCGAGAAAGAAGCATGGGAGAGACAGAGGTGGATGTACTAGAAGAAGAAGGCGAGGATTCATGGATGCAGCCAATCAGGAGATATCTGGAAACAGGAGAAACCCCTAAAGATAAAAAGGAGGCCAGGAAGCTGAAGTTCAAGAGCACCAAGTTTTCCCTGATCGAAGGAGTGCTCTACCGAAGAGGATACACCGTACCCCTCCTAAGATGCTTAGCACCAGAAGAAGCAGACTACGTGCTCAGGGAGATTCACGCAGGCATCTGCGGAAGCCACGCCGGAGGAAGATCAATCGCCTTCAAAGCCTTGAGGCAAGGGTTTTACTGGCCAACCATGCACCAGGATGGCGTGAGGATAGCACGGAAATGCGAAGGTTGCCAGAAAAATGCCAACCTCTACCATCAGCCGGCAGAGCAGCTGACCACCATATCCAGCCCCTGGCCATTCGCACAGTGGGGGCTAGACATCATAGGGCCAATGCCGAAAGGGCGAGGCCAGGTAAAATACGCAATCGTGGCCATAGACTACTTTACCAAATGGGTAGAGGCAGAACCCTTGTCCACCATCTCAGAAAAGAAGGCCACAGAGTTCCTAAGAAGAAATATAATCTGTCGATTCGGAATCCCCCAAGCAATCATCACCGACAACGGAAAGCAATTCGACAGCAGGGGATTCAGGAAACTTTGTGAAGACCTCCAAATAACTTTGAAATTTGCCTCGCCAGCCCACCCCAAGTCGAACGGGAAGGTTGAAGCCACCAATAAAACCATCAAGTCAAACCTGAAAGCTCGACTCGGATCGAGCAAGAGCCTGTGGGTCGAGGAGCTGCCAGAAGTACTGTGGGCACACCGGACGACCTTCAAAGATTCAACCGGAGAGACACCATTCTCCCTATCATACGGATGTGAGGCCGTCATCCCAGCAGAAATCGGAATATCAACCCACAGGGTCCGCCACTTTGAGAACGAGCGGAACGAAGAACTTATCAAAAACCACCTCGACCTGATCGAAGAAAGAAGAGAACAGTCAGCAGTAAGAGCAGCAATCTACCAAAGGAGAATGGCCCGCTTCTACAATAGGAGAGTTCGGACCCGCTCCTTTCTAACATGCGATCTAGTGCTAAGGAAGGTGACTCTGAACACCCGACGACCAGAAGAAGGGTCGTTAGGTGCCAAGTGGGAAGGACCCTACAAAATCATCGAGGTAGTAAGGCCAGGGGCCTACATCCTAGAGCATCTGGACGGCACGAGGTTGAAGAAACCATGGAATGCCGAAATGTTAAGAAAGTACTTCCCGTGAAGATCAACCTTCCTTTCTTCTATTTTCTTTTTTGCAGAAACCGGGCAAAACAACGAACCGGAACAACTGTTGTAAAGAGGGCAGCACGCCCCCAAGCATGAATAAAAATTCATTTTCTGGCAAAACCCGTTGAAAAAACGAAAACAACCACCACCAAATCTGTCTTTGGACTGGGGACGTAACATTCCCCCAGGACCAAATGATTTTCACAGCTCGGGGTCGGGCGATGTCCCACCGAGTCTACCTTTGGACTGGGGACGTAACATTCCCCCAGGACCAAGTGATTCTTACAGCTCGGGGTCGGGCGACGTCCCACCGAGTCTGCCTTTGGACTGGGGACGTAACATTCCCCCAGGACCAAGTCTGCCTTTGGACTGGGGACGTAACATTCCCCCAGGACCAAGTGATTCTCACAGCTCGGGGTCGGGCGATGTCCCACCGAGTCTACCTTTGGACTGGGGACGTAACATTCCCCAAGGACCAAGTGATTCTTACAGTTCGGGGTCGGGCGACGTCCCACCGAGTCTGCCTTTGGACTGGGGACGTAACATTCCCCCAGGACCAAGTCTACCTTTGGACTGGGGACGTAACATTCCCCCAGGACCAAGTGATTCTTACAGCTCGGGGTTGGGCGACGTCCCACCGAGTCTGCCTTTGGACTGGGGACGTAACATTCCCCCAGGACCAAGTCTGCATTTGGACTGGGGACGTAACATTCCCCCAGGACCAAGTGATTCTCACAGCTCGGGGTCGGGCGATGTCCCACCGAGTCTACCTTTGGACTGGGGACGTAACATTCCCCCAGGACCAAGTGATTCTTACAGCTCGGGGTCGGGCGACGTCCCACCGAGTCTGCCTTCGGACTGGGGACGTAACATTCCCCCAGGACCAAGTCTGCCTTTGGACTGGGGACGTAACATTCCCCCAGGACCAAATGATTCTTACAGATCGGGGTCGGGCGATGTCCCACCGAGTCTGCCTTTGGACTGGGGACGTAACATTCCCCCAGGACCAAGTGATTCTCACAGCTCGGGGTCGGGCGATGTCCCACCGAGTTTGCCCTTTGGACTGGGGACGTAACATTCCCCCAGGACCAAGTGATCCACTCAGCTCGGGGTCTGGTTACGTCCCACCGAGTCAAACTCTTTCGGTTTGGGGAGGTAACATGCCCCCAGAACCCAAGTCATTCACTCAGCTCGGGGTCGGGTTACGTCCCACCGAGTCAAACTCCTTCGATTTGGGGAGGAAACATTCCCCCAGAATCGAAGACCATTACCCAGCTCGTGGTCAGGTTAATACCCCTCCAGTTCATGATGACCTCTGAAGGACCTCATATTGTTCGGACAACAAAGAAAAGATGAGGAGAAATAAATAAAGACACAAATATACATATGTATATAAAGTTATAATGTTGTTACACAAAAGTTAAAGTATACATAGGGCCCCTGTCGGGTTACCCTTTTC
Organism: Zanthoxylum bungeanum; assembly: GCA_019454045.1. NCBI lineage: Eukaryota > Viridiplantae > Streptophyta > Magnoliopsida > Sapindales > Rutaceae > Zanthoxylum > Zanthoxylum bungeanum. The sequence goes on from SKCR01024823.1 coordinate 450,720, forward strand.
ATTCAACCCGCGCAGGGGCAGGAATTTCTTCCTCTGATGGTTCAGGTGGCGGAAGAAGCGGCTCGGCGTCAGGAGGAGGAACAACTGCTTCATCCTCGGCTGCACGACAGACCTCTACTTCAGGGGCGAAAGGAGGGATCTCAAGGCAGTCCTCGCCGGGGGATGGAATATCAGATCGTCCTTCTTGGGAAACTCCAGAAGCCGGGATGACCGAAATCGGATCAGGATTCATAATCTCCCCGGCAGGTGGAGGGAGCCACTTCTGGAATTCCTCCTCTGGAAATATCCCCCTTGCAATAACTGATGGCCGCACATAGGGGTCCATATTCAAATCTGGCAACACCATCGTATCAGCTCAGCACAGTCACCAACCCCCTCTAGGCGGACAGCCTCCTTCTCGGCCTCAAGCTCACTTTCCTCTCTTCTCGAGCTCGATCTCTCTATCCTCGAGATCAACCTCCCTATCCTCCAGCTCGGTCTCCTCGGCCCCAAATTGACTCCTCCTTTTCCTAAGAGGCTTTGGCGGACTGGTGAGACGAGCGGACCCCGATGATTGTGCACCAGGGGAAGAGAGACTCCGAGCAGCAGGCTGGACATCTCCTTGAGACGCCCGCTCGGCCCCAGCAGTGACAGGCTGTGCCCGGGAAGTTCCAACATCAGCACGGCCGGCTTTCTTCATGGTACCGGCCAACTTCTCAAGAAACTTAGGCCTCTTCGACATGCCTACAAAAAAGGGAAAATAGAGAAGGAGATCAGGGACCGAGCATATAGCCAAGATATCAAAACATGATGAAACAAACAAGGAAGACAGAACAAACAGCAAGACATCTACCTATCCGACCCGAGACATCCGCGGGAATGGCCCGAATGAGGCCTGACTCAACAAAAGCCGCATTATTGACCAAATCCTTCCAGTGGGCAGCATAATTCCGAGCCCAGGATACCCGCTTCCGAACCTGACGAGAAACCTTGGGAGCATCTCGCCAACAAGCTGGGAAGAACCAGAGAAGTTAAAAACCTTAAGAGACTAAAGAACAGGAACAGAGAAAGAGTGAAGGGACATTAGACTCCTAACCTCCAGCCCTGAAAATATCCGGCACCAAGGTTTCCCCTTCATCTGAAAACAGGGACCGCCCCCAATCCCCGGTAGCCCAAAACCAGAGATCCTTGAAGTTCTTATTGGAATCAGGGAGCTTCTGGACGATGTTCATAGAGCTGTTGTAAGCAGAAAGATAATACCAACCATGATGAGCTTTTGGGTTGGCCTTCAGACGATACACCCTCTTCACCTCTTCAAAAGAGGGCTCCCCGAGCCCTGCCCGATGCCAAGCTGCATACAGCCCGGCCAAAATCCTCCAACTATTCAGACTCAGCTGACAAGGGGCGATTTCCATCTCAGCCAACATCCAAGCGAAATAAGGCTGGATCGGCAACCGTAGCCCACACTCAAAGAAGATAGGAAAGAGTGCTACCGAGCCTTCGTCAGGCTGACTGGCACGATCCATCGGGCCTGGAACTTCAAGGGCGATATCTATCGGAATATTATACCGCTGACGGAGAAGGGCGAGATCATCCTCGGTTATCTTGGAGGGACGGTTCATATCCAGAGCCGACGACCCAAGTTCACCAGGCTCTGGGTCCTTCCGAGGAACCCTCTGATGGTAGGAGTCATTTTCGATCTCAGAAGCAGTAGGGGTAGTGTCAAGGACTTCTACACTAGGTGCCCCTGAGCCCGAAGAGAGCTCTTCAGCGGGGGGAGTTGAAATCTTGGCAGGCCTTTCGGAGGGAGAACTATTGTCAGACATCCCTGACACCCAGAAAAACAGCAAAGGGAGGAGAATCAGTCTATGAGGAGCTACCCACGGTGTCCGTGCTAAACTAGATAGGGAGTCTCTAAAAATGCCCTAAAGCAAGACCCAGCAAAACCACAAGTCTCTCCCTAAGTAAAATAAACAAACAGAGCCACAGCATAAAAAAGAGGAGAAGTCGTTCAGAGAACCTACTTGTTCTTCTCGGAAAAAACAGGAGGTCGTGCAGTACGGTAATGCCCGCTCCTTATGCTCACAGCAGAGAACGAAGACCGCAGTTGAAATCCGAGATGCAGATATGAGCAAATCAACCGGGATACTTGCAGAGAGGAAGGAGAAATTGCCGAAAAAGATGGAACAGTAGGAGCCTCCCCTTCTTATAGTCGTGACCAAGACGCTCGTGACCATCGGATCTGAAGAAAGAACCCGGATGAGCGCCAAGTGTCGGCTACAAAAAGGGTCTCCCAAGTCCAAACGGACGGTTGAGATCAGCCCACTGTGGGAACGCCTCTGTGCGGTCGATTCGTCCCCTCTTTTGGCGGGAACCAGGCGGATGTTTGACAAGTGTCGGACATTGGAAGAAACCCTAAAGTTGATTTGACAAGCATTTAAGAAGACACGACGGTTGTGCGTCTCGAAAAAAGATGATTGGAACGGCAAGAAAATTCTTTTTTGCATCCTAGGACGACTACCAGCGAAGACAATCAGCACACCCTCTTCATATAGTTCCCGGCACCAACTCACATACTCGTTGGAACCGAGAACTAGGGGACAGATGTTGATGGTGTTTTCAGGCGCTACAGCATTAAGACAGCACGACAAGGACAAAAGGTAAGTTCGCTATCTGGTTGAGATCATGAGGCCGACCCGACCAGTTCATATGAAGACCGACCACTTTGGTTCAAATGACCGAGCACTATAGATGTCGGCAGGAACGTCCTCAGCATAAAAGATTGTCATGATCGACCTCATTAAAGACCGACCAGATGACGGACCGTGTTCAAAGCAACAGCACCCCATTCTTATGGATAAGAAAACATCCTACTTTCACAAGGAGAGAGAGTCAGAATCCAAAAGGGAAAACGGAAGAAGAAAGCAATACCGGATCAGGAACCCTACAAGAAGAGAAGATTGAGTCCAAATAGGATTTCTTATACAAATAGGAGTCTGATTTCTGTATTATTATAAATAGAAAGGTAGAGCATGTGTAAAGGATCATCTAAAAAAAATCATCACAAGAGTGGGAGATTAGAATCCTAGAGCTTTGATTTGTAAAAGCGAAGAAGAGACCCGAAGAGTGTATTTGAGTAATAAAAAGCACCATCCTGTTATTGCCCGTGGACGTAGGTCGGATCCCAAAATCCACCGAACCACGTTAAATCACCTTATCTGATTGGTGTATTTTCTTGTTTTCCGCTAAATTTGCCTTTGGTCCCCCATAACCAAACAAATTCACAGTTGAAGGAGGATTTCCTTGGGAGTGATATTCCAATATTACCCTGAGACCAAAATCCACCGTCAACATGAACAATTTAAGGTTGTGCTCCCAAGTGATCAATTTATAATTGGTTTTATAAACTATACGTTATAGCCAAAACTGCATATTGCGGTCGACTGCACCCTTCCTTTGGATAGACTAAAATGCCACTATGGTACTAGTCATTATACCTAAGACCAAGATTTCGGTCGAACGAAGTTGACGATTTTCATAATTTCAGTTTATGTTTTTTGTGGATAATTTTGTAGTCGATCGAACTTCCTTGAATTCTGAAAACATTGTATTTTAGTTCTCATTTTAAAACTAAAATATTATAACTCATACACAAATATTTTAAAATCAAATAAGGATTTTTTTCATCAAAATTAAATGATTCTTTTAAATTCAAAAAGTTTGAAAAAAATTCATTGAGGATCAAAACCAAGATTTACAATCTTAATGAAAACATGTAATTTTGTAAGATATGCACAAAGAAAATTTATTTGAGCTCTTAGGTGCTAATCATGCATAATCTTACTTAAACAAACATCACAATATTATAAAAAAAAAAAAGAATAAACTTATATTAGTCTTATTTTAATTTTGAATGTTGTTTAGCTCATCTTAATTTCTTTTGATGTTGAGCTCCATTTTAATACATACTTTTCCATGATTCTTCATGAGGGTACTTTTATCATAATACCCTTTTTTTTTTTTTTTGATTACAGTACAAATCTACAGATATATAATCTGAAATCTACTGGAATATTGAATACAAACATTGAAGTACATCCAGAATTCTACGTCTACCAGAGACGAAACATCAACTCCCACTCAAATATGGGGAGAAATCTACCACTCTCAAATTTATCATAATACCCTTAGTACACGGTTTGTTATCAAAATCAATAAACGATATGAAACCCCTTGAGTCAACAGATTCCACAGTTTGAGCTAATAATTAAATTTATCATTATATTTTTAAAAATTATCCAAAAGATCCATATTGTGCATATATTTCTATTAAATTATACTTAATTACAATATATTTATGGAGCTTTTATTCAAAAAAAAAAAAAAAAACCCAATTAGAATATTAACTTTCCTATTTAGCCAAACCCAAAATTAAAAATTTAAATTTGGTCATATGAGTGTAAAATTACTAAAAGGACAAAATATTAATAATGAAAAGTAATTTTTTCAAAACAATTAAAATGCACAACCCACGAGCCATATGGGATGTATGTTTAAAAAATAAATTATTCTATTTTTTTATTTAAAAAGTAAATATCTCCCAAAATATAAAATGTTTCGTAAAAAACTACTTATTATCAATTTACAAATCATAAACTTTAAAATGAGACACATTGTCGATATGTTTCAACAAAAAATGAGTAAAAAATGACCCTTATATTTATAAGAGAATAATATTTCTAAATTAGTCATTTTCAAACAATCATATCTCTTTCATCTAGACATCAAATCACAATCTGTAAAAATATTTATATACTTAACATACATAACTATAATTTTTATCAACAAACCTCTCTCAAATTTGAATTTACATAATGTTGAAATTACTTCTAAAGTTATTGTGTCGTCCACACTTCACCTTAACCTTTATCATAGTCACATTTTTACGTCAATCACATTGGTGATTGAAAGTTGTGTTGCTTGTACCACAGTTACATTGATGATTGAATGTTGCGTTATTTGTACCTCAGTTACATTACCAACCTTGAGTCGCAATAACATTTTACCAACAGTCATAATGTGACTATTAGTTTGGTGACTTATAATTTAGTAATGGTGTACTTCAGTCACATTTATGATCATAGTCACATTACCGATCCTAAATCACATTGAGTACAATCATAATTGTGTCATCAGTCATATTACCGGAACTCTGTCACATTAGTTGTCTAAGTCACATTGTTGATCTGTAGTCATATTGACCACAGTCATAATTATGACCTCAGTCACATTACCAACCCTCAATCGCATTGCCAACACTCAGTCACATTGTCAACTCCAACTATATTAAGCACGGCCACAACTGTATTCTCGGTCACATTGCTGACCCAATGCTCAAATGGGAGATAAAGAGTTAAAAATATAATTATGCTTGCGTCCACCTTATTTTTTGAAGAAAAGCCAAAAACTTATTGGTCACGTGAAGATTAACATTATTCATGTGATCGATAATTTTTTATTTTTACTTTATAAGGATAAAATTGAGAATAAATAGGTCAAATCTCTTATTAGTAAAAAGAAAAAAACTACAGATTAATAAAATTAAAATTTTAAGATTAAAGATGAAATAAGTTAAAAGGTATAGTTTATTTGATGGGAAATAGTTTTTTTTTTTTTTAAAAAAAAAAAAACTAAATAAATATATATATATATATATATACACACACATATATGGTATTGGTATGTCACATTTGTTTAAATTTTGTTATATCAAATAAAAATATTATTTAACTGTTGCAAAGTTAGACCCGATAACCTTAAAATTAACGAATGAATATTTAGTAATTTTTAAATAGATAGAAGTATTTGGATAATTAGCTCAAACTATTTAAATATTTTATACCGAAATCATAAACTTAGGAAATGAGCAATAGTAGATTTAAAAAGAAGTAAAAATTACCAAAAAAATTATTTTAACAGAAAATTTAGTCAGACAAATAATATTCCACCTTACCTAATTAATGTAAAAATTACACGTTCAATAATTGTTGATGGTGGTTTTTAATCCCGAAAAAGTTTGAAGCCTGGGAAGTGATAGAATGAGATTTGCACTGGATGATGGAGGTCAAAGGTCTTTGAGGAGGAGAAAGGTCGGACAGAGAGGTCCGAGTCCGAAGTACAGATGAACATCCGAGGAAGAACCAGTTGATGAAGCTAGGATTGGGCTACCGATTCGACCTAAAGGAAATGTATCAGATTCGACAGCATTTGAGCACACGTGGAAGCCGACCCGAGGTGGTCTGTGGCTATCGACCTGACCTATTAAAAAAATAAGGAATAATTGATCCAGTACCATCCACCTCGGCACGTCGACCCAGGGACCGAGGTAGAGGTCTCAGTATCTTGTATCCATAGGTATATGACGTATGCCCTACGTGAGAGTTTGAGCTTCTGGAAGACTGATGTGACGGGAGTAAGCCAACGACTTCCCTAGGGAAAAGACTTTAATAGACAGAACAGTGCTGGAGTGGCTGAGTTATGAGTTGTCACGTTGGCGGAACGTATACCAGTGGACAAAAGGTTGGAATGATGGGCTTCTACTGGCAGAGGGTGGTTAAGTCAGAGACAAGAGCTACTGTTTGCAGAGTGGTTGGGGAAAAGGAACGTGAGCGACGATGACATGGTGACATGAGCTGACATAATGGGTTGGTGGAATAATAAGTTTGAAAGCCTATATAAAGAGGTTGAAGCCACAAATTCAAATGTTAGTAATTTTGATATTTCATCACTTGTAAAGAGAGATCTAAAAGTTTAGTGATAGAGAGAGACAACAGGTCGGTTTTAACCCGAGTAAGTAATAAAAATTCTCAATCTTTACTCGCGCGGACGTAGGTTGGAGCCACTCTCTACGGAACCACATTAATCTCTTGTTTCTCTGTGATTTTCTGTATACTTGCTATAAGTTTGCTTTGGTTCCCAACTAACCAAATAAATTTACTGTTTGTGGGAGGTTTATTCGAGAGATTGAATTCCTAAATCACCATTGGAACGAAAAACAACCGTCAACAATAATATTTTAAATAAAGTAGTATTTTTTAATAATAAAAATTACAATCAATAAATAATAATTTTCGTTATTCTAGTGTAATGCCATATTCATACAACTGAAAAATATGAGAAATAAAAATACGTCAGGCTTCGATCTGTTGTGTTAAATATTGGATTAAATCAATAAATAATATTATTCTCGGATGATTAATAGTTTTCGTTATTCTCGTGTAATGTCATATTCACACAACTGAAAAAACGTGAGAAATAAAAAATACGTCACACTTTGATCTATTGTGTTAAATATTGGATTAAAATAATAAAAAAAAATTCATCATTTTTCCCCTATTTTTGAACCCCCACCCAGCTGTGGGTTGGTGGATGCCAGTAGTTTTAAACATGATTATGCGCACATAAATTAATTACCTATTATTATTAAATCTGATAAAATATGGCAAGATCTATTAATATGGATAGTGTTTGTGCAGTAGAATTATACAAATAATAAAATTAAAAAAAGAATATAGAAGTTGGTAAATAATATTCTGTTATTGTTTGAATCTCAAAAGATCCATCCCTTGTATCATGGTTTCTTACATTATTTATAGTGTCTCATTATAAGGAAAATATACTGACATCGGTTATATTCCATTCATATTTCCCTCTAACTGACTTACTCCATAGGATCTCGAAATTTCCCTATTTTAGATGATTGTCCGACTTAAAGAAACAGAAAGTAATTAATTGGCTGTCTGATTCATTGTTTAGAAGATTCGTGTCATAAAAGAGTTGATATATCGAGCTTAATCCTCACATGATCTTTGCTTGCCTTTTCGGAGAAGGGTCTGAGGCGGAGACCTTGCCAAAGGGTCCTGAATCCAGGTTCTGAACGGGAGAGGGTCTGAAGTGGAGATCCTACCAAAAAGTCATGAATCTAGGTTTTGAACGAAGCTCATGGTTTCATATCATGAAATAAGCTTCTGGATCAGACCTTGGAGAAAGGCATTCGAAACTAGACTCTCGCAATAGGTCTTGTAATCAGGTCCTAAGGAGATACTAAGATAAGACCCTAACGATAGCTATGGATCCTCTTTGGAGTGTGTTTGGCCATGTGTCATGCGCCTGATTTCTCCCCAAACAGTTCCCCCTATTTTTAGCAACATTTTGAATAAATGGTGGGAACAAATAAATTCAAAGTAAATGGGCTTTTTGGTGCTATGGGCTTCTTCCTTACCTCATTGGGAACTCAATGATCGTATCACATAAATATCGATTTGACAGTCTTTATCAACTCCATCGGTTCAAAGATTTCAAATTTCAAACCCTTTGGCTCTATTCTTTTACAAAAACATTTCCATCTAGCACTTTCTCTTGCAAATCCGAGCCACAACCCTTATGCTACCATGGTATCTTCATCTTCTTCCGACGATAAGATTCAGCGTTTGAGGGGGAAGACACTGACATTTATTTGGACGTCTACTTACAGACCCTCCCTGAGAGCACATCCCTCTTGGAAACTAACCATAATGTTGTCCCTCGCAGTGCTGTTGTGCTAGGGGAGTATCACATTCATATTCTTCGATTCCCCTTTCACCCTCTACTCCACTACATCTGTGTGCTCTGCAACTTGCATCTTATGCAGCTAACCCCGAACGGCCTTAGGTGCGTCGTGGGTTTCATTATTTTTTCCATTGTCAACGACTGACCATTCGCAACTTCTTTTATCTTTCTCTCTAACTAAGATTGGGTTAGCCGGTGGCATGGACATGTACACCTTTGTGCCTTGAAAATCAACAATTATGTTCACGGGGTTACCTACCTCGGATAAAGACCGATCTTCTAAAGTTCTGCTAATGATGACCGGTAACTAGCAGACCAGCATTGTTGATCGTGTTATCTTTCCTTTGTGACTGTCCATGAACCAAGGTATTTTGCATGTTCTTATTTTCGAGTCTGAAGTACACGTCTTTTTGGCCGACTGTAAGGACGTATATGTTTTTCTTTTTTCTTATCTTTTCAACTTCTGGTTCGGTATGTATTCCTCATTGCCCGGAACTTCCCAGAGAGAAGGTCAAATTCCTACATCAGTTCGTGGCCATGAGAGCGAATGAGGCGATTCATATCAACATGGTGGTTAATAAGGATGGCCTTCAGGTCTTGATGCACCGTGGCCCTTAATTCTCCTATTTAAGTGCTGGTGACCTCTTGTCTCTATTTTGGAAGAAGGATCAGGAGTGGTTCGCCTATCACAATGCCCTTTTGATGAGAGATTTGGGGGCAAACAGACACCCGTCAGGGGTTTGAATCTCCCTCCCTGATGATCATGACTAGGAGAACTTGAAAATGCTCTAAGGGTGAAGAAATTTGATAAATGAAATAGGGACCCCTATGTGAATAGGGTCAGCTTGAAGTTGCCTTACAAGCCTAAAAATCTGGGTTTTGATATGTTGGTTACTGCTTCGGAGGGTACCCCTAACGATCTCGTCTTGATTTCAAAGATTGAGCCTTACATTGCTACGACACATACTTCACAACAATCCCCTCATACTGCCCATGGTGCATTGCAAAAGATTTATGCTGCTTCTTGTGCATCAGTTAAACTCCATATCGATGCTACGTCACCCCCTGGCAGGGCCAGATCCAAAAGGAATGATCTTCGCGCCTCCATTTCTTCGGTTGGGATTCCTACTCCTGTTCGTCCCAGATTCCCTACTCCAGACGAGGAAGAAGAGGATCAATTCCAACATCGCCACAAGAAACAGAAGATTGAGAGTGAGCTAGCACGCCTTTCAGAGGTTTAGATAGGGTCAACCTCAGCACTTGTTGTTTTCGTGTCACGGTCTGTTGCGCCTACCACGCATATTACTTTAGCCTCATTCCTGTCTCAATCTCTGCCTCCTACCTCTATCTCGAGGTCCCCTTCAGACCTGGAATGAGGTTTTACCAAAGGCAGTGCAGAAGGCGCCAAAGGAGATCCAGGTCTTCTATGAGCCTTGCATAACAAATGTCTGAGCCATCACCCCTTGATGTTTCCGTTTTTGATATCGGGAAATTCTAGAATCTACTGGGCTTTGTGCACTCCATCATTACCTCCCCCTCGGCTCAACATGGTCTGCTCTCTTTGCTCTAGGATCATACCCTCAACAGTGGGATCTTATAATTCAGTGGGGTGAGTGACATCTATGCAGCCCAGTTTCTCCAAACGTCAGAGACTCATCTTCAAGAGACACAGAACAACTTGATGAAAGATTCAGAGGTGGTGGAGTCTCTGGGGATGGAATTGGGGTGTGAGGCTGAGGCTCATAAAAATGATGTGTCTATTGTGGTTACCACCCAGTCAAAGATTGAGGAGAATCTGGCTTAAAGGGAGATTGAAAATCATGAGTTGCGCGCTGACCTGGACATGGCTGCTCGTGAGAAGGCAGAGCTTCGCGCTGAAGTCTCTGAGGTTCATCAGCTGAGGTCATCCACTCTGGATTTTCTGGTTTCACTTTATTTCTAGCTATCTTTGGTTTCTTATGTGTTGTCTTCTTCCAAGACCTAGAGGTGTCTCATAGGCAATTGAGTGAGTTCCTCCAAAGGCATTCTCCCCTGAGTGTGGAGGTCTCCTAGTCAAAGGAGCAGTTGCAGAGTGCTGATGATCGTCATCAAGATGAGCTTGAGCTCATTCTTTCCCAGTCCCACGATCGGTACAACATCATCGTGTAGGTGAATAGTTCCAAGTGTTATCGTCTGGGTTAGGAGGACCGCGTCAAGGACCCTGCTGACAGGTCTTACCAAGGAGGTCCAGATGAGTGTGACACAGTCGCAGGGGTCATAGGCCAGAACTATGATTGTTTTCAATATAAATAAAATAAGTATTTTCTTTTCAGGTCATTCTGTCTTTTCTTTATTTTTAAATACGAAACCGGGTACTGACATCAGATCTCTGATGAGGTTGGCACACACTCTAATAAGCCATCCTGAGCGTATCCGGATAGAGAAGCAAGACCCTCTCATGCATAAGTTCATCTTTGGCAGCAGAGTGCTAGAGTATATGGTTAAGATGAGCTGTCAGCCTCATGAGGCTGGTGGATTGGGCCATCATAGTGTTGAAGGCATTGGCCAACACTGGGAGGATAAATACATAGAATGACCTATCATTTTTATTCCAGAGTCGACGACACACATTGGTACTCTCACATTGAATCTTCTAATCCTCACTTTCTTGTTGAATTAGGACCTTGTTCTCTGTTGGCATGCTGTCATTCGGATCTGTACACACTCTCTGACTTCTTCTAATAAGTCCAGGTTTCTCATCAGGTTCTCCTGATTCTCCTTTTCATGCTCAGCGATCAGAGTTCTTAAGATGGGCAGTCCATGGCAAATGGTGTTTCCCATGTTGCTTTTTTTTTCATGTGGTTCTTTGTGCCCATAGTACATTACGTAACTCCTTCAGCCACCTTCTTTTCTTGTCATCCAGGTTTCGTTTGAGGTTGTTAACAATCATTTTGTTTGTAGCTTCTGCCATTCCATTAGCTTGCAGGTAGTACACTGGGGAGAAGTGGACTTTGATATCATATTGTTCACAGAACTCGGTGTCTCTAAGATTGTTGAACTGAGTGTCGCTGTCCATTTTCAGAGCTTTGGGGATGCCAAGAATATAAATTATGTGCTTCCATATGAAAGCGATCACATTATTCTGGGTGACCTTAGTGTATGGCTCGGCTTCTACCCAATTAGTGAAGTAATCAGTATCCACCAGAACAAAATAGTTCCCTTCGTTTGCCACCAGGAGCTTCCCAATGATGTCCAAACCACAACACGCGAAGGGCTAGGGGCTGAATATATAATTCATCATTTTATAGGGTTGATGTATGGTGGGTGCGTGTTTCTGACACTTCTCACATCGTCATGTAAATTTTTTTGCACTCCTCATTAGTTACGGCCAGTAATACCCAGCGGCGAGGATATAGTGCGCTAAGCTTTTGTCGCCTGTATGATTGCCACATACCTCCGCTTGCACTTGTTGTAGTGTATACTCCTTATCTTGCTCCCTAACACATCGTATGAGTGGCCTATCGAATGAGCTTTTGAACAATTTATCTTCCCTCACCGCGTACCTGACTGCATTTAGTCTGAACTTTCAGGCTTCATCTATGCCCTGTGGTTGTGTTCCTTTTTCTAAGTAGTCTAGGATTGAGTCCACCCAGCTACTAGGGTTTCCCTTGGTCATCAGTACATTCTCTAGTTCTGATCCCCTTGGCTCTGGTCAGTCAGATTCTGCTGGAATTGGGCTCGACGTCTTTGGGTCTGACACTGGAGGTTCCGCTGTGTAAGGGTCTGATATTCTTAGTCTTTCGATCTCGGGGATTGATACTCAGTTTTTCATTCGATGCTCCTTTGCTGCCATCTTCTTCGCCAGACCATCGGCTCTGGCGTTCAGTTCTCTCTTGATGGCATGTATCTCAACTTCTCTAATGCTTTCCTCACTCTCCTTACATATTCGTGCATTTTGGGATCTTTCACCTTGAACCTCCCATCCAGATGTTCTTACACCAATTCAGAGTCAAGGTTCAACTTTAATATTTTTATTCCCATAATGGCAGCTAACTCCAGCCTATGCATCAAAGCCTCGTACTCTGCTTCGTTATTGGTGGAAGCGTCAAAACTCCTAACCTAGCCTCTAATCTATTCGCAGCTCATTCGGTGTGCACAGTCCATTGAACAACTGTGGGAACAGAAATTGGGCGACGCATGCTTTTCCGGGCTCGCGGCCCGGTTGGGAGTACGGAGTAGCCCGCGGGGGACTAAACCGGAGAATAATGGAGTCGCCACCCGGTTTGAACTGGGAAAATGAGATTTAAGGCCGCACTCACCCCTCGCAAGGGAAGACCTCAAACCGTTGGGTTCGGAATGGTCCATTACTTATGCCACTTGTAATAACATGATTTGTGCAATAATCTAACCAAGCCTAAGCAACATATTTCCAAGGATGATTTATCTCTAAGTTCGCATGCATACATCAACAAATTCATCTAAATTTACATGTTACACATATCCGAATTTGCATACAGCCTATTTGCATGTAATCTATGTCTCAATTTGCATACAGATAAATTGACATACGGAAAGCATACAATTTCACATTGGTAGACACAGAAACGCGAACAAATAACATTCACACAAGCATGCATATTAAGGAAAGACAATTAAGCGTATGACAGAAATAGATACCTAAAGCGGTACTACAAATGCATAAGGTAAAAAAGAGACAACTACATGCTAAAATAGACATGTCGTGATGAGATGAAAAGGACTCAGTGCAGCGGGTGCGCGTTCGTGTAGCGTTCGTAAACACGTTCGAACGGTAAACAGAAGGTTTGCGTTCGTATAGCGTTCGAGAACGCGTTCGAACGGAACCAGACCTGATGCATGATGAAACTAAGAAACTACGTGTGTGTTCGCGTAGCGTTCGAGAACACGTTCAAACGGTAAACAGAAGGTTCGCTTTCGTGTGGCGTTCGAGAACGCGTTCGAACGGAACCAGACCTGATGCATACAACACATACATAAACAAACAAAATCCACAATATAGGACCTCACGTATCCGATTGAACTCATCTCTCATCCAATTGAACATACACTATCCAGCGCGGCAAAGCATCGTGGTAAAGGATTTTAACCTCTCAAAATAGAGGACCTTTAATCGCACTTACTAAGCCCATGTGCAAACAACACAATACATATATAAAGAAGTAAAGACAACGATATCGGACTTCGTGTATCCGATTGAACATATCTCACATCCAATCGAATATACATTATCAGGCGCGGCAAAGTAACGAGGTAAATGATTTTAACCTCTCAAAATAGAGGACCTTTAATCGCACTTACTAAGCCCATGCGCCTTATCACCAATGCATATAAGAGATAAAAGAAACAATATCTAATTTCGTATACCCGATTGAACACACCTTACATTCAACCGAATATACATCAACTGGCGCGGAAAAGCATCGTGGTAAAGGGTTTTAACCCCTCAAAATATGGGACCTTTAATCCGACTTACTAAGCCCATGCGCTCGATCACATCATTACGCGAACGAATAACATGCAGAAATTAAATAACGAATAATAAACACATCAAAACAACAGAAAACGAAATATGCACTGTTTACTCAAGTGGTACGTGGAGTTGTATCCCGAGTACAGATCATACTACCGTCCATTCGGAATCGGCTATGAAATTTATGTCCGGGTTTCCATCATATATACCACAAGAGGCGACACATTTTCCATTTTATTCACAGCCACAACATGCATTCACAAATGACTCATGCGAATAGAATTCAATAAACAATTAAAAGATGAATATAAACTAATGAGAAAGGTGCCCTCAGGTCTAAACTTTTATGTCGACTCTCGGAAGTACGGTGCACGGTCGTCGAAAAATGGGGATGCTCTGTAACTCCTCCGATTCACAGGTTCACGCCTTTCCTCGCTGTTCCACTGCTCGAGCTACTATTTTGACTCCGATTTACTGCTATTGCTACTGTATTCTGGTCACAATATTAGCTTACTGGTTTTCGATAAATAATGGACTGTTTTTTGGGTGTTTGGGCTGCTGTTTGGGGGTGTATGTGGCTGTTGTTTATGCAGTTTCTGCTCACTGTTTTTAGAGGTGTATTTTCGGTGATATGAGGTGTTTGGTGGCTGTGATTTTCGGTCCTATGAGGGAGAAGAAAAGAAGTTATTTTTGCTTATTTTGTTTGTTAGGGTTGTGTATGTGAGTTTGGTTGTGTCAATGAGCTTGGGTGTTTCTTGTGTGAATGAATAGGGGTTTAGATGTGTGGTGAAGGGTTCTTTTTTATAGGCAAATGGCGTAGGGCTACTCCTTGCTTGACAAGGAAAGGATTTGGCATTAACGGTGAGACATGATTTGGTTTCAAACAAGGAAAACATATATTTTAATTGGGGACAAGATTTGGCTAATTAGGAAGTTGAAATATTTAATTTGTGTTGATTAGGCATACAATATTTTAAGTTAGGAATAATATATTTTTAATTAGGAATAATATTGGTTGATTGATTTTAATTAGGCATGATTTTATTTAATGTTTTATTTAATTTGGTATATGATTTAATTAATATTTCATTTAATTTGGTATATGATTTAATTAATATTTTAATGGGCTTTGGTGGGCTAATTGGGCTTGGGTGTGAGGCTAGCAGCAAAACCAGAAATACCGACACCGTTCGAACGCCTCTTCGAACGCTACACGAACGCCCGCAATCTATTTGACGTTCGAACGTGGTAGCGAACGCAGCACGAACGAAAACAGTGAACTTGTGAAATGAATCCGATGACATGTCTATTCTGAATTTCCCCTTCCGACGTCCGTTTCCCGTGACTTCCGTGACTTAAAAGGTAGTGCCTCCAAATGAGACTCATCATAGGGACTTATATGCAAAAATACAGTGCCTACAACAACGTATTCAGGTAGAGTCAATTGGACATTCCCAATGGGTTTGAAACTCTAAATTTCGTCTAGGAAATCTGCTACTGCTTGTCATTTCCTTGATGTCTTTGGAGTGTAGCAGATCTCATATATCCCCAGCTCGATTACCCACTTGGTAAGTCTCCATGACATCTAGCTTCGACAATATCTATCTGATCAGACAATTGGTCACCAAAATTATGATATGGGACTCGAATTAGTGATATACCGAGTCTTTGCGTCTGACAGCATCTTACTTGTGTAGTAAACGAATTGTTGCCTCTTATTTTCTTCATTGACCAACACTGCGTTCACTGCTACCTTTGACACGATCATGTATAGGTACAAGTATTATCCCTCAGATGGCGCTACAAGCATGAGGGCCCCGCTTATATATGCCTTGATCTCTTTTAGGACCTGAATTTGTTCTTCATCCCATGCAAATGTCTTTGATTGCTTGTTGCTGTTGAAGAAATGCTAGCATTTTTCAGACATTTTGGACACAAACCATCTCAGGACTTCTACATTTCCTGTCAGATTCTGAACCTCACAGACCGTCCGAGTCTCCTCAACCGCTGATATGGTCCGGATCTTAGTTTAGCTGGCCTCGATTCCCCTCATACTAACAATGTGGCCTAGAAATTGCCCCGTTGATACCCCAAATGCACATTTCGGAGAGTAAACTTCATTTAGTATCTCCCGAATACAACGAAGCATTCCTCTTGTCTCGAATATGGTCAGAGGTTGCCTTGCTCTTTATCACCATATCGTCCATATACGCTTCAACTTTTCATCTGATCAGGACTTGGAATATCTTGTTGATCAGCCTCTGATAAGTAGCTCATACGTTTTTTAATTCGAATGACATCACCTTGTAACAGAAAAACTCTCTTTCGGTGATGAATGTAGTGCATATCCTGTCTTTTTCATTTATTCGGATCTAATTGTAGCCTGAGTACGCATCTGAGAAGCTCATTCTTTCATACCCTGTGGTGGCGTCCACTAGCTCGTATATATTTGGAAGTGGGTAGCTATCTTTCGGGCAGATATTGTAAAGGTTGGTAAAGTCAATGCAAACTCTTCATTTACCGTTCTTCTTAGCTACCACAACCATATTTGATATCTATTAAGGGTATTGGCAAGGTTCTATGGCCCATACCTCTAGGAGCCCACTCACTTCTTCACTGGTGATCGTGTTCCTTTCAAGGGCGAATCGCATTTGCTTCAACTTGATTGGTGAAAAGTTTGGGTCAATATTGGGGCAATGAGTTGCCTCGGCAGGGTCTACCTCTGTCATGTCTCTATGCGTCCATGTGAACACATCATTGTTTCTCATGAGCATCTCCATTATCTCTTCTTTCTCCTCGGTTGACAACAAGGCTCATACAAGCACCTTCTCCTCTGATTTTGTTTTATCTAAAACCACTTATTCTAGATTCTCAATGGTAGTTTCTGGCTTATCCGCCTCGTCCTCAAGGTGTTTCAGATAGGCTAGTAGGTAATCTTGTGATTATTATTTTTCAGCCTCTGCTGGCTTTTTGGTCTCGCTGGACCTCTATATAGATATCTCTCTCTCTGATATCCTGTTTAGACCCGGCCGACGGTCCGGTTCGGTTCCGAACCGGAACCGAATCGGATGGTTCCCAGTTCCACGAGTGTGGAACCGGAACCGAACCGGTTAATTCCGGTTCGATTCCAGTTCCACACTAAATATGGAATCGAAATCGGAACCGAATCGTTCGGTTCCGGTTTCGGTTCCATTCAATTTTTTTTTTGCTTTATTGAAAATAAAAAATTAAGATTGATAAATTAATATAATTTAAAATTATGAATTTGAATTTATATAATAAACGTACATTACATAATTACATTAAATTACAAATAAAATTCTTATCTAAAAAAATAATTAAAAAATTATTAAATTAAAGAGCTTGAATTTAAATCTTTAAAAACTTAAGTTGCATACGTATCCTCCAGAGGTGAGAGGAATCAAAGCTCACGTAGTTCCATTACATATTAAAGATATTTCCCCATTGTAATTTTAAAATTATTTATTTATCAATTATTTAATTTAAAATTTTGATGTTTCGTTGTATTTCTAGTCATTCTACAGTGCAACTGCTTCGACCCATTTGGAGACGTAGTCTACAGCAACCAGGATGTACATGTTTCCGAATGATGGAACAAAGGGTCCCATGAAATCAATACCCCACACATCGAATATTTCCACTTCTAGAATGTTTTGCAACGGTCCTTCATTTCTCCTCGAAATATTCCCTGTTCTTTGGCACCTGTCACATTGAAAAGCAAAAAGATAAGCATCTTTAAAAAGGGTGGGCCAGAACAAACCTGATTGAAGAACTTTTGCTGCAGTTTTATTTCCGCTGAAGTGTCCGACATATGGTGATGAATGATAGTGCTGCAAAACACTGTTGATTTCCTCATGTGGAACACACCGTCTCAATAATTGATCAGCACAGCGTTTGAACAGGTACGGTTCATCCCAGACATAGTGTTTGACTTCTTTGAAGAACTTTTTCCGTTGCTGAGTTGTCCATTCCAACGGCCATTTTCCTGACACAATGTAGTTGACATAGTCAGCATACCAAGGGACTTCCTGTTGTTTCATGGCAAACAGTTGTTCATCTGGAAAAGTTTCTTTGATTGACAGATCTTTGTCAGCTGTTTCTCCATTCTCGAGCCTCGATAGATGATCTGCCACCTGATTTTCTGTTCCTTTCCTGTCTCGAATATCCACGTCGAATTCTTGCAGAAAAAGTATCCAACGGATCAATCTGGGTTTGGCATCTTTCTTTGTGATCAGATATTTGATTGCTGAATGATCTGTGTAGACCACCACTTTGGGACCCAGCAGATAGGAGCAGAATTTGTCAAAAGCGTACACAACTGCGAGCAACTCCTTTTCAGTGGTTGTGTAGTTGAGTTGAGCTTCATTCAGAGTTCTGCTGGAGTAGTAAATGGTGTGGAAAATCTTTGCTTTGCGTTGTCCCAAAACTGCACCTACAGCAAAATCACTAGCATCGCACATCACTTCAAATGGAAGGGTCCAGTCTGGTGCTACAATGATGGGGGCAAAAATCAGCTTTTGTTTTAAGATCTCAAAAGCTTCCTGGCATTCTTTGGTGAAGTTGAAAGGCACATCCTTCTCCAGAAGATTGCAAAGAGGTTTTGCAATCTTGGAAAAATATTTGATAAATCTCCTATAAAAACCTACATGTCCGAGAAAGCTCCGAATCCCTTTGAGAGATGTTGGTGGAGTAGTTTTTCAATTGTCTCTATCTTTGCTTTGTCTACCTCAATCCCCTTTTGTGAGATCCGGTTTCCAAGAACAATGCCCTCATGTACCATGAAATGACATTTCTCCCAGTTGAGCACCAAGTTTGTATCTTCGCATCTTTGTAACACATGTTCCAAATTTTGCAAACAATGATCAAAAGAATCTCCAAATACAGAAAAGTCATCCATGAAAACCTCCATACTCTGCTCCAGCATGTCTGAGAATATGGCCATCATGCAACGCTGAAAAGTGGCGGGGGCATTACATAATCCAAATGGCATCCTGCGGAAAGCAAAAGTACCATAGGGACATGTAAATGTGGTTTTCTCCTGATCTTCTGGGGCATGGCAATCTGATTGTACCCTGAATATCCGTCCAGAAAGCAATAGAATTCATGTCCCGCCAGTCTGTCTAACATCTGGTCAATGAATGGTAATGGAAAATGGTCTTTCTCGTGGCTTTGTTCAGCTTCATGTAATCCATGCATACTCTCCATCCAGTCACCGTTCTTGTTGGAATTAGCTCATTCTTTTCATTGGTAACCACAGTAGTTCCTCCTTTCTTTGGTACACACTGCATAGGACTCACCCAACTACTATCTGAAATTGGGTAAATGATGCCAGCATCCAACCATTTGATTATTTCTTTCTTCACGACTTCCTTCATGATTGGATTAAGTCTCCGTTGATGCTCCACTGTGGGTTTGTACTCATCGTTCATCAGAATCTTGTGCATGCAAAATGATGGACTAATGCCTCGAATGTCTGCTATAGTCCAGCCAATGGCTCTTTTGTGTTCTCGTAATACTCTCAGTAGCTTTTCTTCATGTCCAATGTTAGTGAAGAAGAAATAATAACAGTAATTCAGAAGTGTTTCAAAGAAATGTATACCTGAGATGGCTCGGAAGTAACTTCAGCTCCAGCTGTGGTGGTTCTTCAATAGAAGGCTTGATTCGATCTTTCTTGGGCAGTTCCAAGCTTTCAACTGGCGGTGTCGCTTTGAATCGGAATGGTTGTCAAGGTAATTGATACATTCCAGGATTTCAGCATCTAGCTCACTGTCAGTCATGTTGGTGATGCAAGCTTCAAGTGTATCTGTGGGATTTGCTCAGTATTTTGAACGATACTTTCAACAACATCAACTCTGAAACATTCTTCTTCCTTTTCATCGCTCGGGAATTTCATGGCTTTGAAAACATTAAAGGTCACTTCTTGGTCCTGCACTTTCATGGTTAGTTCTCATTTTTGCACATCAATCACAGTTTTACCTGTAGCCAGGAATGGTCTACCAAGAATGATAGGTATTTCTTTGTCTTCTTCCATGTCAAGGATGATGAAATCTGCTGGGAGAATTAGTTTATCTACTTTCACCAGCACATCTTCAACAACACCTCTTGGAAATGCAAGTGTTCGGTCCGCAAGTTGCAATGAAACTGAGGTAGGCATTGCTTCTCCAATCTGCAGTTTCCTGTAAATAGAAAAAGGCATAAGTTAACACTGGCTCCTAAATCACATAAAGCCTTACCGATGTAATGTTCTCCAATGGTGCATGGAACTGTGAAACTGCCAGGATCTTTCAACTTCGGGGGAAGTTTCCTCTGAATGAATGGCGCTGCATTCTTCCGTTAATGCTACTGTTTCGTAGTCTCCCAATCTCCGTTTTCGTGAAAGAATATCTTCATGAATTTTACATAGCTGGGCATTTCTTCCAAGGCTTCTCTGCAAATGGAATGTTGATATGCAGCTTTTTGAATACCTCCAAGAAACGAGCAAACTGCTTGTCCAGTTTGTTTTTCTGAAGTCGCTGAGGAAAAGGTGGAGGTGGAATGATCTGATCTTTTTCTTTTTCCTTTGCTTCTTTTTCCTCCATCTGTGGAACTGCATCTTTTGGAATTCCTCAATTGTTGCCTTGATCCCTACATCTTTGTTGATCTCAGTACCGCTTTTCAAAGTATGGCTTGATTTTGCTCTTTTCCGTCGGTTCCTTGATTGGTTCTGTGTTGCTGTTTCCTGGGGTGTAACTCTGGCCCATTTGGATTTGTTCTCTGTGCTGTTGTGATCTTCGGTTCTATTGAGCATTTTTTGGGATTTTATCTCCAGTGCTTATATAGATGATTGGCTCTGAATCATAGCATCGTACTTTTTTAACTGAGCCAGCACTTCTGCTATTCCTGGTTCATTTGTCTGCTCCTGGCCTTTGTTTTGTTGCTGAAATCCAGGTGGTGAATAGTTCTGTTGGAATCCAGGTGGTGGATTGTTCTTTTGCCCTGAATTGTTACTCCATGAAAAATTAGGATGATTCCTCCACCCTGGGTTGTAGGTGTTGGAATATGGATTGTTCCTCTGTCTGTTGAAATTATTGACATAATTCACAGTTTCTTCAAGTTGGTTTGGTTCCGGTGCTCGTCCATATGGTGAACTTGTGGATCCAGTGGTAAAAGTCTCCATGAATTTGCATATCTGATCCAGCTTGGTATTGACTGCTGTATTGACTCCACTTTCATAAATTCCTGCAATTCTTTGGATCATGCTCCTTTCTGTTGGCCACAAAGAATTGTTGTTGGCCATTTCTTCAATTAGGTCCCAGGCTTGATCTTCTCCTTTTGCCATCAGGGCTCCTCCAGCAGCAGCATCGATTGTGGTTCTCATTATTCCAGAAAGTCCATTATAGAAAGTTTGGACTTGAAGCCATTTTGGAATCTCATGATGAGGACATTTCCGGAGCAAATCTTTGTACCTTTCCCAAGCTTCGTAGAGAGTTTCCGAGTCTTGTTGTACAAAGGATGTGATGTCATTTCTTAGTTTTCCAGTTCTGGCTGGTGGAAAGTACTTTGCAAGAAATTTGGTGGCTAAAATGTTCCAAGTTGTGATGGAACCTGCTGGTAGTGAATGTAGCCAAGCTTTAGCTCTGTCCTTCAAGGAGTATGGGAAAACACGCAGTCTAATTGCTTCTTCAGCCTCTCGGTTGTAATTGAAAGTGCCGCAAACTTCCAGGAAGTTGCTGATGTGGGTATTAGGGTCTTCAATTTCATTTCCTCCAAACTGAACTAACTGCTGAATCATCTGAATGCATGTTTTGATGTCACCCGTATTTGCTGGTAAATGAGGAAGTACAATACAAGAAATGAGTCTGTCAACCACCGGAATGGTTCTGTCTCGAATGGGAATTGGTGGTGCAACATTCAAAGGTTCAGGTTCCATGTTGACTAAAGCTTCTTGGCTTCTCGCCGTTCCCTTCTCAACTGTCTGATGGTTCTTTCAATTTCCGGGTCAAGCGGTCGAAGTTCAAAGCTTCTGGTTCGTCTCATAAAGTTTTTGAGAACCTGAAACACAAGAAAATAAAACAATAAGTAAAAAGAAAATTAGATACAAGTAACAGTATCTAACCTTAAAACTAATAGTGAAAGATAAATAAGTCCCCGGCAACGGCGCCAAAAACTTGACCGGCGTAAACACACACGTATAACGCAAGCGTACGTATCGTTCAAGTAGTATAAAAAATATCGATCCCACGAGGACTTAATACCTAAGCTATTAATTTTATGAGGTCAAATGATTACTAATATCTAACAGGTTGTTTGATTGATTTGAAATGGCGACGATTCTAAATTTAAAGACAAGTAAATAAAATTGTTCGAAGTAAGTTTTAAGAAAATTCAATATTAAAAACTATCTAGGGTTGTGAATCTTTTCAATATTATTTAAAGATGAAGTGGTTATCCTATAGTTGGGTAATATATTGATTTATTAACCTAGAACACTAAATTATGTGAAAGCCTCTTCCGATGGTCAATTACAAATACCTAGTATAATCCAATTGAACCATATGTCTATGTCAACCAATTACCTAGATTCATTAAGATTAAGTTCCAATTAAGGCTACCCCCCCCCCGACAGGTATATTCCTATCCTGTAAGGAAATCTATTAAAAGAGTTATATATCCTCAAGGAAGATCGTGGGCTATTGAGTCTAAGGTCTTAAACTTAAAATCCCTATGTCTAGTTCATTTTAAGTTTACCTAATCAATTTTATTAATGGCCAGTTAATAAAAAGCATTAAGATTAAGACTCAATAAATAAATCTTTATATTACCCAAACTATAATCTAACTCTTATAAACCAGTGATATTGAAATTCATCACAACCCTAGATAACTAACTTAGTTATGACACATGGCTAGGGCTAGTAAAAACTTAAAAGTAAAAGCCATAAAGTAAAAATGCGAAATAGTAAATGCGGGTAAAGTAAATACTGAAAAGTAAATAACAATAAAATAAAATGCTAAGGTAAAAGGAATTACTTTTACTATTTACTATTTTAGATATCTCCCATAAAATAATATATAAACTTGTGATAATATTACCAACCACCAGCCATATAGGCGGTAACCTGATTAATTCAAATTAAGTCCGACCAGCCATAAAGGCGGTATGATTTGTCCATGAACCTGCCATATAGGCGGTAAGAAAATTTAATTATCAACCAGCCATATAGGCGGTATCCTGGATTAGTCAGGTTTAAACCAATTTAAATTTAATAGCCAACCGACCAATATGGCGGTATCCGTATTAAGTCAAATTTTAAATAGTAAATATATTATATTTAAGGGAGATTTAATCTAAATAGTAACAGTAAAAAGAATTACCTTTCACCTTAGCAAGGAGAAGTTACCTCATCATGGTTGAATAGTAAAACTGAAACAGTAAAAACAAGATAAATTACTATTACTATTACTATTACAGAAAGTAATTACTATTACAAAATGTAATTAATTACAAAACTTAAATTAAAAGAGATTAGAGAGAGAAACTCCCGATTTACATCAAAGAAATGAGAGAGAATGGTGCAACTAAAACTGAAATGGCGGCCTCCTTTTATAGGCATATTTTGGTCCAGCGTCGCGACGCTGAAAATGCACTAGCGTCGCGACGCTAGCAACAGTTTCTGGAGTCCACGCGTACGTTGACCACGCGGCTGTCGGCACAATAATTGGTGACATGTGTCACGCTCTGGTTAGCTGGCGATGCGGTCCAATGAAATCGTGCCACGTGTAATTTTGTGATTGGGTGTAAATTCGGTCTAATAGAATGGTGACACGTGGCATGCTCTGATTCGTTGATTATTCGGTCCAATAGAGAGGCGACACGTGGCACGCGGTTTGGGTGGTCCAATGAGGTGATGACACGTGGTATGAGGCGCATGTTAGCAAGGGCGGCGCACGTTAGCAAGATCTGGCGCACGTTAGCAAGTCCAACCTATCAGATTTTGACACGTGGTTGACGGCGCATGTTAGCACATTCGGCGCATCCTGGACGTCGCGACGCGCAAGGCTTCAGCGTCGCGACGCTGAAATGATGATTTTGCCCTTTTTGTCCAATTTTCACTGTTTTGCCCCAAATCACCTCCAGAATGTCCTGAAACTTTATTTATCTACAAAATAACACAAAACACATCAAAATATTCACAAGACTCAAGAAACTATACAAAATATTAGGATAAATGAGTGGGAAATAGTGATATAAATACCACTCATCAACGTTTCCCAGAAGATGATGTCAAAGGTGTTTCCTCCGTCTACTAGGAAATGGGTCAGCATCACATCTACAATTTAGAGGATTTGAATGTGCTGGCTTTAGCATGTCCATGTCTCTATCTGTGAAGGAGATGGGTGCCGAGTAGGTAGATGGTCTTTCCCGTGACCTGCCATAATTTACCTGAAATTTGAGGGCCCTCATCCGATCATTTTTTTATGCAAGTCGATGCTCCAATCTATGATGTTTTCCGTGCCATTCTTCGAACGTGTTCATTATTACACATGAAAAATGTGTCAGCCCCCCAATACCTTCTGAGGTGCCGCTTGGTGTTGCTTTAGATCTCTGTTGGGTGCTTCTCTAGTTCTGGTACTGCTGGTAGTTGACTTCCCAGGGTATAGATTCGACTTCCAGCTGGCTATTCCCTTTCAAATATTCCAACAACTTGCCTTTTTTCATAATCGATTTCATATGCCGGTTCATGTTCTTACATATGGCAGTGGTGTGTCCTACTTCCCTATGAAACTCACAGTACAACCTTTTTCTCGGTACTCTTCTGGAACTCTTATAGGTTGTGGTTCCCTTAACATACCTTGGTTTCTCACTTTATGGAAGGTATGTTCTTGTGGTAGGGTGAATTCATACAACATCTTGTCATCTTCCCACCTCGACCGTTTGGGCTTGAACTTGTATATTTCTATTCATTCAGTATCTCTTGAGGTTCTGACTCCCTTCATATCTCCCTCTGACTTTCTTTTCCTCGAGTCTTGACTCTGCTCATTTCTAGTTCTGCTACTGCGACCTTGATTTGCCACCGTGATCGCAGCGACTTGTGACATCTTGGTCATTTTTTCCATTACTTTTAGTAGGCCGTCGGTTCTTGCTCGTACTTCTGACATGTCATATAGTTTTTCCTTCAAAAACTCTTCATGAATGTAGGTTCAGCTGACTAATCCTTTAACGAAGAAAGTTGTTGCTAACTTAGAGTCTAGGTTGTTGACGGTGTTCATCTTGTCAACAAACCTTTGTAAGTACTGCCTAGGGGGCTCATCGTACCTCTGCTTTAGCTGTAGGTCCGCCATAGTAACTTCGGTGGGACGGTTGCCATGGTACTACTTGATGAACCTTTTCCCCATGTCTTTGAAACTTCTCATGGACCTTTCCGGCAATTACAGGAACCAAGAAAAGGCATTCCCAACGAGGGTGGTGACAAACATCTTGCACATTAGAGTCCCGTTGGTGGTTTCCAATGATAACCTTAATCGAAATTGGACCAGTTGAGTGATTGGGTCTGACTTCCCAGTGTATTTGTTGAAACTATGTGGGGTGGAGTCTAAGGGTTTCGGCTATTCTTCAATCCATTCCTGGAATGGGGAGATGGACATCTCCCTGATTGCCAGGTCAGTCAGATCCGTTGGGGTCTTCACCCGAATGCCCCCGATCTCTTTCGCTTATGCCACCACCAGTTTCTCATCAACAAACTCCTTCTTCCAACAAATGTCCTTCTTGTGACGACTTACATCCATGTCTTTGCCTTTCTCCTTATGTTCTACCTCTCTCCATGTCCGATAGGGGTGGCAATTTGGGTCAGGATTCGTTTATTCGTTCAATTCGATTCGCTTTAAAACGAATACGGGTTTGAAAAAATGGATTCGTTTAATAAATGGATCAATTCGATTCGATTCGTTTATTAAACGAATCGAATACGAATTTAAGCTCATTGATTTGTTTATTCGTTTAGAATTCGTTTTATTATTTTTATTTACTAGTTCTTGTTAATTTTCAATTAAGATTCGAGAAATTATAACTAATTATCATAGAAAAAGTAATATTTTCGATATTTGGTGAGGTATTTTTAGTAAATATATTAATTACATATTTCATATGTATATATTTATGAAGAATTAATGTAAATCAAGTGTGGTAAATTATTTTATTAAATAATATTTTTGACTAAACGAATATTCGTATTCGATTCGTTTAATAAACGAATCGAATACGAATCCTGATATTAGGATTCGTTTAATAAACGAATCGAATACGAATCCATCATATTTTGATTCGATTCATTTAGGATTCGATACAAATTCAATTCGTTGATTCGTTTTGCCACCCTTAATGTCCGACCTTGATTCTCGGAACCCTCTACATCAGAATCTTCTTCATCAATCCTGATGGGGCTCTTTCTATTTGAGTTGGTGCTTGGAACGTCAATCCAAATAATATATTGTATATTTTATTATATATTAATAAAATAACTTCATTTTCATTTCAAATCTTATTAATGGTAATGTCATTTTACATATTAGATTAATGTATAAAGAAGCTAAGAATGACATCGACCTTAGAATAGTCTTGTAGTAATACTGGACAATATGTGGTCCGACATTGAGATAATATTACTATTACAAACTATTCTTAAAGTAAATATTCATAGTCATTGGTTTTGGAATATGGTCGAATTCCTATAACCTAGAAGATTAGCACATGTCGTATATTAGAATTTGAGTTCCAATGGTTCAACCCAATGTATCATGAGCTGTGGAAGCTTGTATAGACATATGAGTATTCGTTGAAGCGAATACTGAATGACTCACAGTTGATTCATAATAGTTGGAAGTACACACTAGGGGTGATCACGGTTTCGAGTCAAACCGCAACCCGACCCGAACCGCACCGCGCGGTTTGAAAAAAAATTAAAAATGATTTCGGGTCAATCAGAACCGAACCGTAAATTTCGGGTCGGTGTGCGGTTTTGACCCAACCGCCACCCGAACCGCCTAAAACCGCAAATTTGACTCAAACCTCAACCCGAACCGCCTAAATCATCGACCCGTGTTCAAATTAGATATTATTTTATATTTTTCTTCTTCTTTAACCATGAATTTAAGATATTTAATGATCATATGACAATATGCAATGTATAAATGAAAATTATGTATTTTTTCTCTTCAATTATTATGTGAAAACAGACAAAATTTCCTTAAAAAAATTTATAATCCAAACCGCCGACCCGAACCATCCAAATCGCTAAACCGCCAACCCGAACCGCCGCGGTTTTCCTTATCAAATTTGTGATTTTGGTTTCTAATTTCCAAACCGCCAACCTGCGCTGTTTGAAGTGAAAAATGAAAAAACCGACCCAAATCGCACCGCGAACACCCCTAATACATACCATATTCTATAGGAATCTCCTCGAGTCGAGTAGCATATGTAATCCTTTGACTATAGGATGACATTGATTTTGTGTGAGATCCTCCACACTTTGATGCCATATATGTCATAAATATTTCATGGTCTAGCCTCTAGATGTTCGTTGAGTGTGGACAGATGCACTCGTTAATCAAGTGCTTATCAAGATAGGATATGTCGGCCCGTATGTATATCATAAGGGGTTTAGGTATCTATATGAGTAAGTCACGATTCTTAAGACTTTGGCCAAAGCTGATCACCTAAGGTGGATCACATCAGTTGTAAAGAATCGTGGACATGTCGACATGGGATGTGCGCCTCGGAAACTTGACGGTGTATTATATGTTTCCTAAGAAGAACTTGAATAGCCTATGATGGAGAGATTGTTAAACATATGTGATAAACTCAACTTGTATAGTTCATAAAGGTAATTCGTGTTCTTCGCGAATTCAGAGGTGGCCGAATCGAGTACATATTAGCTAGGCTTATATGACGAACGTGTCTGGACTTTGAGAGTCCCACAATATAAAGTGTACTCTTTGAGCACTTGGGTAGCCGATAATTTTTTGATAATAAATAATATTCGATATTATAATTATCAACTAAGATAATTAAGTGTTATTGGATAATATTGATTATTTACTTTGACCTAATTGGATTAAGCCAAAATTATACAAGGGCTTAATTATAAATTAATAAATATATCTACCATTAGAGGATATTTTGATAAATGCAAATATGTAATTATAGATGTATTTGACTTGATTTAATTGGATTAAATCAAAGTGGTAGACTTGTAACTAATTCATTAATTGAACTTTGTCTTGATTTAATTGGATTAAATCAAAGTTGTAGATAAAGGTGATTAGTCACACCTAATTATACATATTTGGACAAATGAGATTAAGCCCACATAAAAATTGATTAGAACTTTTATTAATTAAAAATTGTCTAAGTTTTGTTGTAAATAGCAAGCTTGAGCAAAAGTTTTAATCAAGCTTAAGAAAGCTAAAACAAGCAAGAGTTAGAGAAATTAGCCTAAGTTAGAGAAGTGTTTAGAGAAGTTTTGGAAGATCTCTACAACATTTCAACAAGGGGGAATTAAGATTTGATCTTCCAGTGAAGCTTGCTAACATTGGAATCAAGATTGGATCTTGAAGTCAAGCTTGCTAAACTTTGGACGTTCTCCAACTATTTTAACAAGCGGAAGGAGATTGGATCTTTGTATCAAGCTTGCTAGGTAAGTTTGTTCTTCTTTTCATTAGTGAGACATATAGTGATAAATTATGTATTGGATACATAATAATATAAGTTGATGTTGAAATTATGCTAATTAATTATGCACTGATGCTTTTGAAGTATAAACACAATTTTATTGTGATTGGGTCAAAATATATATGTTGGACATAAATTTAAAATTAGAGTTTGGAACTCTTGATGAAAGCTTGGAGCTATGACTACCATTCTAGAATCATTTGACCACCTTTGAGTGATCTAGAATTGTCCATGGGTCACCTCATTATTGGATTCTAATTTGGTTTGTATTTTGGATTCAAAATTTACACAAGTGCGTATTTAAAATAAATTTATGTTTTTGTAAAAATATTTCATATTTTAAAAAACATGATTTTTATTTTATAACATGTGTTGATGTTAAAAATTAATTTTGGATGTTTTTAAAATGTTTAGGGAAGATCAGAAGGAATTAGGGTAAAATATCCTAATTCCCTCAGCTCTCTGGAAAGAGACCTGAAAGGAATGTTGAAAATGAATGAAAAAAAAATGATTTTTTGTGCTGGCGTTACAATGTGCTCATGCTACGCGTGTAAAATTTTATTTCCATTCATTTTTGAGTTTCCGGACTCCGATTCAGTCCCGATTTTTTCCTATACACTCGTAATGGAATATTGTATTTAATTAAATTATTTAAAACTATACCCATACTTGATATCTATGGGTTAGACTCACTTTCACTGCGCGGGACACCGATCTGACCTTAGGGGTCCCACATTCTCCCCAACACTTTCCCCGGGGTCTTTCGTCATAGCGGTCTTCTTGTCACCCCTCCCTTTGGAGATCCTCAATGAAGGCTCTTTCCTTCCCATTTCTCTTGTCTTTACTGAGGCCAACTCTCTAGATATGGGCTTTGAGCGCCCGGTTCTCTTGTTGTATGACATGCAGTTGCTCCTGGAATTGTTTTCTCATGGCTTACATCTGGTCTTCCATCTCGTTCTTGATTATCGAGATGTCCATCGTAGGTATCAGATGGTTGGATACTTTTTCCTTTTGGTGAGCAGCAGATGCAGAGATTATAGACTCATTGTTCCTTGGGGTCATTCTTACTTGTTTGGTTGAGCGAAATTTCTTAGATTGAATGATTGCATGAAACTATAAACACAATTTTCTTGTGATTGGGTCAAAATATATATGTTGGACATAAATTTAAAATTAGAGTTTGGAACTCTTGATGAAAGCTTGGAGCTATGACTACCATTCTAGAATCACTTGACCACCTTTGAGTGATCTAGAATTGTTCATGGGTCACTTCATTATGGGATTCTAATTTGGTTTGTATTTTGGATTCAAAATTTACACAAGTGCGTATTTAAAATAAATTTATGTTTTTGTAAAAATATTTCATATTTTAAAAAACATGATTTTTATTTTATAACATGTGTTGATGTTAAAAATTAATTTTGGATGTTTTTAAAGTGTTTAGGGAAGATCAGAAGGAATTAGGGTAAAATATCCTAATTCCCTCAGCTCTCTGGAAAGAGACCTGAAAGGAATGTTGAAAATAAATGCAAAAAAAAAAATGATTTTTTGTGCTGGCGTTACAATGTGCTCATGCTACGCGTGTAAAATTTTGTTTCCATTCATTTTTGAGTTTCCGGACTCCGATTCAGTCCCGATTTTTTCCTATACACTCGTAATGGAATATTGTATTTAATTAAATTATTTAAAACTATACCCGTACTTGATATCTAAGGGTTAGACCCACTTTCACTGCGCGGGACACCGATCTGACCTTAGGGGTCCCACATTCTCCCCAACACTTTCCCCGGGGTCTTTCGTCATGGAGGTCTTCTTGTCGCCCCTCCCTTTGGAGATCCTCAATGAAGGCTATTTCCTTCCCATTTCTCTTGTCTTTACTGAGGCCAACTCTCTAGATCTGGGCTTTGAGCGCCCGGTTCTCTTGTTGTATGACATGCAGTTGCTCCTGGAATTGTTTTCTCATGGCGTACATCTGGTCTTCCATCTCGTTCTTGATTATCGAGATGTCCATCGTAGGTATCAAATGGTTGGATACTTTTTCCTCTTGGTGAGCAGCAGATGCAGAGATTATAGACTCATTGTTCCTTGGGGTCATTCTTACTTGTTTGGTTGAGCGAAATTTCTTGGATTGAATGATTGCATGAAACTATAAACACAATTTTTCTTCTCAGCTTCCCCACAGACGGCGCCAATTATTTGTACAGTAGAACTCTACTAACAATAGAATTAAAAGAAGAATATAGAAGTGGGTAAAGAATGTTATTTTATTGCTTGAATATCAAAAGATCCATCCCTTGTTCTGGGGTTTCTTACACTATTTATAATGTCTTATTACAAGGAAAATAAACTGACATCGGTTACATTTCATTCATGTTTTCCACTAATTGGCCCACTCCCTAGGATCTCGGAACTTCCCTATTCTAGATGATTGTCCGGCTTAAAGAAACGGAAAGTAATTAACTAGCTGTCTGATTCCTTGTCTAAAAGATTCATGTCATCTATGAGTTGATATCTCGGGCTTAATCCTCACATGATCTTTGCTTGGCTTTCCAGAAGAGGGTTTGAGGCAGAGACCCTGCCAAATGGCCTTGAATCTAGGTTCTAAACGGTGGACATGGCTTCAGACCCTGAAAGAAGCTTATGGATCAGACTCTTGAGATGGGCCTTCGAAACTAGACTTTAGTATTAGGTCATGTAATCAGACTCTGAATAGATACTGACATCAGACTCTAACGATAGCTTTGGATCCTTTTTGGAGTGTGTTTGGCCACGTGTCATGCGCCTGATTTCTTCCCAAACAGATAGCAAAAATTCATGCGAGGACAAGGTTTGATACATTAAAAAAAATCTATATTCATTTATTTTACGTAGTATGCATATATTTTGGCATCACCGTTCAAATAGAAATAAAATCTCTATGAAAACGGGGACATATATGAGACTCGAGGGGCACGGTACGAGTAAACTTCGTGTACCCGTTGATTGAATATTTAGGGTATAAGTATTGATATTTTTGTATCATACTCGATCCATTACTATCCTTATCCATTAACCCGACATGAATTCGGTACGAATAAATGTGTATGGTGGTCAAATTATACATTTTTTATTAAATGGGTCGATTCGTGTGTGTCTATTTTGGGTTTCAAGTTCTTAACCAGCCAATCAATATATGTTTTTTTCCAAAATTATTTTGTAAGTTCTTGTAATCAATACTTAAAGACCAATTGGGGTGCGCTATTTTGGTCAAAAGCTTGCCCAAATTTGGCGCACCACTCTTCATTGCGCCAAATAATTTTTTCAAAATTTTGTAAATTAATTTTAATCCATAATAGTTTTAAATTATATCATTTATATCCCTATTGTATTTTGACACAATAAAATAATTTTTTTCTATTTATGTCCCACATGTTATTTTAATAGCCTGTTTTATTTTATTTTGTTATTACAAAATAATGAAAATAAATATTTATTTTTAAACCTAATTTATTAATTTCGTTATTATTTTTAAAATATTTTTAATTTATTAATTCATCTTTAAAAATTAATATGAAATAGTCAAACATTTTAATGTAAATATTATATTAGTTAAGAGATGAAATATTAATTGTTGGGAAATATTTAAAATGAAATATTCTTAGAAATATTTTTTAGAGTAAAATTTGAAATAGTGGATTGTAGATGGTGTATAATTTAGTGCAAAATTTAATATAAATCTTGCACCAGATCCTTGAGTAGCGTTGGGATTGTCCTAATTATTGGACATGATTTTTCCTATTCTGTGTAGGATGAACATTTTATGGAGTTCTATATTATTGAATTTTAGGTAGACGTGAACTTTAAACTTTGGTGGTGTATTATTTTTATTGGTTGCCCAAACTATGAATTTTCATGGTTTTAATTACATTCTATTGTTAGTATTTTATATTTTACTATAAGAAATATCGTAAATAATTTTTTATTATAAAAAATATTAATGTATAATATTTTTTTATTAATTATAGAATGTAATTTTTATCAAAATATATTAGTCAAATGTAAAATTTTATAAAAATATAAAACTGTGAAAGTGACACTGACGATGACTCAATAAATTTTAATAAATAAGAGACTGCAACTTAATATTGGTGAATGTATCGGATTTTGAAAATTTTAATCATATTTTAAGTATTTTTTATATAAATTCAGGTACGAAAAACGTACTAAGAATATCAATTCAAAATTTAATAATCTAAATTTTTCTAATATCTTAAAATTATTAATAAATAATACTTAAATTTAAGAAAGAATTTTTCAAAATCCAATCCTTTTACCGATCCTACTATGACTTCTCGATTTTGTTGCAAAATAATGTCTGAATTTCACATAATGAATCCAAAATAAGAGACGTCGCCAATGACGCAACACATAAAGCCTTTGATCAATAATTAATTTATGCTACCTAACTCTCTTTTTTTTTTTAGGGAAATGCTTAATATGGGCACTCATTAATGATACATTTTTTAAAAATTTTTATGGGAAAAATGAAAAAATAATTAATTTTTTGATAATTTTTTACATTTTTCAAAAAAATGATGTGAAAATTTTCCAAATATGAATTCTTAATAAGTACCCTTATGACACTTATTAGAATGAGTCATGACCCTTTTTTTTTAACCAGGGTGTACTGTACGCACATGTCATGCCCTCATATTCCCAAAGAAATTTATTTAATGTGATTCAAATCTTAAACTTAAATGAAAGTAAACCACTCAAATTCAAAGTCTTTATCATTGAGATGATCCGGGGTTGTCAAATAACTCTCATCTATAAATTTTTGAGAGAGTGCCACTTTCTCATAATATTTACACTAATAATTTACTTGCCCAGTATTGTTTTTATAATACCCCAACATTTCTTGTGGTTAAAATTTAAAAGATTATTTTATATTTTGATATATTTATCCTTATTTAAATGATTAATATTTTTTACATTATTAATAGTTTATTATTTTAATTAAAAATATACAAATATAAAAAAAATCATAATTTTGGATGATAAATTATCTCGATTCCCAACTTGATTATTTATTCAGGACGAAAAATCATCGTAAAACTTAATAAAAATTTATAATTTGGATGATTTTATGATACCTCATCCTGTTAAGATATTGGATTTCAACAAAACTACTCACTAATTATTTATTAAGTCAAATAAATGAGTACAAATAACAAAAAGAGAAGATCATTTTAAGAGGAGTACAAGCGGCTGTTGCTAGCACTTCTCTTTACAATCATGAAATCTATACTCCCATAAGGAAAAAATAGAATACAATAATATTAAAAAATAAGTAAAATTATTTATTTTTTAATTAAATTTTATTTATCTTTTAATATATTTGTGTTATTTTTTGTGCTAATTTTTATGTAACTATCACTACTCATCGATAATTAATTTAGACCGAGTAGTGATACTCTCACAAACAATCTCACAAACATTTTTACTAACCCCCTCACTGTAGCTACAGTGATCTACAGTGAATCACTGTAACTACAGTGAGTGGGTTAGTAAAAGTCTTTGTGAGATTGTTTGTAAGAATATCATTTTTGATTTAGACCACCTAACTCCTGTGTATGTATAAATTTTACAATAATGATAAACCTACACCTACTTACACACCCCGGCAAAAAAAATGACCTCGTTTGCAATTTAAAACACGTTTAGACTGATTTTAAAATAAAAATGATACATATACAAAGAAAAATAACATGAAAAATAACGCAACAACGATAAAAGATAAGTAAAATTATTTATCTTTTAACTAAATTTTATTTATTTTTAATATATTTATGATAATTTTTGTGTTACCATCATTACTCATCAATAATTAATTTAGGCTACCTAACTCTAGTATGTATAAATTCTACAATAATGATAAACTCACACCTCATCTACATACCTACTTATGCATAAAGGCCAAAAACGATATCGTTTGGAACTAAAAACTTGTTCACACTGACTTACACACCCTAACCAAAAGGGATCTCGTTTGTCATCTGCCCATTTTCGGCAGTTTATAAAACTAACTAACTAAGAGTAAATATCAAAATTTAAGGCTCAGTAAGACAGCCAAATTAATGAAAAATATGGGTGGTAATTTGGGTCAGGATTCTGACCGGCGTAAACACACACGTATAACGCAAGCGCACGTATCGTTCAAGTAGTATAAAAATATCGATCCCACGAGAACTTAATATCAAAACTATTAATTTTATGAGGTCAAATGATTACTAGTATCTAACAGGTTGATTGATTGATTTGAAATGGTGACGATTCTAAATTTAAAAGTAAGTAAATAAAATTGTCGAAAACAATGTTTTAAGAAAATTCAATATTAAAAACTATCTAGGGTTGTGATGTCTTCCAATATCATTTTAAAGATGAAGTGGTTATCTTATAGTTGGGTAAAATATTGATTTATTAACCTGGAACACTAAATTATGTGTAAGCCTCTGTCGATGGTCAGACACAAATACCCAGTTTAACCCAATTGAATCATATGTATATGTCAACCAAATTATCTGGATTCATTAAGTTTAAGTTCCAATTATGGCTACCCCCGCCCGACATGTATATTCCTATCCTGTAAGGAAATCTATTAAAGGGTTATATATCCTCAAGGAAGATCGTGGGCTATTGAGTCTAAGACTGAAACCTAAAATCCCTATGTCTAGTTCATTTTAAGTTTACCAGTTCAATTTTATTAATGACCAGTTAATAAAAAGCATTAAGATTAAGACTCAATAAATAAACTTTTATATTACCCAAACTATAATTTAACCCCTTATAAACCGGTGATATGGGATTTCATCACAACCCCAGATAACTGGCTTAGTTACGACACATATTTACGGGTAGTAAAAATTTAAATAAAATAAAAGACATAAAGTAAATTCTGAAAATTAAATACTGAAAAGTAAATTGCTGAAAAGTAAAAAAAAAAAAAGTAAAAAGTAAAAAGTAAAAAGTAAAAAGTAAAAAGTAAAAAAAAAAGTAAATTACTAAAAGTAAATTGCTGAAAAGTAAATTACTGAAATTAAAATAAGTAAAAGTGCAATAAAAGAAAATGCTGGGGGTTAGAGGATCAACTTTTATTACTACTATTTTAGATATCTCCATTAATAATATATTAACTTTGCGTGATAATTACCAATCAGCCATATAGGCGGTATCCTGATTAAGTCAATTAAAAAATTACCAACCGACCAACCAGGCGGTATCCATACTTAGTCAGGTTAAAACCAATTTATAATTAATTTCCAACCGGCCAATATAGCGGTATCCTCATTAAGTCAGATTTTAAATAGTTTATATTTTTATTTAATGGAGATTAATCTAGATAGAAATAATAAAAGCTTTATCTTTTACCCCAGCAAAGGGGAGTTACCTCCTCATTGCTTAAAAAATAAAAACTGCAAAAGTAAAGAAAGAAAAGGTTTGTACGTAAAAGTAAATTGCGGAAAGTAAAAAACTGAAAAGTAAAGAAAAGAAAGTGCGAAAGCGGAAATTAATTACTGGAAGCTGTAAATAAACAAACAAGATACAATCTTCTTATTTATTCATTAGGAACTTCAAAGAAGAAAGTATGAATTTTACAAATGAAAAGACTTGGTATTTATAGGCAAAATTTTGCCTATATCAAATCATCCATCAAATTCTCCATCAAATCCATTATTAATTTCTCCACTAATTACTCCACAAAATCCATAATTGCTCCACTAATTGCTTATCTTGTTGGTGTTGATTTGATAATTTTTATTAATTTATGTTTTGCTTTGAAAATGATTGATAATGACTTTAATAATTACACTCACACACTTCTGGATGGTCATCAATTTCGGTCATGAAATCTTCAGAATTCGAAAATATTTTCTCTTTCAAAGTTGTAGATCTTTGAGTCTTCTTTAATCTGAAACTTGAATCAGCTCAATCCGATATCTGAGTAAAAGGTTATGCCTAGAATACGACAGATGCGCAAAACTAGAATTCCCAAAACTGCACTTCGTCAAAACGCCATTTCAAGTTCCCAATCTCCAAAATTAATATATCAAGTCCAATAATTGCCCTTATTTGACCCATATTTCATCCTAAATGATTTCATTGAGACCCGATATTATTTTATCTGCAAAATAAACTAAAACACATCAAAACGTTCATCAAACCCGAGAAACTAAACAAATATTTAGTTAAAGGGCGGTAAATATTGATATATTTTCCGCTCATCACACCCCCAAACCTAACATTTTGCTAGTCCTCGAGCAAAACAACAAAATAAAATACAAGAAACAATTAAAATTAAACTAAGTCATTTTCGTATGGATCACGGTTGCATTTAGCATATGCAACAAGCCTTTAAACCCCTAGGTGTCCCTAGTGGACGAGTTGTAGTCTCGTGAGGGTTTACAGCAATGATACCCACAAACATTTTACAAAAGTAAAAAGGTAGTAAAACTAATGCACACAAAAGCAAAAAGACAAACGAAAAGAGAATAAAGATGTTAGTGACTAATCAGGTGAAACTTCTACTCTAAGTTACTAGTTGTTTTGTTTTATTCTAAATTACTGAATAAGTAAATTCTCCGATTATTTTTCATTCTTCATATACACAGCCAACAAAATATTAAACAACTCATTTTTGCCCACAACAGTCATATAAGTGCAGTTGATAAGAGAGTAATATTTTTGGCCTAAAGTTCTATCAGATTTCACACCTTTTTGTAGCAATGGAATAATTTTTCTCATTTTTCTGAATTTTTTTTCTTTTTTTTTATTCTATTTTTTTTATTTATATACAATACCTTCCATCTATTTAGCGAGTGTTGGGTCGGTGACTCCCAAACCAGTTGACTTTAGGGCACCAGATGTTAAGACACCCCTACAGACTTAATTACTCAGACTTCAGATATATATATTTTTGCAGCATCTTCGATCCATGTAACGAGCTTTGGGCCAGTGACTCCCAAACCAGTTGGCTTTAGGGCACTAGGTGTTAAAACACCCTTACAGACTTAATAACTCGGATCTCAACGTTTTTTTTTTTTTTTTACTCCATTGCTTTTTGAGATGTTTCCTCCAATTAAACTAGAGCACTGAATATTACAAACTTTTCAATTTTAGCTCATGTCCGTATGTTACTATATATGTTGATAATATCTGTCAACTGAGCATATGAAGATCCTTTTAGTCCGTTTTAAAGAGAATTCACAAATTAAATAATTCAAAATGAAATAAACAAAAATTAACTTGTTTCGAAATAGGTTTGAGATACGTCTCAGGAGTGGAAACTCCTTACTCAGCTATCTCTTACCAATTTCACATTTTTAGTCAAAACACAAAAACGCAAAATATTTTTGTATTTTTTTGAAAATTTTTCAATTTTTTTTTTCGAAAATTTTTGGAGTAAAAATAAAAACAACACACGAACTAAAAACGAGGTACTGATCAACTAATTCTCTCCCCCAAACCTAAATTAGACATTGTCCCCAATGTCTTAAACAGTAGAAGAAGAGTTTAGAAGATAATACCTGGTTAGCTGAAATTCTACAAGAAATTAAAGGTTAAGATCCAGATTAATCCTACGCCTCTTACCACGATCGTCTTCAGACCAATTTATCTTTGAAAGAATAGGGTCAACTCGTGGTTCATAGGCTATGAGTTGGTCTATTAGATCCGGAGCAGTTCTGGCAGTAAAGAGGAGTTCTTTCAAAGGTTTTGACACGAACCCATTTCTCCGAGCATCATCAAGAAACACACAAAAAAATCATAAAATCCATCAACGTTGAGCAGTCCAAGCGGTTTCTGGTGTATGTTCAGGTTCGCCCAAGATAGCACAATAAAAATTTCCTCCAATGTACCAAAGCCACCTGGCAAAGCGATAAAAGCATCAGCACGGTTAATCATTTCTACCAGTCGTTCAGACATACCTGGCACGATCAGTTCCTCTCCGTTTGATGATCCAATAAGATTTGCCTCTGCCAAGGGTTTTGGGATGATTCCCAAAACGTGACTGCCTCCTTACTGTACTGCCTTTGAAACGATCCCCATAAGTCCGAGATTGCCTCCGCCATATATTAAGTGCATATTCCTTGCAGCTAAGACTCGACCGCTGCTTCTACGTATTGTGGTTTAGTTCCAACACTACTACCGCAAAACACACAGATGTTTTCAACTCGTCTTCTTGAAGTGGCTTCCATTTTTTATGTATTTCTTTCTCAACTCTGGATGCCTTCAAAGTGCAATGACGGGCTGAATTTATAGTACTTGAAAAGAGTGAGTAAAAATAGCACAAGTATCTTCCAGAGGACGATTAGTAGCGAAATAATATCGTGATAGTCAAAAAGGTCTGGATCCTGTCTGAGAAAATAAAAGAAAACAACAAAACAAATCACAATTATTAAGAAAAGACAAATAGATATAATATTTACAAGAAAAGTAACGGCTTGATTGACGTCTATGCGTCAGGGACAAGCTTCCCATCCAATTTTCTATAAATTGGCAAACATGGTCTTTTTGAGTCAGATTCCCAAGACTTAACAGTTATCTTTCCTTTTGGAATTGTGCATATAACATGCGAATTTCATGATACACACATCCACTGGGATGCGTCTCAAGAGTTTTAGATATGTCATCCAAAGACTCCTTACTCAAGTCATCCCTAATGAAGTTAATCTTATCTTCGCGGTATCGGACACCATTCCTAAAGAACGACAACGAGTATTACAAAGTATGCGAGCACATTTATAACAAAACACACATTCTTTTGGCTCTTCTCTTTTTAGCATATGTGCTATTTCCTAAGCCAGGCAGATGTGAAATAAAAGAGTCAGAAGACTCACCTGCCAATCGGACCCGCTTCAATTAACCAACGAATGTCAGTAGGAATACCTTTGATCATCAGTAGTCTCATCCGTTCTAAGCGAGCTTTGTAAACTTTCATTAGAGATTTTTGAGGGAGAGAAGGAAATTGCTTGTGAAGATTTGCGAGAGCATCTTCCATCTTGAAATGACTAAACCTGCAAAGACTAAAACACAAAAATAAAACATACCAAATCACAATATATACACAAATTGCATGGGTTGCCTCCCTGCTAGCGCTAAGTTTAGAGTCATCAGCTACACTTGACTTCTCGAACGTTAAGCTGGATCTGAAAGTGTAACACTTTCTTTTTGTCGCCCAAATAATTCTCCAAGTATTGCTTGACACGCTTGTTTTTAACCTTGAAAGTCTTTTGGAGTCAGGATCATGTATCTCAACGACTATATTTGGTAAAACTTTGGTGATCACAAATGGACCTGACCACCGTGATTTTGGTTTCCATGGGAAGAATTTCACCGTTGATTTGTTTAACAGTACCTTCTGCCCTGGTTCCAGTTGTATGCGCACTAACTTCTCATCATGTCTCTTCTTGCCCTTTTCTTTGTACAATTTGGCATCATCAAAAGGCTGATTGTGAAATTCCTCCAATTCGTTGAGCTGGTGGAAATTTTTCTCTTCTGTTGCTTGTAGTGCAAGAATTTGCTCATTCAGTACAAAAGATGCTTTATCTTTAGGCTCCACAGGCAATTGACATGTTTTAAGTTTGTCAGTAGAACTTTGCATTGCATTGGAGTTCTGAATGGTACTGTGTATCACATCGAGTTTGAAACATTCCTCATTCTTTTCATCATCTGGGAAATTCATGGCCTTGAAAACATTGAATGTTACTTCTTGGTCATGTACCCTCATGGTTAATCTCTTTTTGTACATCAATAATGGTTCGACCTGTAGCCAAGAATGGTCTCTCAAGGATGATTGGCACGTCTGCGTCTTCCTCCATATCAAGGACAATAAAATCTGTTGGGAAAATGAATTTGTCAACCTTGACCAGCACATCATCAACTACGCCTCTTGGAAATACGAGCGTTCTATCAGCAAGTTGTAGTGAGACTGAAGTTGGCATTGTTTCTCCAATCTGTAATTTCCTGAAAATAGAAAAAGGCATCAAGTTAACACTCGCACCTAAATCACACAAAGCCTTACCAAAGTTATGTTCTCTTATGACGCAAGGAACAGTGAAACTGCCAGGATCTTTCAACTTTGGGGGAAGTTTCCTCTGAATGATGGCACTGCATTCTTCTGTTAATGCTACTGTCTCGTAATCTCCCAATCTCTTTTTTCGTGAAAGAATATCTTTCATGAATTTGGCATAGGTGGGCATTTATTCCAACGCTTCTGCAAATGGAATGTTGATATGCAGCTTTTTGAAGATCTCCAGGAACCGAGAAAATTGCTTGTCTAATTTGTTCTTCTGAAGACGTTGAGGAAAAAGTGGAGGTGGAGTGATCTGTTCTTTTTCCTTTGCTTCTTTTTCCTCCATCTGTTGCTTTGTTTCTTTTGGAACTTCCTCAGCAGCTGTTTTGGCTCCAACATCTTTGTTGATTTCAGTACCGCTTTTTAACATGATGGCATGACATTGCTCATTCCCCATGTTTCTTGGCTTTGGCTCTGTGTTGCTAGGAAGGGTACCTGACGGTCTGTAACTCTGAGCATTGCCAGTTGTCCCATTTGATTCTCCATGCTTTAATAGAAGCAGATTGACTTTGAATTAATGCTGCTTGGGATTGAAACATAGCATCATATCTTGCTGCTTGAGAGTCGTGTTTTGCTTCTAACTTTTTCAAGTGGGTCAACACTTCTGTTATTCCTGGTTCATTTGCCTGCTCCTGGCTTTTGTTCTGTTGCTGGAATTCAGGTGGTGGATAGTTCTGCTGTTGGCCTGAATTGTTGCTCCATGAAAAATTGGGATGATTCCTCCACCATGGGTTGTAGGTGTTGGAATATGGATTGTTCCCTTGTCTGTTGAAATTGCTGATAAAATTCACCGTTTCTTCAAGTTGGTTTGACTCTGGTATTCCTCCATATGGTGAACTTGTGGATCCAGTGGTAAGAGTCTCCATGAATTTGCATATCTGATCTAGCTTGGTGTTGACTGCTGTATTGGCTCCACTTTCATAAATTCCTGCAATTCTTTGGATCATGCTCCTTTCTATTGGCCACAAGGAATTATTGTTGGCCATTTCTTCGATTAGTTCTCAGGCTTGATCTTCTCCTTTTGCCATTAAAGCTCCTCCAGCAGCAGCATCGATTGTGGTTCTCATTATTCCAGAAAGTCCATTATAGAATGTTTGGACTTGAAGACATTTTGGAATCTCATGGTGAGGACATTTCCGGAGTAAATCTTTGTACCTTTCCCAAGCTTCGTAGAGTGATTCTGAATCTTGTTGTACAAAGGATGTGATGTCATTCCTCAGTTTTCCGGTTCTGGCTGGTGGAAAGTACTTTGCAAGAAATTTGGTGGCTAAAGTGTTCCAAGTTGTGATAGAACCTGCTGGTAGTGAATGTAGCCAAGCTTTAGCTCTATCCTTCAAGGAGTATGGAAAAACTCGCAATCTCATTGCTTCTTCCGCTTCTCTGTTGTAATTGAAAGTGCCGCAAATTTCCAGGAAGTTGCTGATGTGGGCATTAAGATCTTCAGTTGCATTCCCCCCGAACTGAACTGAGTGCTGAATCATCTGAATGCATGTTTTGATGTCACACACATTTGCTGGTAAGAGAGGAAGTACAATACAGGAAATGAGTCTGTCAACCACCGGAATGGTTCTGTCTCGAATAGGAATTGTGGTGCAACCTCCAACGGTTCAGGTTCCATGTTGACTAAAGCTTCTTGGCCTTCTCGCCTTTCCATTCTCAACTGTCTGATGGTTCTTTCAATTCTGGGTCAAGCGATCGGAGTTCAAAGCTTCTGGTTCGTCTCATGTAGTTTCTGAGAACCTGAAACACAAGAAAATAAAAACAATAAGTAAAAAGAAATTAGATACAATAACGTATCTAACCCCAAACTTAATAGTGAAAGATAAATAAGTCCCCGGCAACGGCGCCAAAAACTTGACCGGCGTAAACACACACGTATAACGCAAGCGCACGTATCGTTCAAGTAGTATAAAAATATCGATCCCACGAGGACTTAATATCAAACTATTAATTTTATGAGGTCAAATGATTACTAGTATCTAATAGGTTGATTGATTGATTTGAAATGGTGACGATTCTAAATTAAAAGTAAATAATAAAATTGTCGAAAATAGGTTTTAAGAAAATTCAATATTAAAAACTATCTAGGGTTGTGATGTCTTCCAATATCATTTTAAAGATGAAGTGGTTATCTTTAGGCATGGCAACTAGACCCGGACCCGGCCCGGGTCTGCACGGACCCGGATTACCCGGGTACGGGTCTACCCGGATCCGCAAAAAAAATTTGCGGATCCGGTAATGAATTTCCCAGACCCGCACTGTCCCGGGTCCGGATGCGGGTCTGGGAAATTCCGGACCCGGGTACCCGGGACCCGGAATTTATTTTTAAAAAAAAAACCAAAAAAATGTTATCATTAATAAGAATCAACCCTCATTTTACCTCCCTCTCTGACCTAAAATTAAAATCCCTAACCCTAACTAAATCGTCCATCCTCCTCAGTCATCACCTCACGCCGCCGCCACAACAGCCACCAACCAACACGATTTCTTCACGCAGCCAGCCAGATCTTTAGTCTTCAGCTTCATCATAGATCTAAAAGCAACATCATATCACACTGCCAAGAAATTTCTTTTTAAAAAAAGAAGTAGAGATGCTTTAGATGAAAAGATCCAAAAGCCAAAGCAAATGAACAAAAAGTTTTTGCAGTTAAGGAAATGGGTGGCTTAAAACCTTAGCTAATTCCTTCCTGAAAACATTTTTTTTAAAAGTAAACTAACTAAGTTCTATAAACATATAAGAAGATGGTTTGGTTTTAAAAAAAAAAAAAAAACGGATCTCGGGTCCATCCGAGTATACCCGGGTCCATTC
Source organism: Zanthoxylum bungeanum (assembly GCA_019454045.1). Classification (NCBI taxonomy): domain Eukaryota; kingdom Viridiplantae; phylum Streptophyta; class Magnoliopsida; order Sapindales; family Rutaceae; genus Zanthoxylum; species Zanthoxylum bungeanum. The sequence continues at coordinate 494,439 of SKCR01024823.1, forward strand.
CGGGTATACCCGGGTCCAGACCCGGATGCCTTTATCCGGGTCCGGTACCGGACCCGGGTCTGAAAAAGAAGTTGCGGATCCGGATCCGGGTCCATACGGACCCGGACCCGGATCCGGAAATTGCCATCCCTAGTTATCTTATAGTTGGGTAAAATATTAATTTATTAACCTGGAACACTAAATTATGTGTAAGCCTCTGTCGATGGTCAGACACAAATACCCAGTTTAACCCAATTGAACCATATGTCTATGTCAACCAAATTATCTGGATTCATTAAGTTTAAGTTCCAATTATGGCTACCTCCGCCCGACAGGTATATTCCTATCCTGTAAGGAAATCTATTAAAGGGTTATATATCCTCAAGGAAGATCGTGGGCTATTGAGTCTAAGGCTAAAACCTAAAATCCCTATGTTTAGTTCATTTTAAGTTTACCAGTTCAATTTTATTAATGGCCAGTTAATAAAAAGCATTAAGATTAAGACTCAATAAATAAACCTTTATATTACCCAAACTATAATTTAACCCCTTATAAACCGGTGATATTGGATTTCATCACAACCCCAGATAACTAGCTTAATTACGACACATATTTACGGGTAGTAAAAATTTAAATAAAATAAAAGACATAAAGTAAATTCTGAAAATTAAATACTGAAAAGTAAATTGCTGAAAAGTAAAAAAAAGTAAAAAGTAAAAAGTAAAAAGTAAAAAAAAAAATAAAAGTAAATTACTGAAAGTAAATTGCTGAAAAGTAAATTACTGAAATTAAATAAAGTAAAAGTACAATAAAAGAAAATGTTGGGGTTAGATGATCAACTTTTATTACTACTATTTTATATATCTCCCTTAATAATATATTAACTTTGCGTGATAATTACCAACCAGCCATATAGGCGGTATCCTGATTAAGTCAAATTAATAATTAATTACCAACCGACCAACCAGGCGGTACATACTTAGTCAGGTTAAAACCAATTTATAATTAATTTCCAACCGGCCAATATAGCGGTATCCTCATTAAGTCAGATTTTAAATAGTTATATTTTATATTTAAGGAAGATTAATCTAGATAGCAATAATAAAAGCTTTACCTTTTACCCCAGCAAAGGGGAGTTACCTCCTCATTGCTTGAAAAATAAAAACTGCAAAGTAAAGAAAGAAAAGGTTTGTGCGTAAAAGTAAATTACGGAAAGTAAAAAACTGAAAAGTAAAGAAAAGAAAGTGCGAAAGCGGAAATTAATTACTGGAAGCTGTAAATAAACAAATAAGATACAATCTTCTTATTTATTCATTAGGAATTTTAAAGAAGAATGTATGAATTTTACAAATGAAATGACTTGGTATTTATAGGCAAAATTTTGCCTATATCAAATCATCCATCAAATTCTCCATCAAATCCATTATTAATTTCTCCACTAATTACTCCACAAAATCCATAATTGCTCTACTAATTGCTTATCTTGTTTGGTATTGATTTGATAATTTTTTATTAATTATTTATTAATTTATATTTTGCTTTGAAAATGATTGATAATGACTTTAATAATTACAATCACACACTTCTGGATGGTTCATCAATTTCGGTCATGAACTCTTCAGAATTCGAAAATATTTTCTCTTTCAAAGTCATAGATCTTTGAGTCTTCTTTAATCTGGCACTTGAATCAGCTCAATCCGATATCTGAGTAAAAAGTTATGCCTAACATACAACAGATGCGCAAAACTGCAATTCCCAAAACTGCACTTCGTCAAAACGCCTTTTCAAGTTTCCAATTTCCAAAATTAATATATCAAGTCCAATAATTGCCCTTATTTGACCCATATTTCATCCTAAATGATTTCATTGAGACCCGATATTATTTTATCTGCAAAATAAACTAAAACACATCAAAACGTTCATCAAACCCGAGAAACTAAACAAAATATTAAGTTAAATGGGCGGTAAATATTGATATATTTTCCGCTCATCAGATTCGTTTATTTATTCGATTCGATTCGATTTAAAGCGAATACGAGTTTGAAAAAATGAATTCGTTTAATAAATGATTCGATTCGATTCGATTCGTTTCGTTTATTAAACTAATCGAATACGAATTTAAGCTCATTAATTCGTTTATTCGTTTAAGATTCGTTTTATTATTTTTATTTACTAGTTCTTGTTAATTTTCAATTAAGATTCGAGAAATTATAGCTAATTATCATAGAAAAAGTAATATTTTCGATATTTGGTGAGATATTTTTAGTAAATATATTAATTACATATTTCATATGTATATATTTATGAAGAATTAATGTAAATCAAGTGTGATAAATTATTTTATTAAATAATATCATTGGCCAAACGAATAAACGAATATTCATATTCGATTCGTTTAATAAACGAATCGAATACGAATCCTGATATTAGGATTCGTTTAATAAATGAATTGAATTCGAATCCATCATATTTTGATTCGATTCGTTGATTCGTTTTACCACCCCTAATGAAAACGCAAATCAGCCATCGCCCGTTATCAAAACGTGATCTTAACAAATAAAATAAAAAATTATTAAAAAATCATTCTATTTAATTTACGATAAAAATCTAATAAGTTCTTTAATTAATCCTAATTTGTTTAAATTATTCTTAATTAGTCCAAATATTAATATTAAATTGACTTTATTAATCTACCTTTAATCAATTTAGACGATAGCCTGAGACCTCATCATAAATATAAGGTCCCAAAAAATTTGTATCCATATATTTAGGTATATTATAAATTTAATAATAATTTAAAATAGAAAGAAAATACAAAAATATATATTTTTACGTGCAGTTGATAACTTTTATTATTGATTTTCATGTAAAATATATTATTTTTTCTTAAAATTATTAAGTATTAAATTTCAGTAAACATTTACCTTAATATTTTTTTATTTTCCAAATAAATAACTTAATTATTTTAATATATATATATAGTTTTTTTTTTTGGAATCGTTGGAAACCCCCGCTGCCAAACCACTCATTTTGGGCTTAAACTGAGCAGGTAAAACCTCCGGCTGTCCCAGAATCTTATAATAAAAGCACACTCTCGATTATAACCCAGTTACTAAAGGTGAGATTCTGAGCCCTACACTACCAAGTCACGTCCCTTGGGGATATATATATTGTTCACGGCTGATTTTCGTTCCATGGGAAATCGGTAAACTAACTCCTCGAACAATCTTCCATCAATTGTGAATTTGTTTGGTATGTTGGGAACCAAATGCAAACTTAGCAAAAGATGATAAAACACACAGATAAAACAAAAGTGTTTAACGTGGTTCGGCGGAATGGATCCAACCTACATCCATGGGCATAAGGGAAAAGAAAATTTTATAACGTGGTCGGGTTATGAATTTAAGCTATTTCCAGCTCACTCTTACACTTAAGCTTTTTCCTCTCTATTACAAGTGAATAATGAAATAGAATTAGCCAACCATTTACAATGAATTTTCGATCTCTTTATATACTAGGGAAAATTCTACGGTTACATTAATCTCGCAACGTAAGTCACATGAATCTATTCTACGTTACATTAATCTCGCAAATTAAGTCACGTGAATTTACCATTAATGTGATGGCTCTCTTCCCTAACTGCTCTGTCGAAAGTAGCTCTGCCACCTAACATCTCATTAAATCATGCTACTTTCATTCTGCTACACGTTTTAGCCCATATGTCAGCCTGTATTCCAACTACTCTGGTGGCCCGCTTCTATCACATCAGAACTTTTTGGAGAATGTGAGTTCCCATAAAGGGCTTACGTCACTTGGACTTGATCATACCGTTACCACCCTGACCCGCCCTACCAGGTCGGGAGATAGAAACAACAACTATAATGGTCGGGTCTGAGGCATTTCCTCTCATCGCTTCTGTGAACATCTTTACACCTCGGGTCGGGTACGATCTGCTGAGCCGATCCTCATTCTGATACGAGGCTCGGAATGTCGAGGCCGCTCTAAGAGTCTGACGTTGAGGCGACCTGACCTTACCACATTGGACCTGACCACCTCGAATCTGACCCCTCGGGTCAATCTTCCAATCTATCCCCAAGTTCTGCCTCGGGTCGCCTCTCCGCACTTCGAGCTCGGGTCATAATCTCTTTTAGGCATCACCTCATATTCGGACTCCTCTGTCTGATATTTCATCCTCACAGGGACCTTAGACTTTTACCTTTGTCAAGTGTAAACCTCACTTTACCTTTCCGGATTCTAAATTCTTAGGTGTCGAAAACCACCATCAACATATATATATATATATAGTGTTCTCATTTTTTCTAAAATATATATATATATAAATAAATATATGCCATTATCATCCTAACATAATTTTGTTCCAATCTTATCATTATATTATTATTTTTAATTAATTATTTACAAAAAAAACTTTTTTATATTTAAATTTGTTTTTTCTTAACAATTGTCTATATTTTAATTACTAAAAATATCTACAAAAAAAATGTGCATATGAATAGAGTTAGTTAGAAAACTAAATTTAATAAGATCTCGATAAAAATTTCGCTTAAAGCTCCAAAAAAAGCTTGAACTGCCTTTGTTAATTTTTACTCATCTCTATTACAATATTTATAAACACAATTTTTTTAAAAAAATATTGTTCATCTTTTGAATTTGTTGGATATTTTTCATAAAAACAGTCACAAAAAAGACAACCACAATTGTTTTTTATAAGGATAATAATATTTTTTATAAGGAAGTCATATTTTTATAATGATAGTCATATTTTTTTAAGGATATTCAATTTTTTTTAAAAGGGTAATTATATTTTTATAAGGACAATCATATTTTTTTAACAAAGATAGTCAAATTTTTGTAAGGAAATATCATATTTGTAATATGTGCCATATAGCAACTTTGGATTTGCTTTTAACATTGTTAAATTCTTAAGGATTATATTTTAATATTTTTGTTAATGGAAGTTGTGGTAAATATACCATTATTGTTTAAATAATAAATGTCCGATGGGTTTGGATTATACTATCAGTAGAACTGTATTATCACATGGTTCTGAATCTTTGATAGATGGAGTACAATAAAGTTTATTTAATTTTTTCCCACATCTGAATCCAGGCTACTGCATCTACTGACTAATAAGTTAAGGCCACATGGTTCATAAATTTATACATACGTACATAAGAGTTAGGTGGTCTTAATTAATTATTGATGAGTAATAATAGTGACGTAAAAATTAACATAAAAATAACATAAATGTATTAAAAGACAAACAAAATTTAATTAGAAGATAAACATACACCCACTTACAAACCCACGCCAAGAAAGCGAATTAGTTTGGAACTTAAAACATCGTATAGATTGATTTTTAAAACATAATGATATATATAATAACATATAATTTAACACAACAACGATAAAAAAAAATAGTAAAATTATTTATCTTTTAATTATCTTTTAACATATTTATGTTATTTTTTATGCTACTTTTTGTGTCATTATCATTACTCGTAAATAATTAATTTAGACTACCTAATTCGAGTATGTATAAATTTTACAATAATAATAAACCAACACCTCACTGCACACCGACTTATACATCATGGTCAAAAATGACCTCATTTGGAACTTAAAACACTTGTGGGTTGGTTTTTTTTTAAAAATATTATATATGTTGATGGTATTTTCAGGTCCTATGATATTTAAGTAGTACGGCATGGGTAAAAAGTAATTCCCTTCTTGGTCAGGATCATTAATACCGACCCGACCACATGAGTGAGGGGCCGAGTACTTTACGATCGGTAAACCAACCACTTAAGATCGGATGACCGGGCATTATCAGATCGATAGCAGCATTTTCAGTTCAAAAGACCATTGTGACCGACCTCATGAAGACCGATGATATGGCGAGATATGCTCCAGAAGATAAGACATCCTATTTTTACGGATAAGAAGATAAGTTATCATACTTTCATGGGGAAAAGTTGATAAGTCAGTGTCATAATAGGATAAAGGAAGTGAATGTAATTTCAACTAGAAATCCTTATGGGAAAAATGAAAATTGTTTCTTTGCTATTATAAATAGGAGGGGAAAGCGTGCTTGTAAGAGAGAGTTGAGCATTGAGAGTTGAGAGTTAAGAGCATTGAGAGTTGAGAGTTGAGAGTTAAGAGCTAAGAGCATTGAGAGTTAAGAAGAAAACAAGAGAGAATTAGACTTGTAAACACAAAACAGATCAGAGAAACATATTTCGGTAATAAAACATCGTCCGTTCTGTGCCCGTGGATGTAGGCTGGATCTGATCCGCCGAACCACGTTAAATCTCTTTGTTGATTGGTGAATTTACCTATCTTTTGCCAAATTTATTTTTGGTTTCCCATAAACAAAACAAATTCACAGTTGAAAGAGGATTGTCTCGGGAGTAAAAAACCCTTATTGCCCATGAGACCGAAATCAGCCGTCAACAGTTGGCGCCGTCTGTGGGAAATCCAACAAAAAACGGCTCGCGTATTAAGACGATGGCAGAAGGTGGAAATCACCAGTCATTTGGGAGTTCAACATCAGAATGGATGGAGAAAATAGAGGAAAATATGAGGAAAGATAGGGAGAAACATCAAGCCATGATAAAATCCATGATGGACAACAAGAACATATTCCAGGAAAGAGCTCTGATCCGTCGCAGAGCTGAGTTCGACAGGCGCAAAGTGGAGAGGGAGGAGAGAATTAACGTAATTATTCAGGTCCGAAAACTGGAGAGAGAGGAACAAGAAGAAGAAGAAGCCACCGGAAGGTGAAGTTAAGACTAAGCGCAAGATGAAGACTGCTTCTCATCTTCAGATTCTTGAAAATACTTATGCAGTTGAAGGTTATCCGTCCGAAACGGTGATGGCGGAATTATCGGCGAAGTTAGGGTTATCAGACCAGCAGCTGCAGATGTGGTTCTATCATCGACGTTTGAAGGACCGGAAGGCGCCAAGTGTGAAGCAGCAGGCGGACTGAAGGTTCTGGTCAGGCTCCTCCAGAAACCGACCGACTTGAAAGCCATATTCAATATTTTGGGGATATACTCGATGCGAATGAATGATCTGAGATCATGAAAGGCACCAAACCCGTGGCCCGCCAATCACATGTGCTATCATAAAAATCCCGGGCAGAAGTGATCCGACCCGACTCACTTCATTTTTGAGGATTAGGACTACGTCAAGGGATGAAGTGTATGAAGGAGCGCGTGAACCCTTCGTGGTAGGATCAAACTCTCGAAGCCGGAGCGTAACTACCCTATGACTTGCATCTGTCAAGGCTCGGGGCTGGATTTTTTCCGCTGAGGCCTCTGTGTGCCACCGGCTCGGGGCCGGATTCGTTCCGCCGAGGTTTCGTGGTGTAGGCTCGGGGCTGAATTTGTTCCGCTGAGGCCTTTGTGTGCCACCGAGGTTTCGTGGTGTAGGCTCGGGGCTGGGTTTGTCCCGCCGAGGCCTCTGTGTGCCACCGGCTCGTGGCTGGATTCATTCCGTCGAGGTTTCGTGGTGTGGGCTCGGGGCTGGGTTTGTCCCGTCGAGGCCTATGTGTGCTACCGGCTCGGGGCTGGATTCGTTCCGCCGAGGTTTCGTGGTGTAGGCTCAGGGCTGGATTTGTTCCGCCGAGGCCTCTGTGTGCCACTTGTTTATTCGACTCGGGGCTGGATTTCGCTCTGCCGAGGAGGCCATTATGGTTTCTCTCAGCTCGGGGTCGGGTTACGTCCCACCGAGTCTGTCTCTTTGGACTGAGGACGTAACATTCCCCTAAAGCCAAACGTCTTTCTCAGCTCGGGGTCAGGTTAAGTCCCACCGAGTCTGTCTCTTTGGACTGGGGACGTAACATTCCCCCAGAGCCAAGTGTTTCTCTCAGCTCGGGGTCGGGTTACGTCCCACCGAGTCTGTCTCTTTGGACTGAGGACGTAACATTCCCCCAGGGCAAAGTGTTTCTCTCAGCTCAGGGTCGGGTTACATCCCACCGAGTCTGTCTCTTTAGACTGGGGACGTAACATTCCCCCAGAGCCAAATGTTTCTCTCAGCTCGGGGTCGGGTTACATCCCACCGAGTCTGTCTCGTTGGACTGGGGACATAACATTCCCCCAGAGCCAAGTGTTTCTCTCAGCTCGGGGTCGGGTTACGTCCCACCGAGTCTGTCTCTTTGGACTGGGGACGTAACATTCCCCAGGGCCAAGTGTTTCTCTCAGCTCGGGGTCGGGTTACATCCCATCGAGTCTGTCTCCTTGGACTGGGGAGGTAACATTCCCTCATAGTCAAGTGTTTCTCCCAGCTCGGGGTCGGGTTACGTCCCACCGCATGATCTAATTTCCGGCTCAGGTTGTCCTCTCATGGCCGGGCCTCGAGAGATCGTTTGCATGAGATTATTCGGAGCAGATTATGAAAGATAAAAAGTGGAATAGAAACATGTAAAAAAAAAAAAAAGGTCAGCCATTAGTCCGTCAGTAGTACTGTTCTTTTTATATAGTTCCTGGCACCAACTTGTATAACTCGTTGGAACCGAGAACTAGAGGACAGATGTTGATGGTATTTTCAGGTCCTATGATATTTAAGCAGTACGGCAGTGGTAAAAAGATAATTCCCTTCTTGGTCAGGATCATTAATACCGACCCGACCACATGAGTGAGAGGCTGAGCACTTTACGATCAGTAAATCGACCACTTAAGATCGGATGATCGGGCATTATCAGATCGATAGCAGCATTCTCAGTTCAAAAGACCATTGTGACCGACCTCATAAAGACCGATGATATGGCGAGATATGCTCCAGAAGATAAGACATCCTATTTTTACGGATAAGAAGATAAGTTATCATACTTTCATGGGGAAAAGTTGATAAGTCAGTGTCCTAATAGGATAAAGGAAGTGAAGGTAGTTTCAACAATAAATCCTTATGGGAAAAGGAAAACTGTTTCTTTGCTATTATAAATAGGAGGGGAAAGCGTGCTTGTAAGAGAGAGTTGAGCATTGAGAGTTGAGAGCATTGAGAGTTGGGAGTTGAGAGCATTGAGTGTTAAGAAGAAAACAAGAGAGAATTAGACTTGTAAACACAAAACAGATCAGAGAAACATATTTCGGTAATAAAACATCGTCTGTTCTGTGCCTGTGGATGTAGGCTGGATCTGATCCGCCGAACCACGTTAAATCTCTTTGTTGATTGGTGAATTTACCTATCTTTTGCCAAATTTGTTTTTGGTTTCCCATAAACAAAACAAATTCACAGTTGAAGGAGGATTGTTTTGGGAGTAAAAAACCCTTATTGCCCCTGAGACCGAAATCAGCCGTCAACAATATACAAAAAAAATAACATATAAAATAGTATAATAATATTAAGAGACAGTTAAAATTATTTATTTTTAGCTAAATTTTATTTATCTTATGGAGTATTTGTGATATTTTTTGTGCTAATTTTAGTGTGACTATCATTACTCTTCAATAATTATATTTTTTAGTTAAATTTTATTTTATTTTAGTGTGTTTACGATATTTGTCCCCAATATGTGTGACTTGGTAGTATAGCGTTCAGATTTGTCCTTCAGGTCATGAGTTCGAATTCATAGAGTAAATTTTTTGTAAGAGTCTGGAAAAGTCGGAGATCTGATCTGCTCCGTTAAAATTCGGAAGGAATAATTTAACGACGGGATTTCTAATAATTTCAAAAAAAAATAAATAATAAATAAATAAGTGTTTACGTTATTCCTTGTATGACAATCATCACTCATCAATAATTAATTTAGACTACCTAACTTTTGTACGTATAAATTTTACAATAATAATAAATGCACCCACACCAAAAACGACCTCATTTGGAACTTAAAACACGTTTTTTTCCCCCACTTTTTGTGTTTTTACCAAAGCACATGCCTACCTTTTCCCCCAAAAAAAAAAAAAAAAAAAAAAAAAAAAAAACTGTAATAAATGGTAAGAGTTTGTATAGTAAATAAGAGGAATATAAAGTAGTCTTATATTGGAGATAGATATGGAAAATGAAGAGTTTATAAATGTTCTCTAAACATTTATATTGGGCTTGAGCTTGGTGGATTGTTGGTTTGGTATTGAGATTAATAAATATATTTAATATATTTAATTAATCAAAAGATGAACCTTGAGTAGGGGTGACAATTTGGGTCAGGATTCGTTTATTCGTTCGATTTGATTCGCTTTAAAGCGAATACGAGTTTGAAAAAATATATTCGTTTAATAAATGAGTCAATTCGATTCGATTCGTTTATTAAATGAATCGAATACGAATTTAAGCTCATTGATTCGTTTATTCGTTTATGATTCATTTTATTATATTTATTTACTAGTTCTTGTTAATTTTCAATTAAGATTCGAGAAATTATAGCTAATTACCATAGAAAAAGTAATATTTTCGATATTTAGTGATGTATTTTTAGTAAATATATTAATTATGTATTTCATATATATATATTTATGAAGAATTAATGTAAATCAAGTGTGATGATTTATTTTATTAAATAATATAATGACTAAACGAATAAACGAATATTCGTATTCGATTCGTTTATTACGAATCTATTACATTTTGATTCGATACAAATTTGATTCGTTGATTCGTTTTGCCACCCCTAACCTTGAGGTTTGGGGCCCTTGTGAGTCATAGAATAAATGCATTATTTTTAAAAAAAACGTTTTCATTTTATTATTTTATTTTTCATTTGAAATAGAAGGGTTGTGTTTGATCAACACACCTCTTTATATTTTAACTGATATTTTAATTGAAAATTGAAAAATGTTTGGAAATGTAACCACCTTTTTTTCATTCTTTATATATGGAATAGAAAAGACAGAAATCAATAATATACCGAACATCTGAAATTGATAAAATTTTCCATATACCAACTTACTGATCCTTGAAAACGAAAAATCAAACATCCAGTAGATTCGCAAGGGGTCGAAACATCCGGTATAGATTTTCGACTTGCAGATTGTTATATTTTGGTGGCGGACGTCCAACGAACTATAAGTACAAGAATATGGGCGAATTTCTGCTATAGGACATAGCCTCATACGCTAGCCTCAATCTTTACAAGTCAGTGTGTTTATTGATTTTAGTTACTTGAATTATAAGTTTCGATTCTGATTTGTTTGTTGATAATTTTAATTACTTGTATTGTAATTTTTAATTTCGAATTAGTTGTTGATATTATCTAAATATATATACAATACATAATTACTACATTCACTGATTGATCGTCAACATAAATCACATAAGTTAATTTTTCTCTATGGTAAAAAGAATACAACAGTTTGTATTTGAAATCCAATTGAAGGAAACTAATCCCTCCCGTTCGACTGTTGTCCCAATTACCAGAATTTATTTAGAGCCAAAAGAGCGGAGCTGCTGCCACAGACATCTTTATCCGTGTATACTCCTGGGTTTTTTGGGTGGTCAATGTAATACAAATATTATCAAATACAATGATTAGTAGTTACAAGGAAATCTGAATTAGGCTTAATTTTCAGCCCAGCAGACCCTCTTGGCAGACCCTGAAATCAGACCCTCTCGGCAGACCCTGAAATCAGACCTACAGAGCAGACCCTGAGAGCGGACCCTGACGGCAGAGGCTGAGTGCTGAGGCTGAGAGCAGAGGCTGACCCTGAGAGCATAGCTGAGAGCAGAGGCAGAGGCTGGCAAGCAGAGGCAGACCAGCAGAGGCAGAGGCTGGCGAGCAGAGGTAGAGGCTGATGAGCGGAGGTAGAGGCTGATGAGCGGACCTCACGAGCGGACCCTGAAATCAGCCACAGAACCACTGAAGGACCGAACCGAACCACTACTTCTCTATTCCGAGGCTTGTTGATGTCAACAATATCCTTAAAACAAATTCGTCCCCTACCGAGGGTGCAGTAGAACGCGAGACGATTGTTTCCCAGGATACAACGGAAAACGAACGAGTATGGGCACCACCAAAACCCGTTACCAACGAACCACAAAAGTGTTTGAACTCTTCTAAAAACAAAGAAAACCAGAGCAAAAGTTCCAAGCGCTTGGTGTATTATTTTTCTTTCTCTTACTTAAAATGAAAACGATGCTCTCTATATATAGATGGAAAATAAAAGAGATAAGTATGCCATTTATCATTCATTAATGAAACCTTTCGTTTGAAGTGCCAAATTAATTAATGGAATTAATTAACTTTTAGGGAACTTCAAAAGGTTTTCCAACAGTCAATGCCACTGGAAAAATCTGGCCATTCAAACAAACTTACCATGAGCCCAACAATTCAGTTACTTTCAATTAAGGATGGTAATTTGGGTTAGAATTTATTTATTTGTTCGATTCGATTCATTTTAAAGTGAATATTGATTTGAAAAAGTTGATTCGTTTAATAAATGAGTTATTTCGATTCGGTTCGTTTATTAAAAAAATCGAATACGAATTTAAACTGACTAATTCATTTATTCATTTTATTATTTTTCTTTATTAGTTATTGTTATTTTTCAATTAAGATTCGATAAATCATTGTCAATTATCATAAAAAAAAAATTAATATTATCTATATTTGGTAAGCTATTTTTAGTAAATTTATTAATTATGTATTTCATATGTATATATTTATAAAGAATTAATGTAAATAAATTTTATTAATTTGTGTTGTAATGACTAAACGGATATTCATATTCGATTCGTTTATTATACGATCAAAATTCGATTTTACGGTTTTCAAAAACTGGAATCATAACCGATTACGATTACAACTTCCTAAAATCGTAGAATCAGACAATTGGATTCAATTCTGAAATCGAATCAAACTGTGATCAGATCTACTGCATGCAATAATTTTCAAATGAGGAGATTCGTTACTTTCCCACCAAATTATATTGATCAATGCCAGGAAAGCACAGCTCCCGATTATAAAGAGATTAGATTTAGAGGTTTAAAAATACATGTGAATTTGTCCCTCGAAAAATGATAAATACACTAAATCGTACACATGATAATTTTTTTTAATCTTATAGTAAATAATTTTTTATTTTGTAATATTTATATATAATATGATTTGTAGTTTTATGTATATATCATTACTCGTAGTCCCTCTCTTGTATTTAAATAACAATAATTAATTATATTTTTACTACAACTTCCACTATAATTTTTACATATCAGCAAAGAATGCTGTGTTTTGCCGAAAATTATATTATGTGCCGGATGTATATGTCTTCTCTCTCACAGCAGGCGGCCCCACACAGTTGTGGGGCCCGCCTGCTGTGAGAGAGAAGGCATATACACCGGCACATGATATACCACCTCGCGTTTTGCTCTCAAAATTTAAGGCTGAATAAGACAAATGATAAAATGCTGACATGGCTGTTTTTTTTAAATTTTTTTAAAAAAGTGAATAATATCCACCCAATTAAAGAAAATCCAAATCACTCATTGCCCGTTGTCAAAACGTGTTCCTTACTTTTTTTTTTTTTTTGGTTTTTTTTTTTTAAAACGTGCTCCTTAAAAAATAAAATTAAAAATTATTAAAAATTCAATTCCGCTGTAAACTATTTTAATTTATGACAAACATTTAATTAATTCTTTAATTAATCTTATTTCTTTTAAATTATTTTTAATTAGTCCAAATATAAATCTTAAATTGACTTTATTAATACTTATATCCATATTTTACCTATGGGTGACTCAGCCCTTAACCAACTTGACGGTCGCTTGAAACCTCATCCAAAAAATAAGGTCTCATAAAAATTTTCATATATATATTTTAAGTATATTATAAAATTAATAAACAAATTTATATAGAAAGAAAAAAATTTATTTATGTTTGATTTTTATGTAAAATGTAATAATTTTTTTCCTAATTGATTAGTTAATTGTAGTGGAGTTATTAAAATTATTAAGTTATTAATTTTATTAAAAGTTTAGCTTAATATTTGTTATTTTTCAGATAAATAAATTGATTATTATTATTATTATTATTTTAAAAGCATCTTTAGTTAATTGAATTTATCTCAGTCTCATTTTTCACGTTGTTTCTCTATTGATGTTCTCATTTTTTTCTAAACAAAAAATATAAATAAATATATGTCATTATCATCCTAACATCTTTTATTTATTTATTTATTTTTTTCAAATTTTATCATTATATTCTTCTTTATAATTACTTCTTTACAAGTAATTTTTATTTGTAGGTCTTCAAAGTTGGATTTTTTTAACAATTGTCTATAGTTTAATTACTGAAAATAATAATAATTGCGCACATGAATACAATTAGTTAGAAAAATAAATTTAAAAAGGTATCGTTAAAATTTTTCGCTTAAGATCCCTAAAAAACTTGAGCCGACTTTATTGATTTTTATTCATCTCTATTAAATTATTATTTTTTAAAAATATTGTTCATACGTGAGCAGTGAAAATTTCATTGTTCACAATAATTTATTTTTTGAAATTGTTGGATATTTTTCATAAAGGTAATGACATTTTTATTAAAAACAACCACAATTTTGTGTAAGAATAGTAACATTTTCTGTATGGAAGTCACATTTTTACAATGATAGTAACATTTTTTTTTTAAGAACAATCATATATATATATTTTTTTTAAGGATAATGTTAGGAAACATAATCCATAATATATTTACATGTTTGTCCTCTTAGGATCTAACCATACATGTATTACTAGTCCTAGATTTATTTACAAACTAATTGAAATAAATATAAGTTAATCACAACACAATTGCATACATTTCTTCTTGTAGAGACCTCTTAATCAAACTTAATTGATTGCTTAACTCAATAAGCAAATGGTCTTATTTATAGGAGGGAAACCAAGTACTATTAGCCCACATGCATAGATTACTATTAATCTTTAATTACTATTTAATCACATGCATTGATTACTATGTAATCACATGTATTTGGATGCATAATGACTTTCTCTAACCCTTCCAAAAATGTTACCATCATGGGTGTACCATATGCTCCACACTTAACATTTTACTAATTATTGTTACTTAACAACTCTTGTTGTTACTTAATTATTTAATTAACAACTCTTGTTGTTACTTAATAATTTTCAACATGAAATTATTACTAATTGTTGTTATTTAACAACACCAAATAATTTCCAATTAACAACAATTTCCAACATCTCCCACTCACACATGATGGGATCAACAATTTTTATTATCTCTACAAGAATAATTCATACTTTGCAATTGTGTCGTGCGACCAGCATACTTCGAGAGCTCAATTGCTATACATCTGTTAGGAATATATAGCTGCTCGAAAAATGGATAGAACCATAGTTGATTATGTATGCAGTATCATCGATCATTTATCACATTAAAGCTCTCTCGATCTCTTTTCGAATGTAATATTTATTTTGTATTCACAATCATGTTTGATCACATAGAATAACATAATTGGTCGACCAGTGAATACAAGCTAATGTGATATTACTTATGTAATGATCTTCTCCTTTCTCGAATCTCTCAACCTTGATTCAATTCGCTTTTCCAGATATGTCCTTTCGGATCGAATCTCTCATGATCCTTCAGTAACACTCCAAGATAGCGATAATCAAATCTAAGTTTTGAGAAGCAGACAAGAGTCTAAAGGGTACAATGTGAGATTGAAATAATCTCAAGGGTCTCACACAATATCAAGACTGAGATCTTTACTTGTATTACCCTCAATAGTCGCAAATGTACACATGGTATGAAAACATGTGCTACAATATTCTCTCCTTTCTCATGGAGCGCATGTCTCATAAAATACCGTACAGATTATAGTTCAGACAAACACAATGTCTAACTCATAACTGACATTAAGACACGTAAGGTGAAACAAACTTATTCACCTTAGGTCTTATCACAGAGAAAGTGACCTCATAACGACATTACTTAATTTTCAAGCTTGAGCTCTCTAAATTATCACTCAGATAATTAGCTTAAAAATTTATCTCATCTCCCATTAACACAAAGTAATGGAGGCGATTGCCCGTGTGAGAGGGCCAATCATTCACTTGTCCGACATACTTCTCATACTAACCAATAATATATTTGTTTAAACATGTATCAACATAATAACATGTAAGCATTGAACACAAATATCAATGAGTATTAACATTAGTAAACATTATTTGGGAAAAATACATATCATAATATGTAAGCACATTAACATTTACGCAATCCCTGAGTTTTTACATGTCTAACAAAGACATCTATAGGAACAGGCTTGGTCAATGGATCTGCTACCATTTCTTGCGTAGAAAGGTACTTCATGTTTACCTCTTCTCGTGCAACTATGTCTTTCACAAAGTTATATTTGTATCTATATGTTTCGTTTTACAATGGAATTTTGGGTCTTTTGTGTAGGCTATCGCTGCTTCACTATCACAATTAACTAATACTGGACGAGAAGCTTCATTTGACATACCCAAATGATCCAAGAACCTTTTCAACCACACATCATCTTGTACTGCTGATGAAAAGGCCACAAATTCACCCTCAATTGTGGATAAGGCTATACAAGACTGTTTCTTACTGCTCCATGAAATAGCACCATTGTTTAGCAAGAAAACAAAACCGGAGGTAGATTTTTTTTCATCTAAATCTCCTCCCCAGTCAGCATCAGTATAGCCTCTCAATTGCAGATCATTTCCTTGATAACACAATGAGTAATCAGTTGTCCCTCTCAGATACCTAAATATTCTTTTAACTGCTTTCCAATGTGCTAGTCCTGGATTGGATTGGTATCTACTTACCATTCCAACAACAAAACAGATATCAGGTCTTGTACACAACATTGCGTACATTAAACTTCCAACTACATTTGCATAAGGAACTTTCTTCATTTGTTCCTTTTCCTGTGGAGTTTCAGGACACAATTTACGACTCAAAGCTTCAATTTTCGTGATAGGAGTATCAATGGGTTTACAAGCCTGCATTTGGAAGCGTTCAAGAATTTTCTTTATATATGACTCATGTGAAAGAGATAATAAATTCTTTGAACGATTTCTTGAGATCTTAACCCCAAGAATATATGCAGCTTTACCCATATCTTTCATCCCGAAGTTAGATGATAACCATTCTTTGATGTGTTTTACAAATTCCTTATCATTTCCGGCTATAAATATATCATCCACGTACAAAGATAAGATAATGAACTTATCTTTATCTCTCTTGGTGTACACACAATGATCATCATCCATCATTGTGAAATCATTTGAAATGATTGTATTGTGGAATCGTATATACCATTGTCTAGACGATTGCTTGAGACCATATATAGACTTTAAAAGTCTACATACTTTCTCCTTTTCATTTTCTTTTATGAAACCTTCTAGTTGTTCCATGTAGATTTCTTCATCAAGTTCTCCATTGAGAAAATCAGTTTTTACATCCATTTGATGTAATTCGAGATCCATGCTTGCTACTATAGCCAGAATCAAACGAATTGAGGTAAACCTTACAACGGGTGAAAAAGTCTCTTCGTAGTCAATTCCTTTCTGTTGTGTATACCCTTTTGCTACAAGCCGTGCTTTATATCTTTCGATATTGCCATCAGCATTACACTTTATTTTAAGAACCCTTTTGTTCTTGATAGCTTTGCGTCCTTTGGGTAGATCAACCAATTTCCAAACTTGGTTGGACCTCATTGACTTCATTTCGTCTTCCATTGCTTTCATCCATTTTTCCTTAGCAGGACACTGAAGAGCCTCTTTTATGTTTGTAGGTTCTTCATCCTCTTGAGGTAGAATCATAAAGGTTTCTCATTCGATATCGAAACGACGTCGAGGAATGTCTATACGATTACTACGTCGTAATTGAGATTCTAGTGGTGGAACTGATTCCTCATTTTCCATATTATTCCCATTTGGATCGTGCACATTGATCCCACTTGGATTATGTACATCATTCCCACTCGGATCACATAAATGAGACTCGTGTGAAACTAATTAATCATTTTGAGATTCATGTGAAACAGATTCATCATGTTTTCTCAAATTTCTCTCATCACTCACACTTGAATTAGGTAAACCTGAGTGTTCACCAATCATGTGATCCATGTGATCTTGAGTTTCATATAGAGATAAATCTTGACCTATCTCTCCATGCTTAGGAAAATTATTTTCTAAAAATGTGATATCTCGTGATTCAAATTCTGTCACGCCTCCACTTTCATGTTCACCTATGCAAACATACCCTTTTGATTGTTCAGAATATCTTATAAAGATACATTTTTTTCCTATTGGGCCTAACTTTCCATGTTTGTGAGAACGCACATGAACATAGGCCGCACAACCCCAAGGTTTCAGAAAGTGAATATATGGTTTGCGACCTGTCCATAACTCATATGGTGTGGTGGCAACATATTTTGATGGCACTCGGTTAAGTACATATGTGGCAGTTAATAATGCATCACCTCAATAGGTTATAGGCAAATTTTCTTGTGCCATCATAGACCTAACCATTTCAAGAAGAGTTCTATTTCTTCTTTCCGCAACACCATTTTGTTGAGGAGTAGCAGAAGTAGTCAACTGACGACTAATTTCTTTTTCATCACATAATTCTCTGAACTGATCAGATAAGTACTCACGACCACAGTCAGTGCGTAGTGCTTTAATTTTCCTGTCCAATTGATTTTCTGTTAAATTCATAAATTTCTTGAAACATTCTAATGATTCAGATTTATGAGCAATCAAATAGACATAACTAAAACGTGTAAAAGCATCTATGAATGTGATGAAATAAGATGTTCCATGCCTTGCCCTGACATTCATTGGACCACAGATATCTGAATAGATTAATTGTAATGGAAATTATGCTCTAGTCCCTTTTCCAAATGGTTTTCTCGCAGTTTTTTCAGCGAAGCAATATTCATAGGTTGACAATTCTACCTTCTCAATATTTCCCAGAAAGCCTTCTTTGGCTAATCTGTTCATTCTTTGCTTGCCAATGTGGCCAAGTCTAGCATGCCACACAATTATATCACCATCATTATTGACAGTTGAAGTAACAAACGAAAAACTGGAATTGTGATTGAAACACTCAACATTCAATACAATAAAACCATCAAGAAAATAACCAGAACCATATTGTATTGTACCTAAGTACAAATCAACACCAAATTTATGGAAGTTCAAATTGAAAACTAAATTAACCAAAACCAACACAGAAACTAAATTTCGACGAATTTATGGAGCAAACAATACATCATGTAGTAGTAAGTTTTTCCACCATGCATGACTAACTTGCATGTTCCTATTCCTTTGACTTCAACCCGTGAGTTGTTGCCAACATATATCCACTTCACCCCAGTTGAAATTCGTCAAAATTCCATGAAGGCATCTTATCATTCGTTACATGGTCTGTGGCTCCTGAGTCTACATTCCACAAAGGATTAGATTCAGTTAGAAAGATTGAACTTGAAACACATAGTTCATTTAAATATGCACGAAAGGTATTCACCTTTTTAGGCTCATTGCAGTCACGAGCAAAATGACATTTCTTACAACAGTTAAAAAATTTAACCTTTGCCATGTTTTTCTTTTTGGTATGACGTTTTCCTTTCCCATGTTGATTGGTTTTCTGTTTCTTTTCTGCCTTGGAAGAATTTTGTTCTTTTCGGAACTGGAACCCACCACCATGAAATTTTATTTTCTTCTTGAAATCCCCATGTTTGCTAGTTTCTGTCATATACACTTCAGTATTTGACTTAGCGGCCGCGAGTCGGTCGCTTTCTAATTCAAGGTGACGTTTAGCATCATCAAAGGTTTTGATGATCTCATTGTGGGTCAAATGCATCTTCATATGCTCCCAAATTTGGAAGAGAACGAATGACCGCTTGGACTTTCTGTTCATCTGTAAGAACATGTCCAGCATCTGCCAGTTCAGTAATCATGTTTGACATTTGCCTTAAGTGTTTTGACATAGTAAACTCAGAGCGTTTCTTGTATGTGTCAAACTTGATTTTCAGTGACCTGAGTTTGGTTATTGAGGTAGTACCAAACTTTTCAGCTAGCGTGGACCACATGTCCTTAGCCATGTCATATTTCCTGAACTCTTTCATTAGGTCATTATCCATACTGCTTAGTAACGTAATGCGGGCAATGAAATTCTTTTTCTTCCAGGCCTCATAAGCCTCTCGGTCTCGCCTGTGTTAGGCCGTAGTGCCCTGTTCAGGTTCATTCATGCTCATTTTCAGGGTTTCAAGAACCTCTTGTTCTTCTAGCACATATTGGATTTTTATGCTCCAAATTTCATAATTATCGCCATTTAGTTTCTCACCCTTGTTGAGTTCAGCGATAATATTCTTTGTTGCGGAAGCCATTAAAAAACACAAAGTTTCTACAAATATTCATGCACAATTGTTAATACTTTTGTTTATTTTATCATGAAATGAATTATGTTTAATAAAATTCTTCAATGGGGTTAGAGTCAAAATGCCACTATGTGTCCAATCATCATCTAATTACCCAATGTAAAAATATTATCAACATAATCAATTATGTAAAATCATTCTCTAAAAAATTACATAAATTTTTAGAACCTCTTAATCATGCGACAATTAATGTACATGATACTCATTATTGATTTAATTACATAAATTAAATTCAACATAGAACATCCATACATATAAATATAATATTTACATGTCGTGAAATAACAAATCATTACACACAAAAAAACATGATAAAATTAATATTTTACAATAATAATTTCCCAATTTTAGAGTCCCAACTCATATATGTTTTAGGATACGAATCATCAAACTCTTTGGGTAACACGTAATTGATCTTGGACAGCCATAGAAATCCGATAGCAAATTTAGGATCTTTGTAACGTTTCCGAGACATCAAAGGAAAAATTGTATTATTTGCCTTATGTCGGAGATAGTGAATCGCTAACCTCTCAATGGCTTTATTATAAGGAACATGTTTTTCCTCACGTTTTACTAATATCCAAATACGAGTAAGTTGTTTTTGCCATATCTTAGGGAGAGTGTTTCTCAGTAATCTGAATCTATTTGGCTGTCCTATCCAATTACCTGCCCAGATAGACTCCTGTAACATGTTATTGAAAGTGATGATATGCGAAATCATATCATCGCTTTCACTCATTCGATATTTATCCATATTCAACAACATGTCTGATATCATCTCCCTGTCTGTGGGTGTCGTAATCATTTTTACAACTCTTCGAATAATCGCCATGATTTTTCTGCAACAAATACAAGGAAAAATCAATACAATGAAACACAAAGTTACATTGACTAAAATAAACATCACAAAGATATTTATTTACATAAACGCAAAGTTTATATGATAAAACAAATTTATCATGGCCGATTAATACAATATGTAAAAAGGATTAGATATTTAATCATGACGGATCAGAATTACCGAAGCAAACTGATACAGACATGACCCACAAGGGCGAAAACAGATGTCCACGCGCCACAGGAGAGGCACACGCGCCGCCACGCGCCTCCACGGGCTCCCATTCGCCCTCACGCGCTCTCACGCGCCGGCCAGCCTCGGCCAAGTCACATGCGTGGACGACATGTCGTCCATGTGTTCGGTGGCCATCTGACATGTCGTTTGGATCTAATACTGCCAGCCGACTTGTCGGTTGACATGTTGTGGACGACATGTCGTCCTTCTCGTTATTATGCGTACGACTTGTCGTACATAACCGGATGACATGTCGTCTGTAATTAAGGCACACGTACGACAGGTCGTACAGAATCCGAACGACTTGTCATCCTCTTCTCTAAATAGCGGATGACATGTAGTACGGCTCTTATGTGAGTGTTTTTCTGGGTAAAAATAGATTCATCTAGCCAACTTCTAGGGTCCATATCTTTCTCAACTATAATCCGAATTAAGCAAATGATATACCAAATTGAAGATCTCATGACCTAGTTTTCAAAACATATTTGAACATGCGATTATCAATTTTCTACAGAGAGTTATTATGGCCCAAATTTGGAAGAAAATCATTTTTATAAAAACAAAAACCAGAAGCATTTTTAACAACTTTCTTGCATGTTCATGCAATTTTTGTGTAATCCAACTAGAATATATGCATTTAAGCTCTGATACCAATGTTAGGAAACATAATCCCTAATATATTTACATGTTTGTCCTCTTAGGATCTAACCTACATGTATTACTAGTCCTAGATTTATTTACAAACTAATTGAAATAATCTAAGTTAATCACAACACAATTGCATACATCTTTTTGTAGAGACCTCTTAATCAACTTAATTGATTGCTTAACTCAATAAGCAAATGGTCTTATTATAGGAGGGAAACCAAGTCACTATTAGCTCACATGCATGGATTACTATTAATCTTTGATTACTATTTAATCATATGCATTGATTATTATGTAATCACATGTATTTGGATGCATAATGACTTTCTCTAACCCTTCCAAAAATGTTACCATCATGGGTGTACCATATGTTCCACACTTAACATTTTACTAATTGTTGTTACTTAACAACTCTTGTTGTTACTTAATAATTTCTAACATGAAATTATTACTAATTGTTGTTATTTAACAACACCAAATAATTTCCAATTAACAACAATTTCCAACATCTCCCACTCACACATGATGAGATCAACAATTTTTATTATCTCTACAAGAATAATTCATACTTTGCAATTGTGTCGTGCGACCAGCATACTTCGAGAGCTCAATTGCTATACATCTGTTAGGAATATATAGCTGCTCGAAAAATGGATAGAACCATAGTTGATTATGTATGCAGTATCCTCGATATATTTAAGAACAATCATATATATATATATTTTTAAGAACAATCATATATATATATATATATATATATTAAGGATAATGTTAGGAAACATAATCCCTAATATATTTACATGTTTGTTCTCTTAGGATCTAACCATACATGTATTACTAGTCCTAGATTTATTTACAAACTAATTGAAATAAATCTAAGTTAATCACAACACAATTGCATACATTTCTTCTTGTAGAGACCTCTTAATCAAACGTAATTGATTGCTTAACTCAATAAGCAAATGATCTTATTTATAGGAGGAAAACCAAGTCACTATTAGCACACATGCATGGATTACTATTAATCTTTGATTACTATTTAATCACATGCATTAATTACTATTTAATCACATGCATTGATTACTATGTAATCACATGTATTTGGATACATAATGACTTTCTCTAACCCTTCCAAAAATGTTACCATCATGGGTGTATCATATGTTCCTCACTTAACATTTTACTAATTGTTGTTACTTAACAACTCTTATTGTTACTTAATTATTTGATTAACATCTCTTGTTGTTACTTAATAATTTCCAACATGAAATTATTACTAATTGTTGTTATTTAACAACACCAAATAATTTCCAATTAACAACAATTTCCAACAGATAATTACATTTTTAATAAGGATAGTCAAATTTTTGTAAGGAAATACATTTTTTGTTAGCACAATCATATTTTCGAAATTTATATTATGTGCGACATGGTAACTTTGAGTCTTTTTTTAACATTGTTGAATTCCTAATCTGAGAGAGGTTTTTTTAATGAAAATTGTTAGTATGAATGTTAATTGTATGTAACATTTTATAAATTGTGATTTATAGTCTGGATAAATAAAAAATGAATATTTAAAAATGACTTATTAGTAATTTATATCGGATCATTTTTTTGGTCATATTTTAGAAGTTGTGGTAAGTATATCATTATTGTTTAAATAATAAATGTCCGATGGATTTGGATTATAATATCATCAGAATTGTATTATCATTTATCACATGGTTTTGAATCTTCGTAAGATGGAGTGCAAGATAATTTATTTAATGTTTTTTCCGACATCTGACCAAGGCTACTCTACTGGCAGTCTTCCTAGTACCCAAATTGGCAATTTCCAACTCATAAATTCCCAACAACTTGCAATTATATCATTTAGAAAGCAATAATAAACGTTTTATGACTATTACTATTACTATTTCTAATTTTTGTCTTTAAGCAAATCCATAATTAAGCCGACGCCTGCTACTTAGATATACTATATATATATTTGGTCTAATATCCAACTTCCATCTCTTTTCTTAAAAATAAAAAAACAGAAGTCTTGTTTGAATTATATTTTGTATTGTTTGACTAATTTTGCGCCATTTCCGGGTCAAAATTTGGTAACTTCAAATTATGAGCTTACCCGACCCAATCAATTACTTTAATGTTTTTTTTTTTTTTTTTTGAAAGAGGAATATATTAAAGCAGGTTAAAGGATACATAATTGTTCGGGGGAAACCTCCCAACCAACAATCAGAAAACCTATCTTTACAAACAGTCTTAGCTACATTATGAGTAAACATGTTATATGCTCTTGACCTAAATTGAAATTTTACAAAACTCATTCTTGAAGTTGATTCTTGAATTTCTGAGATAATCCAACAAAATTGAGAAACTTGAGCTGTAAATATGTAATATGATCCTTAAACTGAAAATTAAAAACATTACCTGAAACTATAAATAAGACTCGAAACTGAAAACTATAATCATGCAGATGACTATATAATATAAACTAGAAACATGACTGAAAACTATAAACATGATAACATGAAAACCCTATGGAAGGTTTTGTTCGAATGGGCTGACGAACGTGTCACAAACGCAAACACTGATTGCGTTCGAATGACATAATGAACACAACACAAATGTGATTCTAAAAATTCTCTACATTCTGACTGAACTTGACTTGTCCGGGGTCGGTCCATTCACATACCCTTCATGTGCATAAAATATTGCATCCATCAACTATATGATCATGCTAAACAAGCTAAAATGACTGGGGTGTTACACTGTTTATATCGGTCGATGAACTAGTAAATCAGTTAACGTGTAATCACCTAAACTATTTTCAAAAAATTTCTCCTGAGTTGAGTTTTTTTTTTTTTTTTTTTTTTTTTTTTTTTTTTTAATGCGTAATCACTCCCAATATTTGATATTAATGAGTTATTATGAAGAAATATAGATAAATTAGAGGTATATATTACCAGTTAATTTATCCGGAATAAAATTAAAAGTCGACTTCGCCCGCCGACGCGCTTCCGCTGTATTTGCCCCAACATAAATGGTATCAGAGCGGGTCTGATCCTGCATCCATAACCGATTTCATGCAATAATATATGATATTAGATTCCAAATTAATGTTTACACATGTAATTAATCTAGATATTTCTTGAATTCGTGGTTTCACATCAACGGGAAACATAATAGAGTCTTAATCATTAAGTTCAGTTATGGTATCCCGAGTAGAACTAATTTATCAAGAAATTGATCTGGATTAAATATTATATTTGATGTAGATACCAAGCCGAAACTGCGTAGGTATGGATGATGGTAGTTTGATTACGCTAGTTGAAGTTATATGATAAGAGATAAAATTGATAAAAAAAAAAATTTATATAGAAAGAAAAAAATATATTTATGTTTGATTTTTATGTAAAATATAATAATTTTTTTCTTAATTGATTAGTTAATTGTAATGGAGTTATTAAAATTATTAAGTTATTACATTTTATTAAACGTTTAGCTTAATATTTGTTATTTTTCAAATAAATAATTTGATTATTATTATTATTATTTTAAAAGTATCTTTAGTTAATTGAACTTATCTCAGTCTCATTTTTCACGTTGTTTCTCTATTTATGTTCTCATTTTTTTCTAAACAAAAAATACAAATAAATATATGTCATTATCATCCTAACATCATTTTTTTTTTCAAATTTTTTCATTATATTCTTCTTTATAATTACTTCTTTACAAGTAATTTTTTTCGTATGTTTTCAAAGTTGGATTTTTTTAACAATTGTCTATAGTTTAATTACTGAAAATAAAATAAAATAATAATAATTGCGCACATGATTAATAGGGGTGGGCATTATCGGATTCGGATCGGATCGGATCGAATCCGAATCCGATCCGATCCGATTAGTATTAGTTTGTTTGATCCGATAAGGTTTGATAGCCTTATCAAACTCGATCCGATCCGATCCGATAATTATCGGATCGGATCGGATTTGTTTGATCCGATTCGAATACTTAACGAATCGGATAAATCCGATTTGATAACGGATTCGAATCCGATAGAGAATCCGATTTGATAATGAATCCGATAATGGATTCGATTTGATAACGGATCCGATTCGATAACGGATTCGATTTGATAAAATTGATTTGAATTTTAAGTTATCCGATCCGATTCGATAAAATTGTTACAAATTTACAAATTTTCAGATAAATTTTTCGAATCGAATCCGTTATCAAATCGAATTTGTTATCAAATCGAATCTACTATCGGATTTATTATCAAATCGGATTCCCTATCGGATTTCGAATCCGTTATCAAATCGGATTCCTTATCGGATTCGGATTTGTTATCAAATCGGATAAAATCCGATTCGATTCGATGGTTATCAAATTTATCCGATCCGATCCGAAATTCGACAAACGAACCAAACATGATTCGATTGGGTTCGATAGCCAAATCCGATCCGATTCGATCCGATATTATCGGATCGGATCGGATCTGACCCGATCCGATCCGATGCCCACCCCTACACATGAATACTGTTGACGGCTGATTTCGGTCTCAGGGGCAATAAAAGTTTTTACTCTCGAGACAATCCCCCCTCAATAGTGAATTTGTTTGGTTATGAGGGAACCAAAAACAAATTTAGCAAAATACAGATAAATACACCAATCAACAAGGAGATTTAACGTGGTTCGGCGGATCAGATCCCACCTACGTCCACGGGCACAAAAATGAATGATACTTTTATTACTGAGATATGCTTCTCTGATCTCTCTTGTGTTTACAAGTCTAATCACAATTCTTTCTTGTTCTCTCATTAACTAACTTCTGCTTACCAATGTGCTTTCCCCTCCTATTTATAATAGCAAAGGAACGATTTCATTTTCCCACAAGAATATGATAACTTATCTCATTATCCCATAAGAATAAGATAACTTATCTCCTTTATCCCATAAGAATATGATAACTTATCTCCTTACCACATAAGAATATGATAACTTATCTTCTTACCACATAAGAATATGATAACTTATCTATTTATCCCATAAGAATATGATAACTTATTATCCGAAGCATATCTCGCTATCTGGTCGGTCTTTATGAGGTCGGTCACGATGGTCTTTTGAACTGAGAATGCTGCTATCGATCTGATAATGCCCGGTCATCCGATCTTAAGTGGTCGATTTACCGATCGTAAAGTGCTCGGCCCCTTACCGTTGGCGTATACAACATCGAATGGTCGGGTCGGCATTAGTGGTCTCGATCAAGAAGGGAGTTACCCTTTTACCCCTGCCGTACTGCTTAAATATCATAGTGCTTAAAAAACACCATCAACAAATACAATTAGTTAGAAAAATAAATTTAATAAGGTATCGTTAAAATTTTTCGCCTAAGATCCCTAAAAAACTTGAGCCGACTTTATTAATTTTTATTCATCTCTATTAAAATATTATTATTTTTAAAATATTGTTCATGCGTGAGCAGTGAAATTGTTCACAATAATTTATTTTTTGAAATTGTTGGATATTTTTCATAAAGGTAGTGACATTTTTATTAAAAACAACCACAATTTTTTGTAAGAATAGTAACATTTTCTGTATGGAAGTCACATTTTTTCAATGATAGTAACATTTTTTTAAGAGCAATCATATATATATATTTAAGGATAATCACATTTTTAATAAGGATAGTTAAATTTTTGTAAGGAAATACATTTTTTGTGAGCATAATCATATTTTCAAAATTTATATTATTCGCGACATAGTAACTTTGAGTCTTTTTTTTAACATTGTTGAATTCTTAATATGAGAGAGATTTTTTTAATGAAAATTGTTAGTGTTTGCACAATTTTCTGTCAATGAGCGTGGAAGGTCCAAACCTCCCGAGATAAAGTCACAGCAAGAGGTGTTTGATTCAACGAAAATGCCTCCAAGGGGCACTAGCACACAAATTATGATTCTACAAATTACAAATCTAGGAAATTAAGATACTTGCTCGTTATGAGTCTTCATTTTTTCTTTTTTCTTTGTCTTTCCACGCCTGAACCTTTTATAGTGAATAGTCATGCCAACCGTTTGAGCAATTTTGCTTTCCTTAGTTCAAGGGCTTCCACGTTTCACGCTCGGATGTAACCGATGGATCGTGCATTTAACTGTCAGACTGTGGGGACTTACTACTTAACTGCTAGATCGTGAGATCAACTGCAACACATCTGTTCGCATGGTAATCACCATAATTGCTTTTCCCTTTATCGCCCTTCGTTGGCTGGTAGATTCGCTCTGTATTGGATGATTACCTCTTCATTCCTCTTTCGTCCCTCATAGACTCGTTCGTGCTAGGGTGATTTTTTCCTGCTAACAATTGTCCCCCGAATTCGCCTTGATTGATTTGGAAGATGAAATCGAGGCGAAATTTCTTTAAGTAAAATGAGGATGATACCATCGGCCCGATTTTTAATTTGGCTTCGGCCTGCTGGTTTTCGCCCTTTCTCTTATCATCATTTGCGGCCATTGTTTACATTTCCTATGTGAACCTATCATTGCTCCAATAAATGCGCGACCTTCAAAACATGTCTTATCGAAGGCCATCATGGCGCCAATTAAATCACCGTCGTTCATGTCAATTCCTTGTCAAATCACATCTGACATCGCCCTTTTCGTTTTCCCGCTATTTTTTTCTTTCTTCGAATTAGGTTTCAACACCTATCTAGGGCGACCCTTCATCTCGGTTATATATAAATCCATGAATCTTCTTTTGCCATTTTTCTTTCATTCTTCTTCCCTTCGAATTTCAACTACTCTGTTAGCTGCTATAGCCTCTGCTTCCACGAAAAAAGCTTCTTCAACCTTCAGTGATTACCAAACTGCTTTGGGTGATCCTTCTATCGGCTTCTTTGAGGTCTATACCCTTGATGAAAACTACAGATTGCATTCTTTGGGTCCGATTTTCGTCAGTGATACTGCCATTGCCACGACTCCCCTAGCTCAACTGTTTCCTTCTATTTCCAACCTTCCTTTTTCGGAATCCTTGAATGTGTCTCCTCTTGCCCAGTCCAATCCTATCCGCACTTGGCCCAAACCTGACTCCTCGTTTGAGATCTGGTTCAAACAGATGAAATTGCATGCAGAGATCCACACTTTTCTCGAAGACAATGGTTTGCATTCTCTCATAGAGCCTTCTTTGGCCTTGCCTCCTTTTGACCGAATTTTATTTCCTACTTCGTTGCTCTTTTGGTCTTCTGATTACAACGTCTTCATTTTTCCATCCAGTCGCTTAACCATTACTCTTCGTGACATTAGTGCCTTGACCGAGTTAAATCCTTTGGGTGCAATCATTTATGCTCGCACTACTTTTCATTTTCCTCATTCTTCTATGGATAATTCGGCATTCTCTTATTATTCCGCTTTTTTTCGTGCATTTTCCGAGTCAGCTGGTCCTATTTCAGTGTTGGAACGCACCGCTTTTATTCATTATTGGCTTTGCAAATACATAATTTGCGTGCCTAGTCAGAAACCTGTAGCGGGCTACCTTCCCATTTCGTCGGATATTGCTAACGGCCGGCGTTTGGATGTGTGCTCCTTTTTTTTGGCCGCCATTTATCGGGGTTTGGTCGTTCTCCAAAAACAGCTTCGGTCTGGGGCTTCACCGATCGCCTCTGGTCCTCTTTGGCTCGTCCAGCTTTGGTTTAGAGCCTCTTTTCCAGTCTTCGGCTCTATCGAATCAAATCGCTCGTATCCTTGTGCATGCTTCTTGTTCGCCCAACTGGGGCCAACTTCCTTTCTTCCTCGCTCTATTTTTGAGTATTTCTACACCCTTTCCCGGGTCCCGTCTTTCTTTCCTTTCTCCTTGGGCGACAACCCTTCTTTTGTCTATGAGCTTCCCGAGGCAGATGGGGATGAATCAGTCAATCACATATGGCGCAAGTTTTTATGCACAAGTTACCTGATTCATGATATTTTGAATGACGCGAATGTAAGGCTGGGGTGGAAATATACTCTCCCAACTTCACCGCCCGCCAATTCGGCCTCGTTCAATGATGGCCCATTCCGTTGTTTCATTCTCATTCCACCCCAGCGGAACGTTTCAAGGTCCTTTCACTTTCAGACATTGATCAGTGTTTGTCTGAGGCTCGTTTTTTGCTATCTTCTTTTTCATGTGCTTCTTTCTCTCATTGCACATCGGTCCACCTGTAGGCATTGCATTTTCGCATGTGAAACCCGATGATGAGTCTCAGTTGGAGGCACTACCTTTTTAGCTAAGGATATTGCGGGAAACAGAGGTCGGAAGGGGAAATTTGAAATAAGTACGTCATCAAGTTCATTTTCAAGCTCACTGTCTTCGTTAGTGCTGCGTTCGTTACTTCGTTCGAATGTCAGGCAGATTGCGGACGTTCGTGTAGCGTTCGAATTGGCGTTCGAACGGCGTCGGTGTTTCTGGTTTTGCTGCTAGCCTCGCACCACAGCCCAATTAGCTCCCCAAAGCCCATAAAACACATCCCAATTTAATTAAATTAAACATTAAACATTAAATAAAATATTTAAACCATTTACCAATTAAACAAAACATAAAATATAATCATACCTAATTTAAACAAATCAAATATAATTATTCCTAACTAAATAAAATTATATGCTAATCTAAAATATTGACTTCCTAACTAAACAAATCACATACTAAATTAAAAAGATGTCATGCCTAATTAAAATCAATCATAACCAATTTAAAGACATTGACTTCCTAATATAGCCAAGATTTGTCCCCCCTCAATCCTTGACTTTCCTTGCTCAACACCAAATCATATCTCTCTTTAATGCACCAAATCCCTTCCTTGTGAGACAAGGTGAAGCCCTAACCCTTCTCTATATAAACAACCTCTAGCCTAAGCCATCTGCCCCCTTCAGACAAGATCATTCACGGTAATAGCATAAAGAAGTAAAGAATAATTCTCTTCATCTCCTCCACTCACCAAGCCGAAACCAGCCCCATACAGCAGCCCTCAATTACCGAAAATTACACCCCTATAAACACCTTAGATCACCGAAAAATATAGCCCCAAAACAGTCCTCACAAGTTCCGCATAACAGCAACCTCTTTACTTCTCAGAATTGCCGCACAATACCCTCTCCAAACAGTTCAATCCGTAGCCCACTTACGCAAACCGAAACTGAACAAAAACCAGTCCCTAAATCACGCCCAAACAGCAGTAATTTAACCCCTAAAACAGCAGCAAAATACACTTAAAACATTCCCTAAAAATCTTAAAAATAGTAACATAAAAACTGCATTCATAATCCTTAAAATAATCACACAAGACTGCACTAAGAACCCACACAAAGACTTGGAATAGTCCTTTAAAACGTCAAACAAGTGACCTGAACAGTGAGCAGTGAAACAGAGGCCGAACAGTAGCAGAACGGAGTGCAAACCGCAAGCAAAACAACAAAGCAGTGAGCTAGGACGCTAAACTAGTGAACCAGAGAAGTTGAGGAGCTGTACCATTCCGACGTCCAAGAAACGCAAGCCTGAAAGTTGGCAAAAAGGTTAGACCGGAGGGTATCTTTCACACTCGCTTTTTGTACTATTTATTAAATATTGCTTGTATGATTGTCATGTTGAAATGCATGTTGTGGCCCTTGAGTAGATAAATATGCATGAATTGTGAGATATTGTATGATGTGGCTGTGGAATAAAATGAGAGATGTGTCAACTCTCGCGGTATATCGGATGGAAACCCGGACATAAATTTCATAGCTGATTCCGAATGGACGGTAATATGATCTGTACTCGGGACACAACTCCACATACCGCTTGAGTAAACGGCACTCTCTTTTTGTTTTGTGTTGCTTTGGTTTATTTACTTTTCATCATTTGAATTTTGCATGTTGCTTATGTATGCATGACTCAATCGAGCGCATGGGCTTAGTAAGTGGAATGAAAGATCCCCTATGGGGAGGGGTTAAAGCCCGTTACCACGATGCTATGCCGTGCCGGTTATGTGTGTTCGGTTGAATGCAAGATACGTTCAATCGGACACACCAAGTTTGATGTTATCGCTTTTAATTCTTGGCATGCATGATTCAATCGAGCGCATGGGCTTAGTAAGTGGAATGAAAGATCCCCTATGGGGAGGGGTTAAAGCCCTTTACCACGATGCTTTGCCGCGCCGGTTGATGTGTGTTCGGTTGGATGTAAGATGTGTTCAATCGGGCATACTTAGTTTGATATGATTGTCTTTATGTTTGCATGCATGATACGATCGAGCGCATGGGCTTAGCAAGTGGGATGAAAGATCCCCTGTGGGGAGGGGTTAAAGCCCTTTACCACGATGTTTTGCCGCGCCTCGCATTGTACTATTCGTCATTTATGTATTGCGTCCCATTTCATGCATCAGGTCTGTTCCCGTTCGAACGCGTTTACTAACGCAACTCGAACGCGCAAGCATTTTGCCTTATCATGCATCAGGTCCCATTTCTGTTCGAACGCGTTCACGAACGCCATACGAACGCGAGTATTTTGTTTCATTTATATTCGAACGCGTTCACAAACGCCATACGAACGTGAGCATTCTGTTTCATTTCCGTTCGAACGCGTTTACGAACGCTACTCGAACGAGAACCTTCTGTTTATCGTTCGAACGCGTATACGAACGCTGCACGAACGCCCACGGTAAACAGATCCTCTTGCATCACATTACGACATGTCCATCTTAGCACATAGTTACCCTTTTTACGTTATGCATTGGTATTACCTCTCTAGTTGTCTATTTCTGTTATGCGCTTAAATATCTTTTCTTAATATGCATGCTAGTAAGAATGCTATTTGTTTGCGCTTCTGTGTCCACCAATGCGTTCATTAACTTGTATGCTTGCCGTATGATAATCCTTATGTATGCAAATTGAGACATAGATTACATGCAAATAGGTTGTATGCAAATTCGAATATGTGTTACATATAAATTTAGATGAACTCGTTGACGTATGTATGTGGATTTAGAAGTATGATATTCTTAGAAATAAGTGTTACTTAAGCCTGATTAAATTATTATATAAATCCTTTCATTACAAGTGGCTTAAGTAAGGGACCATTCCGAACCCAACGGTTTGAGGTCTTCCATTGCGAGGGGTGAGTGCGGCCTTAAATCTTTGTCCCGGTTCACACCGGGTGGCGACTCCATGTTATTTCGTACTTGCCAACCAGGCCGCGAGCCTAGAACAGCGTCGCCCAGGTTCTGTTGTCTACACCACCCCCTCTTTGATCGTTTTTGGCCGTCCAGCCGTGAAAGGATGTTTTCTTTGCCTTATTCTATAGTTTTATCTGGCATTTCTTTCTCCTCAAAGCCTTCAGATACAGCTGGGTCAAGGAAGCCTATTGAGAAAGCAGCGAAGAAGGCGAGCTCCCAACAAGCTAAACGGAAACATCCTTCTCCGACCCATAGTTCTGATTCGGACAAGCCCCTGATTCTTCGTCGGGCTAAGGTAAATTTTTTTAAATTGATTTTGTTTCTCGTGCAGACGTCCAGGACATAATCGTCTTCCGGCATGTCTGAATCGGCTCATGCTTCGGGGTCTGAGGCTCCAGTTATCCAAAATCCTTTGGTGGAAGTTGAAGATACCGAAACCCCGGTCGTTCAACTTCCATCAGATGAGGGTGAGGCGACCGATACTCCAATCATTCAACACCCACCAGAAGGGGACGAAGCAACTGATGCCACCCATTCGACCAGGGCCTATCCCCAATGTACGGGGTCAAGTATAGTATTAGGCCGTTTGCGCCTGTTTTTTGAGGAAATCCCAAGAGACCATCCCTTATTTGAATATCACCAATTGGACGATCATGTCCCTACTGTGCAAGAACAAGATGACGAGCCTATTCGGCCATATAACGAGCCTATTTGGCCAGACGACGAGCCTCTTTGGCGTCATCTCAAACAGATTTATCCCTCAATGCGCAGCTGGGCTGCTGCGGGATTTAAGGGAAGTTATATGGATATAGACGGCCTGTTTAGTCTGGCTGAATTGGAGTTAATAGATGAGGCTCGGTCACTGTATAAAGATGATGTAATTCACCGTATTTATGTAGAGATGAAAGTTATTTATGTTACTGTCTCTTCCGATTTTGATTCTTCGCAAGAGGCCCAGCCGTCAACCATGCCGAGTTCCTCATATTTTGATCTTGCAGTGCCACGGCCTTCTCCCGAACGGTCATCACCTCTTCGGGCGGTGTCTCATGTTCCTTCGATGCAACAACCTTCTGCCCCCGAACGTCCATCATCTATAGTCTCATTGCCATCATTTCTTCGGGTGGCATCTCCCGTTCCCTCGCCTCAATCTCCTAGAAGAGAGCCTGCGTCACCTATGGCGACCGCTGATTAGCCATCCAGTTCCACCTCTAGATCTGGAGCTGTAAGTCTTTCTTTCCTATTTTCCTTTCTATCGTCCTTTTGGCTCTCGTTTGTTAAATATTTTTTGTACACAGGGGTCCGATCCATTAATACAATCGGTCCAGGACTTTCTGGCCGATCTTGATTGGCTAGCCTGTGCTTCGACTCATCCTTCCTCGTCTTCCGCCCGAGCAACTACAGACTTGGAGGCTCTTCGGAAGGTCGTTGATCAATATGCCTCTCTCACTTCGCTGGAAATCGGTCAAGCCGCTTCGCCCGAAAATATGCTCAAGTTAGAAAAGGTTTCCTCAGAGCTAGCTCGACTGCTGGGTCTTCCTGTGTTGCCTATACCAGTGGAGAACCGACTTTTCCTCCAAGACTTGCAGAACGAGGTTGCAACCTTTATTCTTCGTTACTGCAATATACACAGTCAGAAGGCTGGGCTTCGTTCTTCCATGGCCAAGAAAGAAAGACTACGTGATTCCCTCAACACTTTCCGCCAAACAATACAGGAAGCTACAGACGAAATGGTGATGGAGGATTCGGTGCTGCTGGATCTAGGACGACAATTATAGGAAATTCAGCGCCTTATCGAGAAGAGTCACATGAGAAGAAAGGCCAAGAGAAAAACCATTGCTTCTCAATTAGCTGAGGTGAACACTTTTATGGCGGAGTTCAAAGATTTAGCTCAAGTTGATTTTGAGAAGGGCTTGACCGATCTTGCGACAGCCGATTTGGAGATGCAGAAGGAATGACATCGGTTGAGGGAAATGTTTTCTGCTATGAAGGACTCCACTGAAAATTTTCAACGGCATTCGGCCAAAGACTGATTATGTATTCATTTACTGTTGGACGTTACATTGTCCTTTGCTTGTAATTTTTGGGGACGTCTTTATCCATAATTAATGAAACTACATTATTTATTTATTTGTGTTTACATGTCCACATATTTTTTATCTGGAGAACGTTACATTATCATATTCCCATAACGAATGTACATATTTTTTCAAGTACTTGTCGTTTATCGCTCTAGCATGTATTTCTCCACTCAAACTCTTTAAATGGTAAGGCCCATCTGGCAATACGCTATCCACCTCGAATGGGCCTTCCCAATTAGGCGACCACTTTCCATATACGGGGTTCTTGGCACCTAATGGTAGTATGGTTTTCCATACTAACTCCCATTTTCTGAATGATTTGGCCACGACTTTCCGATTATATCCCTTGGCCAGTCTTGTCTTTTGTGCTTCCAAACGATTGATGACATCGCACTTGATGTCATCCAATTCTAATAAATTTTGGATCATCGCTTCACTGTAATTTTCTTTTGTCAATTCCTTTTGTAACGCCACCCTAGTGGATTTAATATTGACTTCAACTGGTAGTACGACCTATTGACCATACACTAGTTGGAATGGCGTGACCGAGGTACCTGTTCGGGGTGACGTCTTATAAGCCCATAAAGCTTGACTTAAGCATTCGTCCTATTGTCTGGCATTGTCCGTTATCATCTTCCGGATCAACCCTTTGAGGGTTTTGTTGGACGACTCCGCCTGACCATTTGACTGGGGGTAGTATGGAGTAGTGTTTACTAACTGGACCCCGTATTCGGTCAGGAAACTCTTAACCTTTTCACCGTTCAGAGAGGTACCGTGATCCACCATTAATGTCTGAGGGATACCGAATTGATGGATGATATGCTCTTTTATGAACTTGATGATTTATTCTTGAGAAATCTCTATTACTTGAATTTCTTCCACCCACTTGGTGAAGAAGTATGTGGCGACGATGATGAAAGTGTGTCTTTTGCTAGATGAAGGATATATTTTTCCTATTAAATCCATCACCCATCCCATAAATGGCCACGACTTAATAACATGGACCATTTCGGTTGCTGGCGCTCTTTGAATGGGCCCATGCTTCCGACAAGCAAGCATCCTTTAGCATACAGTATGCATGATTCTCCCATTTTCGGCCAATAATATCCGCTCCTTATGATCAACCATCTCATCTTGACCCCAGCCTGGTGAGCCCCACAGACTCCTTCATGTATTTCGGCCATAATAGTCTTGGCTTCTGATGGCCCTACAAATTTTAATAACAAACCATCCTGGCATTTTTGATACAATACGTCTCCCGATAGCACGAAGTTTAAGGCTTTTAATTTTAGCTTTTGATCTTTCCCATTTTATGGTTGCTTTAAGAATTCTCTAATCTCTCTTCTCTAATCATCCTCATTTTGATCTTCATTTTGGATTTCAGTGGCCATGACGTCCATGACGTTCTTTCGTCTTACCAGGGTTGGTTTGGTCACCTCTCTCTTGTATATGCCATCTATGTTTGTCTGTTTGTACCTTGAGGCTGCCTGGGCCAATTCATTAGCAATCTCATTCTTCGTCCTTGGGATGTGCTCCAGCTCTACGAAGTCAAATTGTTCTAGCAGCTCTTTAGCTATATCTGACAGTGCCGTGACCGAAAGACTCTTTCACTTGAAGGCTCTCATCACTTGTTGGATTACTAGTTGTGAATCTCATTTAATGGACACGTGTTTCACTCTCATATCAATGAGCATCTCTAAACAAAATATCAAAGCCTCGTATTCGGCCTGGTTGTTGATGCAACATTCATCCAACTTGATAATGAAACGAAATGATTCTCCCAATGGACTGACCAAGGCTATTCCCATTCCTGCTCCTTTTGATGTGCTAGACCCATCAAAATACATCATCCATGGCTTCAAACTGCACTCGTCTATTTCCATTCCCATCTCTTTAGTGGTTCTTAAATAGGGGTGATCAGCTAAAAAAATCTATGAGGGCCTGTTTTTTTACGGCCTTTTGGTTCTCATGTCGTATGTCGAAATTGGACAATGATAAAGACCAAAATCCTACTCTTTGATGCAAAATGGGACGAGAAAACTTGTATTTCACTATATTGATTTTTGTAATTAGATACACAATAGTCGGCCTAAGGTAGGCGCGTAATTTAGTACATGTGTAATATAAAGCCAAACACAATTTCTCCATCGGAGAGTAGTTATATTCATATTTCAACAATTGCCCGTTGAGATAATAAATGGCTCTTTCCACACCCGTGTTATCGTTATGTGCGATCATTCCAGCTATGGATTGCTCTTCAGCGGATATGTAAAGCTTTATTGGCCGTCCTGGCACGGGGGGTACCATCACCGGCGGCTTTGATAAATAGTTCTTCAGGTTCTCGAAGGCCTTTTGATGTTCTTCGGTCCAAATGAATTTGTCTTTTCTTTTAGCGTTAACATGGATGAGAACACTTTAGTTTTTCCTGCACAATTCGAGATGAACCTTCTAAAAAAATTAATTTGCCCTAGGAACCTTTGTAACTTTTTTTTATTTCGCGGCGGTTTGGCTTCAGTGATCGCTTGAGATTTATTGGCATCAATCTCAATTCCTCGCTGATGGACTAGAAAACCCAAAAATTTCCTGTGCTAACCCCAAAAGCGCATTTGGCAGGATTTAGCTTTAGTTTGAATTTCCTCATTCGTTCAAAAGCCATTGTCAAGTGATTAAAATGGTCATCCACGGTCATAGATTTTACCACTATATCGTCTACATAAACTTCTACAAAATTATTGATCAGGTCATGGAAAATCAAATTCATGGCCTGTTGGTAAGTAGCCCCGGCGTTTTTTAAGCCGAATGGCATTACCACCCACTCATAACATCCTAAAGACCCTGGGCATCGAAAATACATTTTATGGATATCATTTTCGGCAATGTAGATTTGGTTATACCCTGCATACCCGTCCATAAAAGAATACATTTGGTATCCTGCTGTGGAGTCCACTAAGGAATCTATAGTAGGCATAGGGTATTGGTCTTTTGGTGTTGCCAAATTTAAGTTTCTAAAATCTATACATATTCTTAATTTTCCATTCTTCTTCATGACGAGAACGATATTTGACAACCATTCTACATATCTAGTGGTTCTAATGAATTTTGCCTTCAAGAGGCGCTCGACTTCATTTTTAATGTCAGGCATGACATTGGGTGTAAACCTCCGGGGGGTTGTTTATGTGGCATGTGGTTTGACATAATAGGCAACCTATGCTCTACCAAAGTGTTATCTAAACCAGGCATTTCATCGTAATCCCAAGCAAAACAATCTTTATAGTGTCTTAGAAGAGAAATTAGTTTTTCACGTACCTGAGTGTCCAGTTTCTTACTTATATAAGTGTTGCGCCTGTTGTTCTCTTCTCCCATGTTCACTTCTTCTAAAACGTCATGTACCTTTGTAATGTTTGCCTTATGACATCCATTCAGAGCGTATTCTTCTTCCTCATTTGGTTGTTCTTCCCATTCATTTCATTCCTTCAAACAATCCACCACACATGCCTCTCTTATTCTATCTTCTATCTGGTGCATTATTATTTTCTGTTTTAAGGCTGAAATCGCAGCCTGGGCATCGACTTCCATTTCCCATTCCGTCACATAAGCCATTAAGCTGGCTCTGGTAGCCGTAAGCGCGGCTTGTTCCTTAGTCTGTTCGCTATTCTTCATTTGGATTGCTGGTTTCATGGCAAGATGTTGGCCTCTAAAAAGCCACTATAGTTGGCATTATTTGTGCGAATAAATCATTTAACAATTCTGCAGTGTAGGGGTGTTCACGGGTCGGGTAGGGTTTTTTGAAATTTTGCGAGACCCGATCGGGTCGGGTCAAGGGAAAGTCGGGTCGGGTCACGCGAAATTGGAACCCGATCGGGATCAGGTCGGGTCTTCGGGTCATTTTAAAAAAGTATTTAACTTCTCAATTTAAAATGAAGGATTTGAGAGAAGTTGATAATATCTTAGGTATCAAAATTAAAAAAAAAATAGTGGGGGTTTTTACTTTGTGTGTCAATCTCACTACATTGAAAAGGTTATTTCCAAGTTTAGTCATTTGGGTATTAAGGAATATAATACTTTATTTGATGTTTCTAATAAATTGATTGAAAATTTTGGAAGATTTGTAAGTCATCTAGACTATGCTAGTGAAATTGGAAGTTTAATGTATGCAACACATTGCAATAGGCCTAATATTGCCTTTGATGTTTGTAAATTATCAAGATATACACATAATCCAAGTAATGTTCACTGGAAAATAATAGGAAGAGTCTTTGGTTATCTTAAAAGGACAAAAACCTATGCGTTGTTTTAAAAAAAATATCCTTCGGTATTGGAAGGATTTTGTAATGCTAGTTGTATAACTAATATTAATGATAACAAGTCAACGTCTGACTGTATTTTCGCTCTAGGTGAGGGAGCTATCTCATGGGCTTCTAAGAAACATACGTGTATAACTCACTCTACAATGGAGTATGAGTGTATTGTTTTAGTAGTTGCATACAAAGAGGCAGAATGACTGAGAAATTTATTTGCTAGATATAGAGTTGTGCCCACAACCAATGACATCAATCCTCTTGCATTGTGATAGTGAAGAAACTATATTTAGGGCGTTTAGCAAGATTTACAATGGGAAATCTAGACATATAGCTTTAAGACATGAGTACATAAGATAACTGATTTATGATAATATCATCGCAATTGTTTATGTAAGGTCTAAAGACGACCTTGCTGACCCGTTGACTAAAAGACTCTCGATAAATATGATAATGAGCACTGCAAATGCTATGGGTCTAAAGGTAATTTGATATGTCACTAGTAATGTGGACCTTACCTTTGTTATTTTTTAGCAGTTCTAATGGTTTAAAAGGTAACAACAAATTATAGTTTGTGACAGTTAGCAAGTACAAGGAAATTATAGTACTTAAGAAAAGAAGGGTGATAATTAAATTACTTTTAATAAAGAAACAAAGTTCAGTTAATAACTAAATAAGTCTAAATTAATGACTTGTTAAATCTTCACCTATGTAAACACACAACATGGTACTACTTCAATCAAAAATTTGGATACAAAACCTTGTAAGTGTTTATGAATTCATGAGGTAGCACAAGGCCATAATATTGTGCTAAAGCTAACGGTGGACACATTATAGAGTTGGTGTGATTTGTATGTGTAACTTTTTCGTCTTGTCAATAATAAATTGTGGTTCAATAGAGTATTATCTAACCGTCAATTCTTACAAGGTCCTGAAATATTTATACAAGTAATAGGTTTAAATTGAAATATACATACTATATGCATAAATCATTTTATCACTAGTTAAGTGAGAGATTGTTAGTGTTTTATGATAGCTAGTGAGAAAATGAATCACATTTCTAAAAGAGAGAAATGGTCTTATTTGAGGAAGGCTATTTTTATCTTCCAGATTGTCCCCAATCTACTCGACCTGCAAAGCTTCTTAACCGATCTCCACTTTTATTAAACCCGCCGAAGATTCATGATTGTCTTCATTCTGGTGGACTTGACGAAAGACCAAAGGAGTCTACGAGACCTAATAATGCAACACCTTGTTGATGCTCCCTCACCCACAAAAGCAGCCCAAGTCCATTGTAGGGTCAATTCTTGGCGGTGATTGGTCCTCTAATGAGGCCCAATAATCCTTACTTAGGATTATGCATGCATGCATGCAAACATGGAAAGAGGCCCAAACAATAATGATCCATTTTGAAGCACACTAAGGAGACAATCTTCACAAAGTAAATGAATAGGTTCTGAATCAGATATATGGTCAGAGTCTGACGTCAGATGCTGCATTTAGACTCTGAAACAAGACAAGGAGTCTAGACTCTGACGACAGATGTTGACTGACACCAGAGTCTGATGTTGTGTTATATTAAGAATGCCAAGTCACCGAGTAACCAAAATTAGCGAGGACACATGTCAATGAGTTTGTTATTAAAGAAATTGGAAATTAATTATTTTTTAATTTTTTGTTAACTGTTACATTAATATAACATTTTTAGTTCAAACTAAATAAGTGTGTTGTTGGTCAAAAATTGTCTCATATGTTGTTTAAGGTATATAAATACTTGTAGAACTCTATAATGCAATATAATCCAAAAATTCGTTCTTCTCTTTCTTTCTGAAAAATAAAAAACTCATTAACGTGTTCTGTTTTCTGGTTCAGGTTTTGTATAAATCATGGAGGAATACTGCCATTAAAACCCAGCAGCAACAGTAGTGAATGCATTAATTCTTCAAGAACAATGATTATACTATGAAAGCCATAAATTATATTATGTCCTTTGTAACTTGTTTGTGTTTTTCTCTCTTAACACTTGTGATAAAGTTGAATTAATAATAAGTACCTTCCCATCATTTGAAAGAGCTTTGTAATTATTCCTCCGTATCATTGAGCAATATTCATCATCGAAATTATGAAGCATCCAATTCAAAATTGAAAGATAAACTTGTTATTGTTGAGCTAGTTCGATGGTCCCTAGTCAAGATGATTTCAAGAAATGAATGCGATCAATGTAGAAAAATATAAACCTTTCATAAAAATAGCATCCCGGGCCCTCAAGATTTTTTTCGTATATATCTCCACCTACAAGGCTACGTGCATGTTCCATGAAATATATAAATAAACTCATTTCTGTTGGTGTAAACATCAATAATCTCATAGATTACTGCAGAAGTCTGGTCATGTGGGTATTCCCTTAGTGAGATTGATTCTGACACCATGTTGAAATCAAAAGCTTAATTCAATCCAAAAGATAACTTTGAGAATAGCGAGATTGCTATTATGCTTATATTTTAGGACTAAGATCAGGTGGGATATTTTCCTCAGCAGCCAGACATCAAAACCTACGCCGTTTTGATCGAGCAAATGGTATGTACAGCCTCTGTTCACCAGTAAAAGAGCAAAGAAGTATATTGAAGCTCACAAGAAGCTCGGGGGATCGAACCAATATCTTGGCTGCCTCAGGATTGTTTGTTTGGAATTTGAGAAATAGTCTCTGAAGCATAAAGCTCATCACCAGGATAGCACTTCCCAGTTGCATGGCATATATATGAACATGCCTCTTCTTCCTCTTCATTGATCAGTTTTGGTTGGTTCTTAGTCAATTAAGACATTTGTTATTAAAGAATGCGTTAGAATATTTTCATTTTAAAAGATTGAGAATTAATGAGCCCGACCACATTTATATACGAGTGAAAATAGGGATCTCTTCTTGTGTAAGGACCAAAAGAAACATAAAATTATGACTCAAAATAAAATACACTAATTTAGCGTTTGATATAGTGTTTGGTGAGCTTATATTCTCATTGTAATGCTTATAAACTAGCTTATATTCTCAATCTATACCCTCTATCAAACGGTGCATAAGATAATCGTATCATTAAATACGGGATGCTCGGTCCATCCCATTTGATTATATTCCTTTGTTCTTATTCTACACTTTACAGGGCATGCAATGTAACTAAGAAGTTGCCCTCTTATTAGAACTACCACTTTGCACATCTTAAGCTTTGGTAATCACAAATATTAGTGAAAGCATACACGTGACTCTGAGTGGATGATCAAGGAGCAATGTTCCTGGTGTCCCAAAACTTTTCTCCCAAATATTCGTCATAATGCACATTTCCATAGATTATAAAAGCGCATAAAGGAAAATTCAAAACTTCTGTAATTATAATGATGTATAAGACCATAAACATCCTGTACATATAAAAATTATCAAGATGAAAATATGAAAATTGTATTCTCTTGTCTAGGCACACCTTTAAACATACATCGAAATCAAGTCCAATTTTGAAAATCAAGAAAATATAGTTGAAAGCTAAAGGCCGTATTTATATTTGAGTAATGATAAATCTACGTCCAAATACACACTTTAGGCATAATAAAAATTAAAAAGAAAATCAGAAAAAATCAATTTTTTATGTTTTGGGTGTGTCATTTGGGTGTACATCAATCATTACTTTTTTTATTTAATTTTTAATTGTTATCATGCTTAATATGTGTCTTTGGATGTGTCATTTGAGTTTATACTTATTTTTATATTTTAGATAAAAACAATAGCGGAGAAATTTGCAAGTTAGGGTTATAGTCGACCTTATTTAATGTGGCAGATTCAAAATTGAATATGAAATTTTGGGGCCATTTGGCTCTTTTATAGACTGTGGATATATTCCCATGGGAAAATGATAAGGAGATTAAAGTATGATTAAACGGTGATAAAATTATCTTCAAAAAGATATCCACAATATAAAAAGTAAAGTATAGATTGAAAATTTTTGTCGATTAATACCCAAATTATGTCGGTAATTAGTGTATTTTATGGAAATTTTTTATCGGTAAAAACTTGTTGCCACATCATTTACCGATGGAATTTTTATATGTCATTAGCTATCAAAAAATGAATTATATATAATAAATAATAAAAATAGCAATAGTAATAAATAATAAAAATAGCAATTGTAATAAATAATAAAAATAGCAATAGTAATAAATAATAAAATAATAATTCTAATAAAAAAATAATAACAATTTACTGACAGAATTTTTAGTTGATATTTTTCGTCGGTTTTTCATGGCACCATAAATTGGCGATACCTTTAGCAATATAAATTTTTTTTCCCGTATTTCAGTGCTAAAGCATGGCATTTTTTTTATGACACCATATTTAACAACTAATTTTTCATCGATAATTTACTAATATAAAAATCCGTCACTAATCGATGGATAAATTTCTGTCAGTAAAATCATTGGTAATTTGATAGTTTTTAATAGTAGTTTTCATTGTAAATAAAAATAAAATAATAATTCTAATAAAAAAATAATAACAATTTACTGACAGAATTTTTAGTTGATATTTTTCGTCGGTTTTTCATGGCACCATAAATTGGCGATACCTTTAGCAATATAAATTTTTTTTTTTCCCGTATCACAGTGCTAAAGCATGGCATTTTTTTTATGACACCATATTTAACAACTAATTTTTCATCGATAATTTACTAATATAAAAATCCGTCACTAATCGATGGATAAATTTCCGTCAGTAAAATCATTGGTAATTTGATAGTTTTTAATAGTAGTTTTCATTGTAAATAAAAATAAAATAAAATAAAACCAAAAAAATATATATATCATTTTCATGATAATTTTGTACTCATTCCATTTTCATTTAATATATATATATATTTGGAAATATTAACGAGTACCATAAGAGCACTCATTAAAAATCTATTTTAGAAAAAGTTTTGATGGAAAAAAAAAAAAAGTAATTAATATTTTGACAGTTTTTTTTCATTTTTCATAAAAATGATGTCAAAATTTTCCTAAAATAAATTTTTAATGAATGAGTGTCCTTATATTTATATATGACAATTTTTTTAACCTTTTTTAGGGTTTTAATTATTTTGTTGACTACAGAATTTTC
Organism: Zanthoxylum bungeanum; assembly: GCA_019454045.1. Classification (NCBI taxonomy): domain Eukaryota; kingdom Viridiplantae; phylum Streptophyta; class Magnoliopsida; order Sapindales; family Rutaceae; genus Zanthoxylum; species Zanthoxylum bungeanum. The sequence goes on from SKCR01024823.1 coordinate 539,221, forward strand.
AAATTTTGGATCTACCAAGCGTAGACCCTGCAACGAGGCTAAATATGCCAAGTCATACAAAAATATAGTAGCCAAAAAAATGTATGTGGTTTGGGGGGATTTTTATGGATGGAGAGTAATTAAGTTGTTAAAATTTATTGAGTTTGAAATAAGAAATATGAAGTTCACATCTTACTCATATAAATGAAGAGTAGATTTAATTATTAGTTCTTTTGTGCATAAATTTTACAAATTTATATATCAAAACTAATTGACCCTGATTAATTATAATTAGGATTATACAAAATTTATGTTGAACACTGAAACAATTGTTATGATTTATTCAATATATATCTTAAATGAGTCACATCTATTTCTCAACTGTTAATTCAATATTCAATATAAATTTAGCTAAATACTAAATCTTAATTCGATTAATTATTGATCTATAGAGTAGCTTAATTAAAGACAAAAAAAAAAGTAGATATATTAAATGTCATAACACGTTTTGTAAAAAAACTTGAAAAAGAGTTTGAAAATTTAGAGGAGTTGGAACTTGTGGAATCAGCAATGCCTTAATTATTGATTGATGCTACTGCTTAAGACAAAGTTCAAGTTGGTGAAAACTCGTAAAATATTCACTCTAGTAAAAAAAGCTTGCAAGTTGCTTACAATTTAAAAGGAGTTGGAAACTTTTTTTTTTTCCTCCAAAAGGCAAATGAGTTGGAAATTTATGGGACTGAGTTGAGAACGAGTATTGGCAATGCCTTTATTGCCTTATAATTGTTTCCTGGATATCCAAAGCTATGCGGCGTTAGGGTTAGTTTGAGAATGATATTTTTTAATATGATTTTAAATATTTTTAAATAGACTCTTAATTAAATTATTGAATCCACTTGTAAATTGTCTTTAATTTAAGAGATATGGTAATTTAGTCCTTAAAATTTTATTTATAACTCATGTTTTAATATTTTATTTTATCTCTGAGTGATAAAACTGTTATAGAAAAAATATATTATTAAAAAGTAAATATAACATTTTAATAAAAATTAACTAGTCATAGTTGAATTTGCAAATGTGTTAGAAAATTAATTTTTATCTAAAAACATCAAACATGTGATTAATTTTTCATAAAGATATTAAATAATTGCAGATAAATGTTTTGTTTGAGATAAAATAATATGGAAATTTGACCAATACACCTTACAATCGTATTATTTTTTTACCATAATTCATTAAACCTGTTACTATATGGAATAGATCGTGAATATCTATGAATAATTTGGGTTTCTTTCTTTCTCTCGTTTGAGACAAATAGTGAATATTGTAATTTTTTTCTGTTGGGTAAATGGTGTCATTAAACGAAAACTAACATGCATCAATCAAATCAGAACACAACAAATCCACACTAACATACCAATATAAGATATAAACCCTAAATCTTAGAGAACAAGAAAAATCTTGAAAATTGTAGATGATGATTAAAAACAAATCCAAGTCGAGATGTCTCTGTCCTTA